>OX465281.1:151528472-151954343 GCA_949987705.1 Thereva unica | reverse complement strand
ACGGTTACAAAAATACAGGGTGATATGTAAAACTGTAGCAAAAAAACTTCAAAACGCCCTGGCGGCTAAACCGTTACGATTTCCCCCCCCACCCATACGATTTTTTGTTCGTCTATCCAAGACCTATCCACAGCCGGCCGCTTTGTAAGTTTATGTGGGACACCCTGTATATATACCTATATATATATATATATATATGGGTGATTGTCATGAAATGGGGGTAGTGGCTGGCTGGCCGTTGTTCTCTAGCTACAACGCCTCAAATAAATTTTTTCTGGGGTGAAAATCTCCATCCAGTAATAAAACATTCTCTCCTTCATCGCCTCCCGCGGCAAGCACTCTTGAACAAAATGGCGGCCCTTCGACCACCGAAAATGTCGCCTCCGTAACCTGTCCATTTTCCGCTTTTACGTCACGGGACTACGTTACGGAAAAGCAGTGCATTATTGCCGCGCGCCTAGGGTCTCAAACGATAGCAGCAGTATTCCGAAACTGATCACCGGTATGTATTACGCGGGCGGATACCTGCTTAGTTAGATGTCAGTGTTTACATTCTGACTGTTGTTTGTTGCAAATTTCAATAAAAACTATAAAATAGCGCACACGCAACGACAAATTGGTTGTCAAGTGGCACTAAGTAGTGAAACCGAATCGTCACAAGTTTCTTTATGAATGTTTATCCTCGCCGGACGTTTAGACTGTGAACAATTTATAAACAAGAGAGCAACCCTCAAGAAAATTATCGAAGAAAAAAAAAACTGTCGCCTCCGTAATGTGTGTTTTCGTTGTGATATGTGTTGCAAATCTCTTTTAACTCGGTTCGGTATATTTGTTTGCATTTGTAGAGCAAGCAAATTTTCGGAAAAATTGTTTGCTCTCATTGATCATGAAAGCGACGGATTTTTCGATGAAATGTCGCTACCGTAATTGTCGCCTCCGAAGCCATATAATTTCGGCTTTTCGATATAAACTTCTCACTGTCTATACCTCGTGTGTATTTATGTGGAAATATACAGAAAGTACTTCAAAATAATGTTGAAAACACATGAGAAAATTTTTTTTCAGCACTTTTTTTTTGTTCACAAATTTTTGTTCAAATCTCAAAAACTCCCATTTCATGACAATCACCCATATATATATATATATATATCCACCTATCTACAACGGTAAAAATAATGGTCCTATCTTACCAACTTTTGGAGTTATGAATCGCCAAAGTCAAAATTTTGTTATTTTTTCACTAAAATTTCAACTAAAACCACCTTTTTCTCCAAAAAATACGTGATAAACCAATATTTTTTTTAAAAAAATTGGAAAGCTTGGACAATTTCCTATGAATAATGTAATACAACTTATACGCTACTGCCTCCAGTTTTGAAGTTATAAGCATTTTTAATGTTGAAATTGGCTGTATTTCGTCCTTCTTTAGTACTTTTCCATCTGAGCTTTATCGACTGGTACCAAATAAGCACCAAATTAGGCAAATTTTAACATTAAAATTGCTTACAACTTCAAAGTAAAGGCCCTAGCGTAAAAGTTATAATACATTATTCATAGGAAATTGTCCAAAGTTTCCAATTTTTTAAAAAAAAATATTGGTTTATCACGTATTTTTTGGAGAAAAAGGTGGTTTTAGTTGAAATTTTAGTGAAAAATTAACAAAATTTTGACTTTGGCGATTCATAACTCCAAAAGTTGGTAAGATAGGACCGTTGTAGATAGGTGGAGGAATTCTGCGTGCACTGGTACCATAACCATGAAAATAGGTTATACGGTTACAAAAATACAGGGTGATATGTAAAACTGTAGCAAAAAAACTTCAAAACGCCCCTAGCGGCTAAACCGTTACGATTTCCCCCCCCCACCCCTACGATTTTTTGTTCGTCTATCCAAGACCTATCCACAGCCGGCCGCTTTGTAAGTTTATGTGGGACACCCTGTATATATATATAATATATATATATATATATATATATATATGAAATAAAAACACAATAAAATTCACTGCTAATTCATGTATTTATAAAGTTAAATGCAAAATTTAATACAAATTCTAAATTACGTGATTTTTCGTTAATTTTAAGACGTTGGCGGTTGGAAGTGCGAATTGCAACTGAACTAGCTCAATATGTGAGAGCCATTTTATGAAAATGCTCGTGTATTTGTGTGCATTTTGCGACATCCTCCCAGCCCAAGATGAAGGATTACTGGATTTCAAGCGGGTACAGCAATTGGATAGGTCGTCGGAGAGTTTTCCCATTCGCAAGTACTTGTTCACAAGCACGAACTTTGCCATCTCTTCCTGGATATACGTTGACGATCTTTCCCAACCTCCAAAGTAATCTCGGCGTTTTTTATATCTAAAATAAGTACAATATTGTTAATTTTGAAGTTTGAAGTTTTACCGTAAGGCGTTTGGTGTGCAGATCTCAGTTGATGCAAATATTCGGAAGTCCATCGTTTCCAAAATGTATTTAAGTGTTTTTGACGCAGTTTCCAAATATTTATTATATCGTCTCTGGGTAACTGGGTGATTTCTTCGACATTACGGAAGAGAGTTGCTGCAGTGCCGCTCAGAAAATCGGAAGGTGAAAGCGGCTTTAGTTCTGATGGATCTTCAGACACGTATGTGAGTGGACGAGAATTTATGACAGCTTCTACCTCAACCAAAGTTGTTTCAAGGTGTTCATAACTTAACAACTTTGGTCCAATTGTGGCCTTGAGCGAATTTTTTGTTGTCCGTATTAGTCGTTCCCACCATCCTCCCCACCATGGCGCTCTCTCTACAATAAATTTCCACTGGATGCCGTGGTTGGCGGCAAAGGATGATATTTCGTCGGCAGTACTTTGCTTGTAAAGACGTTTAATTTCGTGGTCAACTCTCTTAAACGTTTTCGCGTTATCCGAATAAATGATCTTTGGATGTCCTCTCCTCGCAATAAATCGACGAATAGCGTTAATACAACACTCAGTAGATAAGGCAGGAACCAGCTCGATGTGTACGGCACGGACGACTGTGCAAGTAAATAGCATTAGATACACTTTGTCCGACCGACTAGTTTCCTCACGTTTCACAAACATCGGCCCAGCAAAATCAACCCCCGTCGTCTCGAATACTCGCGCCGAATGTAATCTATCTCTTGGAATCGGAGCGAAGGGTTGAGCAGCTGGTTTGCTGAAGAGTCTTTTGCATATTACGCACTTATTGATTACCATTTTGACAAGTTGACGAGCTTTCAAAATCCAGAATGTCTTTCGTATATACGTCAAGGCGACATTGATTCCTCCGTGAAGTGTTTCTTTGTGTGCATACCTTACGTAAAGCAGGCTGAGATACGATTCCTTTGGCAAAATAATGGGATGAGCAACATTTGTTTCATCATCAATTTCATGAAGTCTCCCTCCTAGCCGTAGTATTCCAAAGGCATCAAGATGCGGCAAAGCGTTAACAATTTAGACTGACAATCTACGATGTTACCTTTTTTAAGAGACCCAATTTCGTTTGCAAAGTATCGTTGCTGCTCACTATAAATTAAATGATTTTGAGCAGTTTGTAGTTCGCTGACGGTTAAGTCCCCACTGACTCTCGCATCCCCTTTTCTGGCGTTGTAAATAAAACGGAAGTCGTAAGCTGTAACTCTTAAAAGTCTAATAAAGCTACTGAAATTTTCTATGTTCAATACACGTTTGGTTACCTCAGAATTATAATTATTATCAGACAGAGATATATTTACCAGTGACACATTCTCGAAATGATTTTCTACTGGCCAGAAACTCTGAGACTGCACTAACCAAGTAGGACCAACTCTCCAAACCTCGGAATCCACCAACTTATTTGCTGAAACACCACGTGTTAGAAGGTCAGCTGGATTCTCGCTTCCGGGGCAATACCGCCAAGCCTTACCAGAAGAATGGAGTTTAATCTCGTTAACTCTGTTGGAAATATACTGCTTCCATCTTTTGGAACCCTTAATCCAGCAAAGGGTGATTTTTGAATCGCTCCAGAACCAAATTGTGTTAAATGCGAAGGACGTTTTGTCGCATATAAATGACTTTAATCGGCTTGCGAGTAGCGCAGCGGTTAATTCTAACTTGGGTAGCGAAAGTTCGTTGCTGTTATTGTCACTTAAGGGCGCTACTCTATGCTTTGCGCACAATATGTTAGATGATACTTCACCATTCGGTTTCTCCCTCCTAACAAACGCGACAACTCCATACGCCTTAGGGCTCGCGTCGCAGAAAAGGTGTAATTGCACGTCATCTTTTTCGGTCAGTGATATGCCAGAAACACAGCGTGGTATATAGAATTCGTTCAGGACAAGCAATTCCGAGCACCATTGCTGCCACTCCTTGAGAATACTTTCAGGTAGCACTTCATCCCACTCCGGTTTAAGTTTCCATATCGTTTGCATGAGTACCTTCATTCTTACTACAAAGGGGCCAAGCAATCCCAAGGGATCATAAATGCGGGCCATTGTTTTTAATACGACTCGTTTAGTACCACTAAGAAGTGGGTTGATGAAATTTATCGTAGGACCGAGATCGATTTTTAATTCATCCGTTCGAGTACACCAAATACATCCTAGAACCTTCTGATTCGGAGTTGTATTTTAATGATCTCGTTGCGCCATGAACATCTCCCTCGTGCTACTATCGTTGGAGTTCCACTTTCGCAAATTCATCGATGCCTCTGACATAATTGTTTTAGCCGTCTTGTACAAGGTTGCTGCAGCAGTACGAGTGTTCACGCTGGTAACCAGGTCGTCAACATAAAGATGCTTGGCTAGAATGTCGATGGTCTCCTGAAATTGATCGTAATAAACAAGCAAATATTTCTTTATGACAGCGTTTAGTAAAAAGGGACTACATATTACTCCAAAAGTTACCCTTGTAAACCTGTATCGTTGTATGGGTGGAAATCTCGTAGAAGATTTTAAGGGTTCTGCATACCATAGGAATCGATGAGCATCGCGATCTTCTTCATTGATGCTGATTTGCATGAAGGCCTTCTCAATATCAGCAACGATGCCAATTTGGCCAATTCGGAAATCTAAAAGTATACTAAAAAGGTCTGGTAGTCAATTTGGGCCTTGATGTAGATGATCATTCAAGGATGCTTCCTCGGGTCTGTGAGCGGATGCATCAAACACGATTCTCACACGTGTCGTTGTTTTGTCATCCCGATATACTGCTCGATGAGGCAAATAATATATACGTTGGCCGCCAGGTTCGTTGGCAACTTCTACTATCCCCAATTTAATTAAGTCCCACATAGCCTTGTCGTATTCAAAAAGCTTTTGTTCACTCCTGGCCAGTCGTTGCGTTAATAGGCGCATGCGTGACTTTGCTCCTGCATAATTGTCATCTAAGGCTGCTTACACACCAAACTCGACATCGACCACGGCCCCAAAACAAGTCGTAGGAGGCTCCAAGACCCCTCAATATTTTCGTAACGGTACCTACTATTAGTAAAAAATACCAGAAAAATTCCCCCCTTGCCTCTAAGGGGGCCAGGGGGCGGTCTGTATGGCTGCAACAGGTAAAATGCACTTAACTTTTTAAAGCTTGGAATTGAGAATTTTTTGATGCACCTACAAATCGATGTAATTAGAGCCCCAGGTGAGGTGCAATGACTTTTTTTTGATTGATTATGAATTATTACAATGTAATTAACTAGTTTTATAATTTAGACATGGGTGGCGTGCATAGGGTGCATATGGGAGGGGGGCAAACTTTCAGGACCCTTTTTGACTCCGTTAGAGGGAAATGCGGATTTTTATATTCCATCCATCCAATGGCGCTACAGCCCAAATCGAGCCTTGGCCTCCTCTAGGGCATTTCTCCAAGTCTGACGGTTCCTTGCAGCAGTTCTCCAGTTCCGAATGTTCAGCATTGTCTCTGCGTCAGCCGTCACAGAGTCCATCCATCTTCTCCTGGGTCTACCTACTAGTCTGTTTCCTGGAATTTCGGCCACCATAAGCCGTTTTGGGATACGGTTATCATTCATCCTGATTACGTGGCCGGCTAGTCTTAGTCTGTTGATTTTTATAAACGTTGAGAGTTCTGGGTCGTCAAAAATTTCATACAACTCGTTGTTTTATCTCCTTCGCCATATCCCATCCTCTCTCGTTGGGCCTATTATGCATCTGATCACCTTCCTCTCAAACCTGTTGACTTGTTCCTCTATCTCCTGGGTCATAGTCCAAGTCTCGCTGCCATAGCACAGTACTGGTCGTATTACTGTTTTGTAGAGTGAAAGTTTCGTTTTTCTGTGCACAAATCTTGAGTGCAATATTTGTTTTTGGGCATAAAAAGCTCTATTAGCCAGTAGTATTCGTCTAGTTACTTCTTCCTTTTCATCGTTTCTTTTTGTAATTGTAGACTGGTAGACTAGGTAGACTGTTTTATCGACTACTTCTAGATTATGTTCGTCGATAGTTATATTTCTTCCCATTCTAAATCTTCCAGCTCTGGATTGTTGCATCACCTTCGTTTTTTCTTCATTGATGTTCAGCCCTATGTCCTTGGCCGCCTCTTTTAATTCGAAATTCTTTCGCTGCCAAGAAGGACCTTCCCACGGTGTTCACGTCATCCGCATATCCAAGTAATTGTACAGACTGCGTTGCTATGGACGCATTTCTCCGTACTGATGTTTTTCTTATAACCCATTCTAGGGCCAGGTTGAAAAGCATGGGGGCTAGTCCATCTCCTTGTCTAAGACCTTGTCGCACTTCGAACTCTTCTGTTATTGCATTTTGAATCCTTACTTTCGCCAGGGAGGCACACTTCAAGTTTCAGCTTGTCTATATCGTACCTTAGCTGTGTTTGCCCTCTTTGAGTTTTGGTCGTTATCCGGGCTTTAAATTTCACTTTGACAAGATAGTGGTCCGAGCCACAGCACGCTCCCCTCATAGTTCTCACATCCAGTATACTCGTGGCCCCTCTTCTCTCAATTAGGACGTGGTCTATTTGATTATATGTAACCCTGTCTGGTGACTGCCACGTCATCTTATGAATATTTTTATGTGGGAACATTGTTGAACTTACTACCATTGAGTTCGAGCTAGCGAGATCGATCAATCTACTACCATTGTCATTGGTAGCGTTATGTAGGCTGTGCTTTCCTATGACTCCTTGGAATTCCTCTTCTTTTCCTACTTTGGCGTTCATGTCTCCAAGCACCATTTTAATATCGTTTGACGGTATTAATCTGATGACGTTTGTTAGCTCCTGGTAGAATTCCTCTTTCTCCTCATCCGTCTTGTCTTCTGTGGGCGCATGGACGTTTATGAGACTAATGTTATGTAATCTTGTTTTAATCCGAAGCGTACATATCCTATTATTTACTGGCTTGAAGTCCAGAATCAGTGATTTCATTTTCTTTTCGACTATGAAGGCAACTCCGAACTCTCTTCTTCCATTCGTCCTTACCTATTTCTTTCGTTTCTTCTTTCTTCTCTTTTACTTCTTTCAAATTCTTCGCTCTTCTATCTTAAGCTAGTTGTAAGAATTTAGGATTATTTACCATTTGTTAAATGTACTCTAAAAGATTGTAATCTTGTGTACTCTACCAAATATATAAATAAATAAATAAATAAATAAATAAACCACTGGAGAGTATCGTGTGGGTTTTGAGATCCATTATGCCACTGTGAGTCCATTTGATTTCCTGTAGAGCGGTGATTGCTATGCCGTATTTTTCCAATAATAATAAAAGCGAACGCAGAGCGCCCGTCCTGTTGAGCGTTCTGACGTTCCAAGTTCCAATGTTAAATTCCATATTTCGTTGCATTTCAACTAAAACCACCTTTTTCTCCAAAAAATACGTGATAAACCAATATTTTTTTTAAAAAAATTGGAAAGCTTGGACAATTTCCTATGAATAATGTAATACAACTTATACGCTACTGCCTCCAGTTTTGAAGTTATAAGCATTTTTAATGTTGAAATTGGCTGTATTTCGTCCTTCTTTAGTACTTTTCCATCTGAGCTTTATCGACTGGTACCAAATAAGCACCAAATTAGGCAAATTTTAACATTAAAATTGCTTACAACTTCAAAAGTAAAGGCCCTAGCGTAAAAGTTATAATACATTATTCATAGGAAATTGTCCAAAGTTTCCAATTTTTTAAAAAAAAATATTGGTTTATCACGTATTTTTTGGAGAAAAAGGTGGTTTTAGTTGAAATTTTAGTGAAAAATTAACAAAATTTTGACTTTGGCGATTCATAACTCCAAAAGTTGGTAAGATAGGACCGTTGTAGATAGGTGGAGGAATTCTGCGTGCACTGGTACCATAACCATGAAAATAGGTTATACGGTTACAAAAATACAGGGTGATATGTAAAACTGTAGCAAAAAAACTTCAAAACGCCCTACGATTTCCCCCCCCCCTACGATTTTTTGTTCGTCTATCCAAGACCTATCCACAGCCGGCCGCTTTGTAAGTTTATGTGGGACACCCTGTATATATATATATGTATATATATATATATATATATATATATATATATATATATATATATATATGAAATAAAAACACAATAAAATTCACTGCTAATTCATGTATTTATAAAGTTAAATGCAAAATTTAATACAAATTCTAAATTACGTTATTTTTCGTTAATTTTAAGACGTTGGCGGTTGGAAGTGCGAATTGCAACTGAACTAGCTCAATATGTGAGAGCCATTTTATGAAAATGCTCGTGTATTTGTGTGCATTTTGCGACATCCTCCCAGCCCAAGATGAAGGATTACTGGATTTCAAGCGGGTACAGCAATTGGATAGGTCGTCGGAGAGTTTTCCCATTCGCAAGTACTTGTTCACAAGCACGAACTTTGCCATCTCTTCCTGGATATACGTTGACGATCTTTCCCAACCTCCAAAGTAATCTCGGCGTTTTTATATCTAAAATAAGTACAATATTGTTAATTTTGAAGTTTGAAGTTTTACCGTAAGGCGTTTGGTGTGCAGATCTCAGTTGATGCAAATATTCGGAAGTCCATCGTTTCCAAAATGTATTTAAGTGTTTTTGACGCAGTTTCCAAATATTTATTATATCGTCTCTGGGTAACTGGGTGATTTCTTCGACATTACGGAAGAGAGTTGCTGCAGTGCCGCTCAGAAAATCGGAAGGTGAAAGCGGCTTTAGTTCTGATGGATCTTCAGACACGTATGTGAGTGGACGAGAATTTATGACAGCTTCTACCTCAACCAAAGTTGTTTCAAGGTGTTCATAACTTAACAACTTTGGTCCAATTGTGGCCTTGAGCGAATTTTTTGTTGTCCGTATTAGTCGTTCCCACCATCCTCCCCACCATGGCGCTCTCTCTACAATAAATTTCCACTGGATGCCGTGGTTGGCGGCAAAGGATGATATTTCGTCGGCAGTACTTTGCTTGTAAAGACGTTTAATTTCGTGGTCAACTCTCTTAAACGTTTTCGCGTTATCCGAATAAATGATCTTTGGATGTCCTCTCCTCGCAATAAATCGACGAATAGCGTTAATACAACACTCAGTAGATAAGGCAGGAACCAGCTCGATGTGTACGGCACGGACGACTGTGCAAGTAAATAGCATTAGATACACTTTGTCCGACCGACTAGTTTCCTCACGTTTCACAAACATCGGCCCAGCAAAATCAACCCCCGTCGTCTCGAATACTCGCGCCGAATGTAATCTATCTCTTGGAATCGGAGCGAAGGGTTGAGCAGCTGGTTTGCTGAAGAGTCTTTTGCATATTACGCACTTATTGATTACCATTTTGACAAGTTGACGAGCTTTCAAAATCCAGAATGTCTTTCGTATATACGTCAAGGCGACATTGATTCCTCCGTGAAGTGTTTCTTTGTGTGCATACCTTACGTAAAGCAGGCTGAGATACGATTCCTTTGGCAAAATAATGGGATGAGCAACATTTGTTTCATCATCAATTTCATGAAGTCTCCCTCCTAGCCGTAGTATTCCAAAGGCATCAAGATGCGGCAAAGCGTTAACAATTTAGACTGACAATCTACGATGTTACCCTTTTTAAGAGACCCAATTTCGTTTGCAAAGTATCGTTGCTGCTCACTATAAATTAAATGATTTTGAGCAGTTTGTAGTTCGCTGACGGTTAAGTCCCCACTGACTCTCGCATCCCCTTTTCTGGCGTTGTAAATAAAACGGAAGTCGTAAGCTGTAACTCTTAAAAGTCTAATAAAGCTACTGAAATTTTCTATGTTCAATACACGTTTGGTTACCTCAGAATTATAATTATTATCAGACAGAGATATATTTACCAGTGACACATTCCCGAAATGATTTTCTACTGGCCAGAAACTTTGAGACTGCACTAACCAAGTAGGACCAACTCTCCAAACCTCGGAATCCACCAACTTATTTGCTGAAACACCACGTGTTAGAAGGTCAGCTGGATTCTCGCTTCCGGGGCAATACCGCCAAGCCTTACCAGAAGAATGGAGTTTAATCTCGTTAACTCTGTTGGAAATATACTGCTTCCATCTTTTGGAACCCTTAATCCAGCAAAGGGTGATTTTTGAATCGCTCCAGAACCAAATTGTGTTAAATGCGAAGGACGTTTTGTCATGAGTATGAGTATGGCATGAGTACCTTCATTCTTACTACAAAGGGGCCAAGCAATCCCAAGGGATCATAAATGCGGGCCATTGTTTTTAATACGACTCGTTTAGTACCACTAAGAAGTGGGTTGATGAAATTTATCGTAGGACCGAGATCGATTTTTAATTCATCCGTTCGAGTACACCAAATACATCCTAGAACCTTCTGATTCGGAGTTGTATTTTAATGATCTCGTTGCGCCATGAACATCTCCCTCGTGCTACTATCGTTGGAGTTCCACTTTCGCAAATTCATCGATGCCTCTGACATAATTGTTTTAGCCGTCTTGTACAAGGTTGCTGCAGCAGTACGAGTGTTCACGCTGGTAACCAGGTCGTCAACATAAAGATGCTTGGCTAGAATGTCGATGGTCTCCTGAAATTGATCGTAATAAACAAGCAAATATTTCTTTATGACAGCGTTTAGTAAAAAGGGACTACATATTACTCCAAAAGTTACCCTTGTAAACCTGTATCGTTGTATGGGTGGAAATCTCGTAGAAGATTTTAAGGGTTCTGCATACCATAGGAATCGATGAGCATCGCGATCTTCTTCATTGATGCTGATTTGCATGAAGGCCTTCTCAATATCAGCAACGATGCCAATTTGGCCAATTCGGAAATCTAAAAGTATACTAAAAAGGTCTGGTAGTCAATTTGGGCCTTGATGTAGATGATCATTCAAGGATGCTTCCTCGGGTCTGTGAGCGGATGCATCAAACACGATTCTCACACGTGTCGTTGTTTTGTCATCCCGATATACTGCTCGATGAGGCAAATAATATATACGTTGGCCGCCAGGTTCGTTGGCAACTTCTACTATCCCCAATTTAATTAAGTCCCACATAGCCTTGTCGTATTCAAAAAGCTTTTGTTCACTCCTGGCCAGTCGTTGCGTTAATAGGCGCATGCGTGACTTTGCTCCTGCATAATTGTCATCTAAGGCTGCTTACACACCAAACTCGACATCGACCACGGCCCCAAAACAAGTCGTAGGAGGCTCCAAGACCCCTCAATATTTTCGTAACGGTACCTACTATTAGTAAAAAATACCAGAAAAATCCCCCCTTGCCTCTAAGGGGGCCAGGGGGCGGTCTGTATGGCTGCAACAGGTAAAATGCACTTAACTTTTTAAAGCTTGGAATTGAGAATTTTTTGATGCACCTACAAATCGATGTAATTAGAGCCCCAGGTGAGGTGCAATGACTTTTTTTTTATTGATTATGAATTATTACAATGTAATTAACTAGTTTTATAATTTAGACATGGGTGGCGTGCATAGGGTGCATATGGGAGGGGGGCAAACTTTCAGGACCCTTTTTGACTCCGTTAGAGGGAAATGCGGATTTTTATATTCCATCCATCCAATGGCGCTACAGCCCAAATCGAGCCTTGGCCTCCTCTAGGGCATTTCTCCAAGTCTGACGGTTCCTTGCAGCAGTTCTCCAGTTCCGAATGTTCAGCATTGTCTCTGCGTCAGCCGTCACAGAGTCCATCCATCTTCTCCTGGGTCTACCTACTAGTCTGTTTCCTGGAATTTCGGCCACCATAAGCCGTTTTGGGATACGGTTATCATTCATCCTGATTACGTGGCCGGCTAGTCTTAGTCTGTTGATTTTTATAAACGTTGAGAGTTCTGGGTCATCAAAAATTTCATACAACTCGTTGTTGTATCTCCTTCGCCATATCCCATCCTCTCTCGTTGGGCCTATTATGCATCTGATCACCTTCCTCTCAAACCTGTTGACTTGTTCCTCTATCTCCTGGGTCATAGTCCAAGTCTCGCTGCCATAGCACAGTACTGGTCGTATTACTGTTTTGTAGAGTGAAAGTTTCGTTTTTCTGTGCACAAATCTTGAGTGCAATATTTGTTTTTGGGCATAAAAAGCTCTATTAGCCAGTAGTATTCGTCTAGTTACTTCTTCCTTTTCATCGTTTCTTTTTGTAATTGTAGACTGGTAGACTAGGTAGACGGTTTTATCGACTACTTCTAGATTATGTTCGTCGATAGTTATATTTCTTCCCATTCTAAATCTTCCAGCTCTGGATTGTTGCATCACCTTCGTTTTTTCTTCATTGATGTTCAGCCCTATGTCCTTGGCCGCCTCTTTTAATTCGAAATTCTTTCGCTGCCAAGAAGGACCTTCCCACGGTGTTCACGTCATCCGCATATCCAAGTAATTGTACAGACTGCGTTGCTATGGACGCATTTCTCCGTACTGATGTTTTTCTTATCACCCATTCTAGGGCCAGGTTGAAAAGCATGGGGGCTAGTCCCTCTCCTTGTCTAAGACCTTGTCGCACTTCGAACTCTTCTGTTATTGCATTTTGAATCCTTACTTTCGCCAGGGAGGCACACTTCAAGTTTCAGCTTGTCTATATCGTACCTTAGCTGTGTTTGCCCTCTTTGAGTTTTGGTCGTTATCCGGGCTTTAAATTTCACTTTGACAAGATAGTGGTCCGAGCCACAGCACGCTCCCCTCATAGTTCTCACATCCAGTATACTCGTGGCCCCTCTTCTCTCAATTAGGACGTGGTCTATTTGATTATATGTAACCCTGTCTGGTGACTGCCACGTCATCTTATGAATATTTTTATGTGGGAACATTGTTGAACTTACTACCATTGAGTTCGAGCTAGCGAGATCGATCAATCTACTACCATTGTCATTGGTAGCGTTATGTAGGCTGTGCTTTCCTATGACTCCTTGGAATTCCTCTTCTTTTCCTACTTTGGCGTTCATGTCTCCAAGCACCATTTTAATATCGTTTGACGGTATTAATCTGATGACGTTTGTTAGCTCCTGGTAGAATTCCTCTTTCTCCTCATCCGTCTTGTCTTCTGTGGGCGCATGGACGTTTATGAGACTAATGTTATGTAATCTTGTTTTAATCCGAAGCGTACATATCCTATTATTTACTGGCTTGAAGTCCAGAATCAGTGATTTCATTTTCTTTTCGACTATGAAGGCAACTCCGAACTCTCTTCTTCCATTCGTCCTTACCTATTTCTTTCGTTTCTTCTTTCTTCTCTTTTACTTCTTTCAAATTCTTCGCTCTTCTATCTTAAGCTAGTTGTAAGAATTTAGGATTATTTACCATTTGTTAAATGTACTCTAAAAGATTGTAATCTTGTGTACTCTACCAAATATATAAATAAATAAATAAATAAATAAACCACTGGAGAGTATCGTGTGGGTTTTGAGATCCATTATGCCACTGTGAGTCCATTTGATTTCCTGTAGAGCGGTGATTGCTATGCCGTATTTTTCCAATAATAATAAAAGCGAACGCAGAGCGCCCGTCCTGTTGAGCGTTCTGACGTTCCAAGTTCCAATGTTAAATTCCATATTTCGTTGCCTGGGTCGTTGCCGTTGAGTCCGTCCTGTCCGAGGCCTGCCTTGAGGATTCGTGACGGGTGGGTTTTTACGGTGGAAGGTTGTCAGCCTGCCGCCAAACCCCAAACCTGGAGGACCAGTCCGGTAATTGTTTCGTTTTGAGGCGCGAAACACTAGCCTTTCACCCTCCTCCGTCAGTTACTCTTGTATATACAAGAGCATCCAGGGAACACTCGATGTAAAGTCAACATCTTCGTGGAGGTGGAGGTAGGATTCGGTAGCATATCGGAAGGACTTAGGTCGTGAAGACCTTGGGTCGCAGGTGGCGTTTCTCAGGACTTGTCCCTTTGGTGTACCGGCACCACCAAAGATCCCTGAGGCCGTTACTACCATTTGATCCCCTATATTATTTTTATATTATTTTTGCGTAATTGTACGATTAATTACGAAGATGGTAAATGGTTTCATCTACAGGAGACAAAAGACTCACAGCATTTGTTTTTTTTTTTGCATTTCACCAATATTCACATTTTTTCTTGCATATCCTTCTTTCACATTGTCGTTTTGCAATTTCCCCTTGTAGTCGGGGTCGCACACAGCTGTCGCATGCCGCCCGTTACATTTGTTGCAACGAATAAATTTGTTTTTGCAGTATCGCGACGAATGTTTTGGCTGAGTACATCGAAAACATCTACCGGGAGCGCGTTCAAAAACCTTACTATAGTAAACCACGAGGTAAGCTGTGGTTATGCTACATCACTTCACTTAACCACGAAAGTTTATGTTTAACCATGGAGGTTTTTGAACGTACCGTGATTAACTACGTGGTAAAGAAAATTTTAAATTTTTTTCCATAAAATAGTGTCGGCTATTTGCCTCAATTATTTCCAATAATTATTTATTTAAAATAATCTCACAAATCCCACTTTGATTTGTTCATTATTAACATTAAAACAAATGTGAAAAAATTGTTTTTATTCTTCTTCTTCTTAACTATCGCTAACCATGCTCCCGAGCATGGTTAAAATTTAACTACACCATGGTTAACCACGGGAGTTTTTGAACGCCAAAAAGTTATGCTCGTGGTTATGTTGTAGTTAACCACGGAGTTTTTGAACGACAAAAGTTTACCATAGTTAACCATGGTTAACCATAGTAAGGTTTTTGAACGCGCTCCGGCTGACCTCAACTTCTCCTTTCGTTCCGCTACTGTTGCATTGGATGCATCACAATTTGCAGTGGTGTGAGACTGCGACTCACAAAAGAAACAATTTGCTGAGTTCTGGTGTAATGTAAATAAACCTGTGGCTGTGGCTTGATGATTACGATTATGCGTACTTTTTCTTTCCCCTGAGAAGGTAACAGAAGCTTTTTCCAGAGCTTCAGCTTCAATTTTTATGAAGTTCAAAACGCGTTTTATGACTGGGTCGCACTCAATAGCATGAGTTGATGTATCCAGCAGCGTTGTGTGATGTGTGCCTGCTTCGTCGTTATGTTCGTTGCGGTTGTTCCCCAATTGCGCTTCTATCCTGTGATATTCCACCCTCAAATCATCCGGTAATGCTCGTAGGATTATGAATTTTAGCATCATCATGTATTGTGAAGGTGAAACTTTGAGAGCATTGAGGGATCTCATAGCAGCAGTGACGGAGCTATACAAATTGCGTAAGCCGGTCGCGTCTGTTCGAGTTTTCACCGATTTAATAGACATCAATTGCTGTAAATATTTGTCTATAATTCGGTCGGGGGCACCGTATTCTTCCTTTAACATTGCTATGGCTTCATTATAGCATGCCTCTGTCGGTGTAAGTCCCGCTATCGTGTCTGCGGCACGACCTTTAATTACACTTTGAAGGAAATTGAACTTAGTTCCTTCGTCCAAGTTTGGATTTAGATGTACAGCTTTATTAAACTGTTGCCAAAAAGGTAGCCAGTTGCTGAAATCCCCGTTGAATGTTTTTAACTCTAACCTTGGGAGTTTAAGAGCTGACGTTACCTGATGTTCATTGCGCAGAGATTGCTGAGTTGGTGGCAGTTCGGCGTTCGCGACTATGGGAGTGATTTGCAACATATTTAACCGGTGTTGTATCCGAGCAATAGCGGTTACGGCCTTGTCGGCATATTCTAATTGAGCATTAAACTCCGTCTCGTAATTCCTTTCTTCTAGGTGAGGCCGTATAGATATATCTGCTTCCTTTAGGTTTTCATGTAGGCTACGAATGCGACAGAGATTTGTATTAAGCGTTTCCAGAATTGATTCCCTTGAATCCGTTGTTGAAGCAAAATTGTCTAAATAATCGTTGATTTCGTTCACCCTTTTCGTTAATTGACCTCTGACCGATGCCCGATATTGCATATCCATTATGTGCACGCGATTTCTATTCGATTTTTCACATGTGGCGAACTGTATTTATGCGTTGACCGTTTTGTATTATCACAACACGTTCTTCTGTTCCCATCCCGGGTCTCGGCACCATGAAATAAAAACACAATAAAATTCACTGCTAATTCATGTATTTATAAAGTTAAATGCAAAATTTAATACAAATTCTAAATTACGATATTTTTCACTAATAATTTTAAGACGTTGGCGGTTGGAAGTGCGAATTGCAACTGAACTAGCTCAATATGTGAGATATCTTATATGAAAATGCTCGTGTATTTGTGTGCATTTTGCGACAATATATATATATATATATATATATATATATATATATATATATATATATATATATATATATATATATATATATATATATATATATAATAGTGAAATTGGCTCTATTTCGTTCTTTTTTAGTACTTTTTCACCAATTCACCCAATTTAATTAAGTCCCACATAGCCTTGTCGTATTCAAAAAGCTTTTGTTCACTCCTGGCCAGTCGTTGCGTTAATAGGCGCATGCGTGACTTTGCTCCTGCATAATTGTCATCTAAGGCTGCTTACACACCAAACTCGACATCGACCACGGCCCCAAAACAAGTCGTAGGAGGCTCCAAGACCCCTCAATATTTTCGTAACGGTACCTACTATTAGTAAAAAATACCAGAAAAATCCCCCCTTGCCTCTAAGGGGGCCAGGGGGCGGTCTGTATGGCTGCAACAGGTAAAATGCACTTAACTTTTTAAAGCTTGGAATTGAGAATTTTTTGATGCACCTACAAATCGATGTAATTAGAGCCCCAGGCGAGGTGCAATGACTTTTTTTTTTATTGATTATGAATTATTACAATGTAATTAACTAGTTTTATAATTTAGACATGGGTGGCGTGCATAGGGTGCATATGGGAGGGGGGCAAACTTTCAGGACCCTTTTTGACTCCGTTAGAGGGAAATGCGGATTTTTATATTCCATCCATCCAATGGCGCTACAGCCCAAATCGAGCCTTGGCCTCCTCTAGGGCATTTCTCCAAGTCTGACGGTTCCTTGCAGCAGTTCTCCAGTTCCGAATGTTCAGCATTGTCTCTGCGTCAGCCGTCACAGAGTCCATCCATCTTCTCCTGGGTCTACCTACTAGTCTGTTTCCTGGAATTTCGGCCACCATAAGCCGTTTTGGGATACGGTTATCATTCATCCTGATTACGTGGCCGGCTAGTCTTAGTCTGTTGATTTTTATAAACGTTGAGAGTTCTGGGTCATCAAAAATTTCATACAACTCGTTGTTGTATCTCCTTCGCCATATCCCATCCTCTCTCGTTGGGCCTATTATGCATCTGATCACCTTCCTCTCAAACCTGTTGACTTGTTCCTCTATCTCCTGGGTCATAGTCCAAGTCTCGCTGCCATAGCACAGTACTGGTCGTATTACTGTTTTGTAGAGTGAAAGTTTCGTTTTTCTGTGCACAAATCTTGAGTGCAATATTTGTTTTTGGGCATAAAAAGCTCTATTAGCCAGTAGTATTCGTCTAGTTACTTCTTCCTTTTCATCGTTTCTTTTTGTAATTGTAGACTGGTAGACTAGGTAGACTGTTTTATCGACTACTTCTAGATTATGTTCGTCGATAGTTATATTTCTTCCCATTCTAAATCTTCCAGCTCTGGATTGTTGCATCACCTTCGTTTTTTCTTCATTGATGTTCAGCCCTATGTCCTTGGCCGCCTCTTTTAATTCGAAATTCTTTCGCTGCCAAGAAGGACCTTCCCACGGTGTTCACGTCATCCGCATATCCAAGTAATTGTACAGACTGCGTTGCTATGGACGCATTTCTCCGTACTGATGTTTTTCTTATCACCCATTCTAGGGCCAGGTTGAAAAGCATGGGGGCTAGTCCCTCTCCTTGTCTAAGACCTTGTCGCACTTCGAACTCTTCTGTTATTGCATTTTGAATCCTTACTTTCGCCAGGGAGGCACACTTCAAGTTTCAGCTTGTCTATATCGTACCTTAGCTGTGTTTGCCCTCTTTGAGTTTTGGTCGTTATCCGGGCTTTAAATTTCACTTTGACAAGATAGTGGTCCGAGCCACAGCACGCTCCCCTCATAGTTCTCACATCCAGTATACTCGTGGCCCCTCTTCTCTCAATTAGGACGTGGTCTATTTGATTATATGTAACCCTGTCTGGTGACTGCCACGTCATCTTATGAATATTTTTATGTGGGAACATTGTTGAACTTACTACCATTGAGTTCGAGCTAGCGAGATCGATCAATCTACTACCATTGTCATTGGTAGCGTTATGTAGGCTGTGCTTTCCTATGACTCCTTGGAATTCCTCTTCTTTTCCTACTTTGGCGTTCATGTCTCCAAGCACCATTTTAATATCGTTTGACGGTATTAATCTGATGACGTTTGTTAGCTCCTGGTAGAATTCCTCTTTCTCCTCATCCGTCTTGTCTTCTGTGGGCGCATGGACGTTTATGAAACTAATGTTATGTAATCTTGTTTTAATCCGAAGCGTACATATCCTATTATTTACTGGCTTGAAGTCCAGAATCAGTGATTTCATTTTCTTTTCGACTATGAAGGCAACTCCGAACTCTCTTCTTCCATTCGTCCTTACCTATTTCTTTCGTTTCTTCTTTCTTCTCTTTTACTTCTTTCAAATTCTTCGCTCTTCTATCTTAAGCTAGTTGTAAGAATTTAGGATTATTTACCATTTGTTAAATGTACTCTAAAAGATTGTAATCTTGTGTACTCTACCAAATATATAAATAAATAAATAAATAAATAAACCACTGGAGAGTATCGTGTGGGTTTTGAGATCCATTATGCCACTGTGAGTCCATTTGATTTCCTGTAGAGCGGTGATTGCTATGCCGTATTTTTCCAATAATAATAAAAGCGAACGCAGAGCGCCCGTCCTGTTGAGCGTTCTGACGTTCCAAGTTCCAATGTTAAATTCCATATTTCGTTGCCTGGGTCGTTGCCGTTGAGTCCGTCCTGTCCGAGGCCTGCCTTGAGGATTCGTGACGGGTGGGTTTTTACGGTGGAAGGTTGTCAGCCTGCCGCCAAACCCCAAACCTGGAGGACCAGTCCGGTAATTGTTTCGTTTTGAGGCGCGAAACACTAGCCTTTCACCCTCCTCCGTCAGTTACTCTTGTATATACAAGAGCATCCAGGGAACACTCGATGTAAAGTCAACATCTTCGTGGAGGTGGAGGTAGGATTCGGTAGCATATCGGAAGGACTTAGGTCGTGAAGACCTTGGGTCGCAGGTGGCGTTTCTCAGGACTTGTCCCTTTGGTGTACCGGCACCACCAAAGATCCCTGAGGCCGTTACTACCATTTGATCCCCTATATTATTTTTATATTATTTTTGCGTAATTGTACGATTAATTACGAAGATGGTAAATGGTTTCATCTACAGGAGACAAAAGACTCACAGCATTTGTTTTTTTTTTGCATTTCACCAATATTCACATTTTTTCTTGCATATCCTTCTTTCACATTGTCGTTTTGCAATTTCCCCTTGTAGTCGGGGTCGCACACAGCTGTCGCATGCCGCCCGTTACATTTGTTGCAACGAATAAATTTGTTTTTGCAGTATCGCGACGAATGTTTTGGCTGGGTACATCGAAAACATCTACCGGGAGCGCGTTCAAAAACCTTACTATAGTAAACCACGAGGTAAGCTGTGGTTATGCTACATCACTTCACTTAACCACGAAAGTTTATGTTTAACCATGGAGGTTTTTGAACGTACCGTGATTAACTACGTGGTAAAGAAAATTTTAAATTTTTTTCCATAAAATAGTGTCGGCTATTTGCCTCAATTATTTCCAATAATTATTTATTTAAAATAATCTCACAAATCCCACTTTGATTTGTTCATTATTAACATTAAAACAAATGTGAAAAAATTGTTTTTATTCTTCTTCTTCTTAACTATCGCTAACCATGCTCCCGAGCATGGTTAAAATTTAACTACACCATGGTTAACCACGGGAGTTTTTGAACGCCAAAAAGTTATGCTCGTGGTTATGTTGTAGTTAACCACGGAGTTTTTGAACGACAAAAGTTTACCATAGTTAACCATGGTTAACCATAGTAAGGTTTTTGAACGCGCTCCGGCTGACCTCAACTTCTCCTTTCGTTCCGCTACTGTTGCATTGGATGCATCACAATTTGCAGTGGTGTGAGACTGCGACTCACAAAAGAAACAATTTGCTGAGTTCTGGTGTAATGTAAATAAACCTGTGGCTGTGGCTTGATGATTACGATTATGCGTACTTTTTCTTTCCCCTGAGAAGGTAACAGAAGCTTTTTCCAGAGCTTCAGCTTCAATTTTTATGAAGTTCAAAACGCGTTTTATGACTGGGTCGCACTCAATAGCATGAGTTGATGTATCCAGCAGCGTTGTGTGATGTGTGCCTGCTTCGTCGTTATGTTCGTTGCGGTTGTTCCCCAATTGCGCTTCTATCCTGTGATATTCCACCCTCAAATCATCCGGTAATGCTCGTAGGATTATGAATTTTAGCATCATCATGTATTGTGAAGGTGAAACTTTGAGAGCATTGAGGGATCTCATAGCAGCAGTGACGGAGCTATACAAATTGCGTAAGCCGGTCGCGTCTGTTCGAGTTTTCACCGATTTAATAGACATCAATTGCTGTAAATATTTGTCTATAATTCGGTCGGGGGCACCGTATTCTTCCTTTAACATTGCTATGGCTTCATTATAGCATGCCTCTGTCGGTGTAAGTCCCGCTATCGTGTCTGCGGCACGACCTTTAATTACACTTTGAAGGAAATTGAACTTAGTTCCTTCGTCCAAGTTTGGATTTAGATGTACAGCTTTATTAAACTGTTGCCAAAAAGGTAGCCAGTTGCTGAAATCCCCGTTGAATGTTTTTAACTCTAACCTTGGGAGTTTAAGAGCTGACGTTACCTGATGTTCATTGCGCAGAGATTGCTGAGTTGGTGGCAGTTCGGCGTTCGCGACTATGGGAGTGATTTGCAACATATTTAACCGGTGTTGTATCCGAGCAATAGCGGTTACGGCCTTGTCGGCATATTCTAATTGAGCATTAAACTCCGTCTCGTAATTCCTTTCTTCTAGGTGAGGCCGTATAGATATATCTGCTTCCTTTAGGTTTTCATGTAGGCTACGAATGCGACAGAGATTTGTATTAAGCGTTTCCAGAATTGATTCCCTTGAATCCGTTGTTGAAGCAAAATTGTCTAAATAATCGTTGATTTCGTTCACCCTTTTCGTTAATTGACCTCTGACCGATGCCCGATATTGCATATCCATTATGTGCACGCGATTTCTATTCGATTTTTCACATGTGGCGAACTGTATTTATGCGTTGACCGTTTTGTATTATCACAACACGTTCTTCTGTTCCCATCCCGGGTCTCGGCACCATGAAATAAAAACACAATAAAATTCACTGCTAATTCATGTATTTATAAAGTTAAATGCAAAATTTAATACAAATTCTAAATTACGATATTTTTCACTAATAATTTTAAGACGTTGGCGGTTGGAAGTGCGAATTGCAACTGAACTAGCTCAATATGTGAGATATCTTATATGAAAATGCTCGTGTATTTGTGCGCATTTTGCGACAATATATATATATATATATATATATATATATATATATATATATATATATATATATATATATATATATATATATATATATATATAATAGTGAAATTGGCTTTCGTTCTTTTTTAGTACTTTTTCACCTGAGTTTTGTCGAAAAGTACCAAATAAGCACCAAAAGAAGACCAACTTTTGCGTTAAAATTGCTAATAACTTCAACAGTAAAGGTCGTAGCATAATAGTTGTTAGACATTATTCATAGGAAATTGTCCAAGCTTTCCAATTTTGTAAAACAAAATATTGGTTTATTACGTATTTTTTGGAGAAAAAGGTGGTTGAAGTGGAAATTTTAGTGAAAAAAAAAACAAAATTTTGTCTATGATGACTCATAACTCAGGATGTTGGTGGGTTGACCCCTTGACTTTTACAGATTTAGATAGGTGGGAGTATTCTGCGTAGATTGATGTCTTATTCATTAAAATATCTAAAAAGGTGACAAAAATACAGGGTAATATGTAAACCTCTACCAAAAAAAATTCAAAACGCCATATCTCGAAAACGAAAAGAGGTACCCCCCCCCACTTTTACTTTTTTTTGCGATAATTTTTTATGTACTATTTGCCATTTTCCTTTGTACCATGAGTAACGGAACACCCTGTATATATATATATATATATATATATATATATATATATATATATATATATATATATATATATATATTGTTCGGCGCAGCCCAACACATCATAAAACTTACAAAAAAAAACTAATAAATAAAACTAATAAACAAGAATGAATTAAATTAAAATAAATGTACAAATGAATTAAAATAAAAATAGGTTGAATTACAAAAATATTATTATTAAAAAGTGAAATATATAGAAATTTCCCACGTTCGTGATGGCACATGTGGCAGCACATCAAATATTGAGCAATAATAATTTCGAATAAAATCGTCTACTATCGAACGAGCCCGGAAGAAATTTTAACCAGCGACATCGACACCAGCAGCGCGCGCCTTCGTCATTCGATCTCGGACTTGCATTTGGAGCTGTAATGCACTTTTTATTAAGAGTATGTCTCCAAGGAAATGCATGATTCCTCCGGTGATGGAATTTTTTTTTGTTCTGATTGGGATAAACTTTATTAAGTTTCTTCTTCCTACTAATGTTCCTTGGATTTCAACGTTGGATTTAATGCATTTACTAATTATAAATTCCTTAATACATTTTCTTCGAGGTCGCTAGTTTATACCATTCCTTTTTAATATTTTTTTTTTTCCTTTTTCTAATTTGTGCCACGAACGCGGGTTACGGGACTTCAGTAGTAGAGCTATGTCACTCCGGGGCCACCTAGGAGGTGGCGCCGTACCGGTATAGGATTTGGGGGGGTCTGAAAGCTCTTTATGTACGTGTACGAGGTGTTTTAGGTTTGTGTCTTGGATAAGGTGGCTTAGAGTTGGTGTGTGGAGATGGGTGAAAGCTCTTTATGTAGGTGTACGAGGTGTTTTAGGTTTGTGTCTTGGATAAGGTGGCTTGAAAGCTCTTGATGTGGGTGTATGAGGTATTTTTTGGTGTGAGTCCTGGATAAGGTGGCTTACAGTTGGTGGTTGGAGATGGGTGAAAGTTCAGGTCTTGGATGTGGTGTAGAACCGGCATGGGATTTGGGGTGTGACTGAAAGCTCTGGATGTAAGTTTGTGTCTTGGATGGGGTGGCCCAGAGCAGGCATGGGATTTGAAGGTGGCGCAGAACGGGCATGGGATTTGGCGCAGAACGGGCATGGAATTTGGTCCAGAGTGGGGGAACTATGAACTGAGCTGTGGGGGATTTGAGCTTTGGTTTCGAGATGATGATTTTTCTAGTATTAATTCCGGTAGCAACTTGTGCTATGGAATGAGCTTGGATTCTGGAGCAAAATATACAAATAATTTGGTGAAGAACTGGACTTGCAAGTAACACTAAGAATTAAATTAAGCTTTAGCTGGAGCCAGCATTGGGTATATCACCTCAAGTCACAGATATTACAACAACCGCAACTTGAAATTACTAAGTGACTAAAAAAGCCATACCTGAAAAAGATATTGCATAGTTTTAGGAGCAAACAAATTCAGCATATTTTTCAAGTATTAATTCTGGTAGCAACTTAGGCTATGGAATGAGCTTGGATTCTAGAGCAAAATATACATATAATTCAGTGAAGAACTGGACTTTCAAGTAACACTAAGCTTTAGCTGAGATCCAACATTGGGTCTGGACAACAACCCGGTGCGATCTGTAAGCTAAGATCTGGATTTCAACCATATGTCATTATTACCCTCCAAAGAATTCTTAATGAAAATACTCACCTCAAGTCGCAGATATTACAGCAATCGCAACTTACTAAGTGGGCAAGAAAATCATATCTGAAAAAGATATTTCCGATAACAACAACAACAACAACAATACAGCTAAGATTCCCATTCTCATCACACTTATGATGTAATTATTATTATCCTGAACATGCTGGATATATTTTTTAAGAATAAAATTGAATACTTTAAACTAAAATACCCTTCACAAACCGCAAATATTGCAAACACTAGAAAGTGGCATAAGCTGCCACAAAAATACTTAACATAAACTCAGTCACATACTAAAAACAATGAAGATTCCCTTTATACCATAATTATTCGATCCTGAACGAATTGGATAAATACTATTATTTAAACTGATCACCTTAAGTGCTAATTAGACCCAAGCCAACTGCTGAAATATTTAACTAAGTTAAGGTATTAAAAAGAATTGCTGTAGTTGTAATAGCTACAAATTAAAAAAACTATTAATTAGAACACATATTATTTTGCTTTTTATTCTGATAAATCGCACAATTATTTATTTATTTCAGACACACCACAGTATTATTATTATTCACCTGGAAATTTCCTTTTCTTGTTGTTAGGATTATAAAAATTAGGGATTTCACTTGAATTATCAGCATAAAAACTATAATTAACTGGGGCGACATCAATTTGTACAAATTTTAATATATATGTCCTCCCCTGCGGTCCAGAATTGATTACGTGGAAATTTCCTTTGTTGCTGATGTCTTGTAAGGCTGCATCAGAAAGTGAACTGTACCTGGCTGGTAGCAAAAGCTGATACTCCTCTAACTCAAGATGAATCCGAACACCATACACTGTTTCAAGCCTGCTTGCAGATTTTATTTTATATGGGGTTCCAAACTCCATGTCGGACATCCTTAAGTATGGCGAGTATTCCAAGCTTTTGAGTTCTGTTGCTGTATCCATGTTTCTGGGGCTGATGCTGTTGATCTCCAGGTGGTTGGGGTTGAACTGCTAGCGTTCTCCTTCACAGTTCTCATTATATACCCTAAATCTAGAAACATGATTGAACTTGTCCATGAGTCCGCAGCACATAGATGCACCTGTCTAAACAACTTTGGGGTAGAAGTTTTCATGATGCACCTGTGTAAACAACTTTTGGGGCCTAGGAATTCGCTACGTCAGCAGTTTTTGCACCTGCGTGAGAAAGCTATAGACCGGAAGTTGGTAAATTGAATTGAATTCCATGCACCTGTGTAAACAACTTTTGGGGAAGGGGTAGGGATTTGCCTGTCTGTGACTATGGTGATGCAATTCCATCTAAGACAGCCGGATACCGGAAGTTGGTAAATTTTGTACTTGTCCATGAGTTCCATGCACCTATGTAAACAACACTTAGGGTCAGGAATTTGCTACATAGGCAGATTTGCATGATCGAACTTGTTCATGTTGTGAAAGCTGAATCTCCAGCACGCCGAAGATCAAAAAAACAAAGCAAAAAAAGAGTACAAGCTCATGAAATATTTAATAAAGTTAGGGTATTAAAAAGAATTGTTGTTGTTGTAATAGCTACAAATAAAAAATTATTATTAGAATAAAACTTATTTGTGTTAAATATTTATAATTCTGCTCTCATTTTTCCACGGTTTTCTAGGTAATTGATCGCGCTCCTCTAAAGTGGGTTATATGCTGTGCATATTTACGCAGATCATTTTCAGTGAGTGCTCTATTGGATAGTGACTTTATTAGTTTTTTGGTTGGGTGTTGAGAAAAAGCCCCAGTCCTTTCCTATATGGCTTTAGAAATAATCCTATTTGCATTATTCCCGTTCCAGTATGAGGAGTGTGAATCAACTTTTTTATTATGTTTCTATATTTGAAGCTATTTGTTCCTTTTATTTGCTGGTTTTCCTTAAAATCACGTCTGTGGGTGCATGTATCATTTACAATTTTTTGATAATTGGACAAGTCTTCTTTTGAGTAGCCTCGAGGCTTTTTCATAAAAATTAATTCAGCTAGACCTTCAGTTATCTGGTACCGCTTGCCATCTATAAGAAAGTATTCTTTATCAACTTTTAATCTCGAATTACCAATATTCCACATATCGTTCTTATAGTACGCTCCATACGTTTTATCAATTCTCGTGCTATCATTTTCCAGTAGTTGTTTATATTTGTTTAGTATCTGGTCTGCAGACTCTAATTTTGGTTCTTTTGTAGGTGTGACAAACTGATCATCATCATCATCATCATCATCCTCAGAATAACTCGGTGGCTCTAGCTTTAAGTATTTACGTGGTGGTGGTGGTGGTGGTGTGTATGCTTCTTCATTGCCCTCGTGCTTAATTTCATCTTCTTCTTCTTTTGGTTCAAGTTTCACTGATGCTGCTGTTGTTGTGAGCGTTTTTTTCAGCGCGTTGGTTATAGGTTTAAATGTTTCCTCTAATTGAGCTTCAGATTCAATTTTACCAGTCTTGAGAGCTTTATATTTTCTTCGTATAGCCTCACGTGTTTTTATAATATCCTTCATCAATTTTTCATTCATGTTGTTACACGTGTGGTTACAGCTACAATGATATACAGCTATGCTAATAAGCATTTATATAGATCCAGACGTACCAGGCAGGTCAACCAGATAGATCAGCCAGACACACCAGCCAGACAGACCAGCCAACCAGCCAGACAGACCAGCCAGACAGACCAGCCAACCAGCCAGACAGACCGGCCAACCGGCCAGACAGACCAGCCAGACAGACCAGCCAGACAGACCAGCCAACCAGCCAGACAGACCAGCCAACCAGCCAGACAGACCAGCCAGACAGACCAGCCAACCAGCCAGACAGACCAGCCAACCAGCCAGACAGACCAGCCAACCAGCCAGACAGACCAGCCAGACAGACCAGCCAACCAGCCAGACAGACCAGCCAACCAGCCAGACAGACCAGCCAGACAGACCAGCCAACCAGCCAGACAGACCAGCTAACCAGCCAGACAGACCAGCCACCCAGCCAGACAGACCAGCCAGACAGACCAGCCAACCAGCCAGACAGACCAGCCAACCAGCCAGACAGACCAGCCAGACAGACCAGCCAACCAGCCAGACAGACCAGCCAACCAGCCAGACAGACCAGCTAACCAGCCAGACAGACCAGCCAACCAGCCAGACAGACCAGCCAGACAGACCAGCCAACCAGCCAGACAGACCAGCCAACCAGCCAGACAGACCAGCCAGACAGACCAGCCAACCAGCCAGACAGACCAGCCAACCAGCCAGACAGACCAGCCAGACAGACCAGCCAACCAGCCAGACAGACCAGCCAACCAGCCAGACAGACCAGCCAACCAGCCAGACAGACCAGCTAACCAGCCAGACAGACCAGCCAGACAGACCAGCCAACCAGCCAGACAGACCAGCCAACCAGCCAGACAGACCAGCCAGACAGACCAGCCAACCAGCCAGACAGACCAGCCAACCAGCCAGACAGACCAACCAACCAGCCAGACAGACCAGCCAGACAGACCAGCCAACCAGCCAGACAGACCAGCCAACCAGCCAGACAGACCAGCCAACCAGCCAGACAGACCAGCCAACCAGCCAGACAGACCAGCCAACCAGCCAGACAGACCAGCCAGACAGACCAGCCAGGCGGAGCTGAAAGACCTGGTCAGCTGATTAGGTGGGCTCCTTCATAGGCTCATGAATACATCAAAGCCTTTTCGATATCGACCTTTGCCCATGGGGCTGTCCTTATCAATTACTAAGAATCCATATTTGTCTTTCCAACAGTTTGCACACGCTTTTCTGAACTTTGCGAATTCCATATCACTATTCACATGATCATTGTATACATGCTTCAGGTTCAAATCATCTTGTTTGAATATGATCAGAAAGTTTGCATTATCTCGGATTAGATGCTTTGGTATATGAGTATAAGTTTGACAGAGGTAAAAGCTGTCAATGTCGTTATGTCTCCCCATACAAAAGTAGGCTCTAATATTATTTTGTTTATCGCAGGCTACATCATCAAAGATGAAAATTGAGTTTGGCTTTGCTTCCTCCGGTGGTATAACATCGCGGTTGTTAGAAAACGTATAATAGCCCAAACCTGATATGTGAGCTACAACTTCTCCTAAATACTCGTATTTCGGCTGACTTAGCGACTTAAGTGAAAAGTTTTGTTTTTGTTATTAATTATTATAACTTTTAAAATGGATACACGCAGCATTATGAGTGGACTAAATAAGCAAGCCGCAGATTGCTTAAGAGGCAGAGACGCTGCGCAAAGTGTAATTATTACCAAAAAGTTCCTGGATTGATGAAAGATGAATTAAATGGCCGAATAATGACATTGTTTGTAGGCTTAAGGTCTAAAATGTACTCCCTTGAAATAGATGGTGTTGATGAAGTGAAGAAAGCAAAAGGGGTAAAGAAGAACGTTGTGGCGAAAACTTTGCAGATTAGCGACTATATTGAATGTTTGCAAAATTCAAAAAGCAAGATAGCTGAGCAAAAAAGCATTCGTTCATATAGTCATAAAGTGTACACTTTAAACCAAGCAAAGATCGCTTTAAACCCACAGGATGATAAACGCTGCATTATGGACAACGGGATCGACACTCTACCATGGGGACATTTTTCAGTGCAGCAGCAGCAGCAAGAAGACATGGATGTAGAATAAAATTCACACAAGTGCAATATGTAAATAGTATGAATAAAAGAATAATTATAACTTTTTATAAAAAATTTGTTTTATTTAAAAATTCCCTTATTACAAAAACATTTTTCAGAGCACATCGGCCTTCGTGTATTATGCAGGATAAGAAGCCATTTGTTGTTGTTGTTGTTGTTGTTGTTGATAGTTTGGGGCATCCCTCCTCTTCTACATCATATATGGTTAGCTCCTCTCCAAATAATTCCTGAATCCATTGTTTCTTTTTAGCTCCTTTAACATAGATTATTTTATCATGCAGCAGATCTCCAACTGAATATAGTGTGCGGTAGGGAATGTACCCATCACCCCATCTGAATCCATGATGATTGCGTCTGAGCCATTCAATTTGCTTCTTTTCAGATCGAGTTAGTTGTTTATGTGCAAATGGTGGTTGGAATATGTAGTGCTGCACTTGATTTTCACAATTTAATATGGCCACTTCTTTGAAAATAAATTGATTGTTTTGTAATTTGAATCCTTGAAGATCGATGATAATGGCATCCATTTCAAGCAATTTTCCTGACTTCGTTGGTTAGAGGTGTATATTCCACTAATCGATCATGTAGCAATAAACAGTATGCTGTTGTGTTAGTGGGAACGTTTTCCGATGTTTTGAATTCCAACCTTATATCCACAGGACCTGTTTTAATGGTTTCGTTTTGCCGAGAGCAATCAATGACTACGATCGGAGCATCACGCATAAACTCTTCCCTTGAGAGTAGTGGCTGCAACTGGCGTCCATAGTATGAAGTTTGGAATTTTATATACATATCATATAGGAGAGCGTATTTATGAGCATCAAATTTCAAGTTCAGGTCATCATATGGGTATGATTCCGAATTCAAGTGCACTTTAACATCTGTCAGCTTGCAGTGGTCAAACTTACTGACATCCTTTGTTTTATCATTTTTACGATTTGTTTGGAGAGCTAGTATGACATATCGGGGCTTTTCCATCTGCGATGACGTTTTGACAGACCACGTGTGATGAGTCGTTGCTGGTAGCGTGGGGTACTCGTATATGTCCCAGCTCCTAAATGGCATTTGTATTTGACGACCGCTTTCAATGATTTTATATAAAGCAATTTTCTCATGATCGACCACATTAACATGGGGAATGCGCCACTGAAGTTTCGAGATTGAGATGTTTACATCATCTGTCGGTGAAATGACCACATCTTCATCCATCCTGCTTCGTATTAATATGAGTTCATGTTTAGCGTTGGCGATAATTTTATTGTAATCTTCAGCAAAGCCCAGCAATGTTTTTAGAGGGATGCAGAAATTGAAGAATCCATGGGGGGATGTAATTGATTTATCCGGCGACCAACTAGCGTTGTATAACATGCGACTCTCATTTGGGTTTAATGATATGTAATTTTTTAGTGTTGTTGCTATTCCAAGATTTCGAGTTCTATCAATTTCTACACCATTGATTTCATAGCGAATTTCCTCAAAGAGAAACGCTATAGCATTATTTACTAGCCCTGCAGTGCTGGATATTGTTCCGTCAGGTTTAGTTACTGTTCCCTCAATGTATATGAAACTTTCAGCTGGGAGGATATACAGGTCTTGGTTTTGCACTGGAATGCGGGTTTCATCACTGTTTTTAAATGAAGAGGTGAACGATGAGTAAGTGTGGTAGTCAATTTTTGTTATGCTATTATCATGGCTTGTGCCTTCAGTAATATCCAAGATGTTCTCGCATATATGGCAGCATGGTTGGTTTAATTGAATGCACTTTTCCTGCGCTGATAACGGTGCTAGTGGTTTTATATCCTTTATTTGCTCTTCGGCTATATTTGCGATCTCCTGCAGCTGCAATGTAAACCACTGAAGACACGTTTTTCCACGATTCGATCGGTAAAATGATAGAGATTCATCGTAATAGCAGTGAAAATATAATCCAATACTATGAACTTCATGTTCTTGAATTTTCCTTGTCTTATCACCATTACTACCAGCATCGGTAACAGGTATCAATATTGACTCCAAATCTGCATATACTGTAAATGGTACCGGATTCTTGTAATTATAATTTTTAAAAGTGATAAATTTCTCCTTATGAAAAGCAACTTTACAGTCATTCACCTTTTCACACTCAGACACATGCGCTGCGAGCATTTCTTCAGTATAAAAATAAAATAAACATCTATCGCAGATATATTTTTTATGTTTATTTTTAGAAACCTGGCTACACACCAAACGCGACAAGTCTTTAATCCAACAGAAATGATAAACAATATCACTATCACCGTCACTATCATCACCATCCTCACTGCAGTCATAATTTGACTTTATCATTAGCAGGTTGATGTGTTTATCCAATTTCTTCTTCGTTAAGTAAGCTGGAACAGTCGTGTATTCATTTGTCTTTTCCTTTTCCAGTATGAAAACATTAATCGATAATCCATTGTTTGCTTCAAATGTTTTTATTTGACTCAGTGTAACTGGAAAAGTAATCCCGCTCAAGTTTAGCACATTGTTGTAGTGCGGGTACTTTGATGTTCTATAAGCATGATCCCCGTGCTCTACTGGATACAAAGCTGAGACCACTGCCCACGCAAAGCATGCATTATCATTATTCCTCACATTTACGCATGCCTGTTTTGCTGCGATGCTTTGTGGCAATTTTATATAGGATGATCCTCTTAATGGTTCGTATTTGTTTATATGCACCATTAAGTTCACTATGGTATGTAAAGCCCAGCCGCTATCTTTCTCTTGGAACTCCTCAACCTGGGCCAATAGATCATCCTGCACGTTTTTCAAAAACCACTGTTCCAGATCATCGGTGCTCCCAATGGGTGTAGTTTTGGTGTGAAAGTATTTTATGCCGCTTATAATATCACCATCATTAACACCATGCTTAACATACTCGCAGCTTAAAGTCGTTGATATCTTGATGAAATTGTGCTTCTTTAAAATGTTCTTAACGCGCCGCTCAAACAAAGCATAACCATCCTTTAGAAATTGCTTCACTTCGATGTGCTTTATATTAATGATGACGCCTGTCCTGATTCGTAATGCAAACGCATTATGCAGCTCTTCCCAGCGTACACGAGCACTTCTTTTTTCACTTCTTCCTCCTTCCTGCACACCTGCTCCATGGGGGTTGCTGCCAGCTTTCAACAATACTTGTAAACCTCTTAGTTGCGCAATACAATTTTGATAGTGTTGTTTGGTCCCAATCTGCTTTTCGGCCCTGCATGCTGCTTTTATTTTTTTTTAATGAATAAACTACACACTTTGGTAATAATTACACTTTGCGCAGCGTCTCTGCCTCTTAAGCAATCTGCGGCTTGCTTATTTAGTCCACTCATAATGCTGCGTGTATCCATTTTAAAAGTTATAATAATTAATAACAAAAACAAAACTTTTCACTTAAGTCGCTAAGTCAGCCGAAATACGAGTATTTAGGAGAAGTTGTAGCTCACATATCAGGTTTGGGCTATTATACGTTTTCTAACAACCGCGATGTTATACCACCGGAGGAAGCAAAGCCAAACTCAATTTTCATCTTTGATGATGTAGCCTGCGATAAACAAAATAATATTAGAGCCTACTTTTGTATGGGGAGACATAACGACATTGACAGCTTTTACCTCTGTCAAACTTATACTCATATACCAAAGCATCTAATCCGAGATAATGCAAACTTTCTGATCATATTCAAACAAGATGATTTGAACCTGAAGCATGTATACAATGATCATGTGAATAGTGATATGGAATTCGCAAAGTTCAGAAAAGCGTGTGCAAACTGTTGGAAAGACAAATATGGATTCTTAGTAATTGATAAGGACAGCCCCATGGGCAAAGGTCGATATCGAAAAGGCTTTGATGTATTCATGAGCCTATGAAGGAGCCCACCTAATCAGCTGACCAGGTCTTTCAGCTCCGCCTGGCTGGTCTGTCTGGCTGGTCTGTCTGGCTGGTTGGCTGGTCTGTCTGGCTGGTTGGCTGGTCTGTCTGGCTGGTTGGCTGGTCTGTCTGGCTGGTTGGCTGGTCTGTCTGGCTGGTCTGTCTGGCTGGTTGGTTGGTCTGTCTGGCTGGTTGGCTGGTCTGTCTGGCTGGTTGGCTGGTCTGTCTGGCTGGTCTGTCTGGCTGGTTGGCTGGTCTGTCTGGCTGGTTGGCTGGTCTGTCTGGCTGGTCTGTCTGGCTGGTTGGCTGGTCTGTCTGGCTGGTTAGCTGGTCTGTCTGGCTGGTTGGCTGGTCTGTCTGGCTGGTTGGCTGGTCTGTCTGGCTGGTTGGCTGGTCTGTCTGGCTGGTCTGTCTGGCTGGTTGGCCGGTCTGTCTGGCTGGTTGGCTGGTCTGTCTGGCTGGTCTGTCTGGCTGGTTGGCTGGTCTGTCTGGCTGGTTGGCTGGTCTGTCTGGCTGGTTGGCTGGTCTGTCTGGCTGGTCTGTCTGGCTGGTTGGCTGGTCTGTCTGGCTGGTTGGCTGGTCTGTCTGGCTGGTCTGTCTGGCTGGTTGGCTGGTCTGTCTGGCTGGTTGGCTGGTCTGTCTGGCTGGTCTGTCTGGCTGGTTGGCTGGTCTGTCTGGCTGGTTAGCTGGTCTGTCTGGCTGGTTGGCTGGTCTGTCTGGCTGGTTGGCTGGTCTGTCTGGCTGGTCTGTCTGGCTGGTTGGCTGGTCTGTCTGGCTGGTTGGCTGGTCTGTCTGGCTGGTCTGTCTGGCTGGGTGGCTGGTCTGTCTGGCTGGTTAGCTGGTCTGTTTGGCTGGTTGGCTGGTCTGTCTGGCTGGTCTGTCTGGCTGGTTGGCTGGTCTGTCTGGCTGGTTGGCTGGTCTGTCTGGCTGGTCTGTCTGGCTGGTTGGCTGGTCTGTCTGGCTGGTTAGCTGGTCTGTCTGGCTGGTTGGCTGGTCTGTCTGGCTGGTTGGCTGGTCTGTCTGGCTGGTCTGTCTGGCTGGTTGGCTGGTCTGTCTGGCTGGTTGGCTGGTCTGTCTGGCTGGTCTGTCTGGCTGGGTGGCTGGTCTGTCTGGCTGGTTAGCTGGTCTGTCTGGCTGGTTGGCTGGTCTGTCTGGCTGGTCTGTCTGGCTGGTTGGCTGGTCTGTCTGGCTGGTTAGCTGGTCTGTCTGGCTGGTTGGCTGGTCTGTCTGGCTGGTCTGTCTGGCTGGTTGGCTGGTCTGTCTGGCTGGTTGGCTGGTCTGTCTGGCAGGTCTGTCTGGCTGGTTGGCTGGTCTGTCTGGCTGGTTGGCTGGTCTGTCTGGCTGGTTGGCTGGTCTGTCTGGCTGGTCTGTCTGGCTGGTTGGCTGGTCTGTCTGGCTGGTTGGCTGGTCTGTCTGGCTGGTCTGTCTGGCTGGTCTGTCTGGCCGGTTGGCCGGTCTGTCTGGCTGGTTGGCTGGTCTGTCTGGCTGGTCTGTCTGGCTGGTTGGCTGGTCTGTCTGGCTGGTGTGTCTGGCTGATCTATCTGGTTGACCTGCCTGGTACGTCTGGATCTATATAAATGCTTATTAGCATAGCTGTATATCATTGTAGCTGTAACCACACGTGTAACAACATGAATGAAAAATTGATGAAGGATATTATAAAAACACGTGAGGCTATACGAAGAAAATATAAAGCTCTCAAGACTGGTAAAATTGAATCTGAAGCTCAATTAGAGGAAACATTTAAACCTATAACCAACGCGCTGAAAAAAACGCTCACAACAACAGCAGCATCAGTGAAACTTGAACCAAAAGAAGAAGAAGATGAAATTAAGCACGAGGGCAATGAAGAAGCATACACACCACCACCACCACCACCACGTAAATACTTAAAGCTAGAGCCACCGAGTTATTCTGAGGATGATGATGATGATGATGATGATCAGTTTGTCACACCTACAAAAGAACCAAAATTAGAGTCTGCAGACCAGATACTAAACAAATATAAACAACTACTGGAAAATGATAGCACGAGAATTGATAAAACGTATGGAGCGTACTATAAGAACGATATGTGGAATATTGGTAATTCGAGATTAAAAGTTGATAAAGAATACTTTCTTATAGATGGCAAGCGGTACCAGATAACTGAAGGTCTAGCTGAATTAATTTTTATGAAAAAGCCTCGAGGCTACTCAAAAGAAGACTTGTCCAATTATCAAAAAATTGTAAATGATACATGCACCCACAGACGTGATTTTAAGGAAAACCAGCAAATAAAAGGAACAAATAGCTTCAAATATAGAAACATAATAAAAAAGTTGATTCACACTCCTCATACTGGAACGGGAATAATGCAAATAGGATTATTTCTAAAGCCATATAGGAAAGGACTGGGGCTTTTTCTCAACACCCAACCAAAAAACTAATAAAGTCACTATCCAATAGAGCACTCACTGAAAATGATCTGCGTAAATATGCACAGCATATAACCCACTTTAGAGGAGCGCGATCAATTACCTAGAAAACCGTGGAAAAATGAGAGCAGAATTATAAATATTTAACACAAATAAGTTTTATTCTAATAATAATTTTTTATTTGTAGCTATTACAACAACAACAATTCTTTTTAATACCCTAACTTTATTAAATATTTCATGAGCTTGTACTCTTTTTTTGCTTTGTTTTTTTGATCTTCGGCGTGCTGGAGATTCAGCTTTCACAACATGAACAAGTTCGATCATGCAAATCTGCCTATGTAGCAAATTCCTGACCCTAAGTGTTGTTTACATAGGTGCATGGAACTCATGGACAAGTACAAAATTTACCAACTTCCGGTATCCGGCTGTCTTAGATGGAATTGCATCACCATAGTCACAGACAGGCAAATCCCTACCCCTTCCCCAAAAGTTGTTTACACAGGTGCATGGAATTCAATTCAATTTACCAACTTCCGGTCTATAGCTTTCTCACGCAGGTGCAAAAACTGCTGACGTAGCGAATTCCTAGGCCCCAAAAGTTGTTTACACAGGTGCATCATGAAAACTTCTACCCCAAAGTTGTTTAGACAGGTGCATCTATGTGCTGCGGACTCATGGACAAGTTCAATCATGTTTCTAGATTTAGGGTATATAATGAGAACTGTGAAGGAGAACGCTAGCAGTTCAACCCCAACCACCTGGAGATCAACAGCATCAGCCCCAGAAACATGGATACAGCAACAGAACTCAAAAGCTTGGAATACTCGCCATACTTAAGGATGTCCGACATGGAGTTTGGAACCCCATATAAAATAAAATCTGCAAGCAGGCTTGAAACAGTGTATGGTGTTCGGATTCATCTTGAGTTAGAGGAGTATCAGCTTTTGCTACCAGCCAGGTACAGTTCACTTTCTGATGCAGCCTTACAAGACATCAGCAACAAAGGAAATTTCCACGTAATCAATTCTGGACCGCAGGGGAGGACATATATATTAAAATTTGTACAAATTGATGTCGCCCCAGTTAATTATAGTTTTTATGCTGATAATTCAAGTGAAATCCCTAATTTTTATAATCCTAACAACAAGAAAAGGAAATTTCCAGGTGAATAATAATAATACTGTGGTGTGTCTGAAATAAATAAATAATTGTGCGATTTATCAGAATAAAAAGCAAAATAATATGTGTTCTAATTAATAGTTTTTTTAATTTGTAGCTATTACAACTACAGCAATTCTTTTTAATACCTTAACTTAGTTAAATATTTCAGCAGTTGGCTTGGGTCTAATTAGCACTTAAGGTGATCAGTTTAAATAATAGTATTTATCCAATTCGTTCAGGATCGAATAATTATGGTATAAAGGGAATCTTCATTGTTTTTAGTATGTGACTGAGTTTATGTTAAGTATTTTTGTGGCAGCTTATGCCACTTTCTAGTGTTTGCAATATTTGCGGTTTGTGAAGGGTATTTTAGTTTAAAGTATTCAATTTTATTCTTAAAAAATATATCCAGCATGTTCAGGATAATAATAATTACATCATAAGTGTGATGAGAATGGGAATCTTAGCTGTATTGTTGTTGTTGTTGTTGTTATCGGAAATATCTTTTTCAGATATGATTTTCTTGCCCACTTAGTAAGTTGCGATTGCTGTAATATCTGCGACTTGAGGTGAGTATTTTCATTAAGAATTCTTTGGAGGGTAATAATGACATATGGTTGAAATCCAGATCTTAGCTTACAGATCGCACCGGGTTGTTGTCCAGACCCAATGTTGGATCTCAGCTAAAGCTTAGTGTTACTTGAAAGTCCAGTTCTTCACTGAATTATATGTATATTTTGCTCTAGAATCCAAGCTCATTCCATAGCCTAAGTTGCTACCAGAATTAATACTTGAAAAATATGCTGAATTTGTTTGCTCCTAAAACTATGCAATATCTTTTTCAGGTATGGCTTTTTTAGTCACTTAGTAATTTCAAGTTGCGGTTGTTGTAATATCTGTGACTTGAGGTGATATACCCAATGCTGGCTCCAGCTAAAGCTTAATTTAATTCTTAGTGTTACTTGCAAGTCCAGTTCTTCACCAAATTATTTGTATATTTTGCTCCAGAATCCAAGCTCATTCCATAGCACAAGTTGCTACCGGAATTAATACTAGAAAAATCATCATCTCGAAACCAAAGCTCAAATCCCCCACAGCTCAGTTCATAGTTCCCCCACTCTGGACCAAATTCCATGCCCGTTCTGCGCCAAATCCCATGCCCGTTCTGCGCCACCTTCAAATCCCATGCCTGCTCTGGGCCACCCCATCCAAGACACAAACTTACATCCAGAGCTTTCAGTCACACCCCAAATCCCATGCCGGTTCTACACCACATCCAAGACCTGAACTTTCACCCATCTCCAACCACCAACTGTAAGCCACCTTATCCAGGACTCACACCAAAAAATACCTCATACACCCACATCAAGAGCTTTCAAGCCACCTTATCCAAGACACAAACCTAAAACACCTCGTACACCTACATAAAGAGCTTTCACCCATCTCCACACACCAACTCTAAGCCACCTTATCCAAGACACAAACCTAAAACACCTCGTACACGTACATAAAGAGCTTTCAGACCCCCCCAAATCCTATACCGGTACGGCGCCACCTCCTAGGTGGCCCCGGAGTGACATAGCTCTACTACTGACTTCATACAGATCATTTGCACCTTAAAGTTATGTAAAACGTTTATTCTATTACTAAAACGAAATATGCTGAATTATGAAAATTTACTATGCTGAAACAAGTGCAATAACGTTTGCTTAAAATTCATTTAACGTGCATCTACAACAATAAGGTTCCGCTTCGTTAAACGGCATCAGATCAACGGTACAACGAACCGATATGTCTCAACAATAACAATTGGAAGTTGGATTGAACTTGGAGTTTTCTCATCGCATCATATCAATTTCAAATTATGAATTTATGTTAGCATTAGATTTTTATGCATCTGCAAATCGACGTTATATTATATCTAAGATCTATTTTTCTATGAATTTGGTTTTTTGTTGAATTTATTGAGGTTTTTTTTGCGTATAAGGATAATAAAAAGATAAATAAAATAATATAAATAAACTCTCAGCACTTGAATTATTGTGAATATTTTTAAAGTTGAAATAAATTGGAATTGTAATACTAAGGCCATTTGCGTTATTCTTTCTGGATGTTTCCTTTTTTACTTTTCCGCTACACTCTTACCATAATTTCATTATTAATATAAACATTTTGGTGGTTCCATCCAGGAACAGTGAGTGGCCCGTGTATAATTCCGGTTTATTTATTTAATTTTTCGGTTATACCTTTCCTCATAACTCAAGTACAATGTCTGAGCTGAAAAAGCTGCTAATTCAAGAAATCGTCTTGAGAGGCAGGATTGATAAATATATTGAAAATGCCAAGAAAACGGGTTTGGCTAAACGAACCCAAGGTTTTTATGAGACACGAAGCGCCGAATTAAAGGACTTATGGATGCAGTACAGTTCTCTAGACTTCAAAATAATGGAACTCTATTATGAGGAACGAGCAGAAAAGGAATCCTCAACCGATGATAGCGAGCCTAAATATATTTCTGAGGAGTATTATAGCTACACCGAAGCAAAATATTCCGACTATTTAAGCGAATTAACGGAAGGTCTACGTAAGCTCAAATTCGAAGCCTCACTTGTTCACCTAATCCAGAATGAACCAACGTCAGTGGTTACGGTACATCAGGAACCAGCTCTTCCGAGGATTTCCCTTCCAAAATTTGATGGTAACTACGACATGTGGAGGTCATTTTGTGACATGTTCACTTCCTTAGTGCACAATAATAATAAACTGTCTCCAGTACAAAAGCTATACCATCTTAAATCATGTTTAATAGGAGAAGCGGAACAAGTTTTACGACACACGCCAACTACGGATGCTGATTATTTACCTGCATGGAATAAATTAAAGGGTCGTTTCGAAAACACGCGCATTCTAGTGAATCATCAGTTAAAAAGACTAGTGCAGCAACCAAAACTAATGACGGAAACGGCGAGGGGTATTAAAACGTTAATAGACACATCTGAGGAGTGCTTACAACAACTTAATGGTCTCAAAGTAGACACGCAGTCCTGGGATATATTATTAATTTATCTTTTAGTGCAGAAACTACCTTTCCATACACTGAAGCTGTGGGAAGAAGAGCAAGGTGCCAAAGATGATCTACCCAGCTTCAAGGAATTTAAGACATTTATAACTACTCGTCTCAAAGTGCTCGAACCTATTTCAGATGCTATAGGTACTAAAACAACACAATGGAAGCCCAACGTTCAAACCAAAACAAGCACATCAGTGTATCATGCTACAAAGGAAGGAAGATGTCCAGCCTGCAAAGGAAAGCATTTCGTTCTTAAATGTTATAAGTACAACAAGATGGCACCTGAAGACAAACTAAGGGTCATTAACAAAGCACAGTTATGCATTAACTGTTTATCCAGCAGTCATAGTCAAGTCAATTGTACCAGCAAATACAACTGTTTCAAATGCAAACAACGACACCATACGTCCCTTCATCAAGATAAGTCAAGCGAATCAACTACACCGTATCCTCCACACTTTAAGAATAACATTAATGTATCAACAGTGAAGGACCAACAACAAGGGAATTCCCACAACACAATCGAGCCAGAAACAGTTCAAGCCTTCGTAACAAGGCAAAACGTGCGCGAAACTTGGTTGCGGATTTTTGGAACGATAAATAAATTAAAACACAAATGAAAACTCAAATTAAAAGTTAAACTAAACTTTATTAAACAAAATCAAATTAATGGTTTAAACTTTATATTTGTTACAAAAACGTTTTTATATGTCCGACGACTCACAATAGACTGACTTTTAATTCTCATCTTTACAATTTTCAACAGTTATAGAAATCGAATAAAGTTGCTAGGATTGCATTTCTTTTCTAGGCCTTGAACTTTTGTTCGAGACCGAAGTTACTTGAACTTGCTGAGTTCAGGTAATTTCGGTTCTCGTGCGAAATATGAATGTTGGGAAATTTTATTTGCTGACTTTGATTTTTCATTTTAAATTTCGAAATTTTAGATAAATGTTTATGCAGACGGAAATTATTGAAATATGAGGTTTTAAAAGAAACTGTAACGGAAATCGTTTTGCTTACGCGAATTGAATGGATGGGAATATGACTCCTCCCTCCTTAAGCTTAATGTCCTTCTGGACATTACTTGTAGTTTTAATTAAGTTCAAGGTCCCTTTATTCGATTTAGTTTTTAATGCTATGGCAATCATTATTAACATTAAAAATACTCCAACTAGTAGATAATTTATAATTTCATTTGCTTTTGATACATTTTTAACTTCTTTTATTTCTTCAATATTTTTTATTGTTTTCAACTTTAACTCATCAAAAGTTATTTTCTGGCTAACATTTGTTATATCAAAGTAATTAGGAATGACAATATGTTGAAAATAGCTAACCTGTGAATTCTTGAATTTGTTATCAAGGCAAGCGGTAGTTTGCCGAGTTCGTAAGGGCAAACAGCTAATGCCTTATTTACGCCTAAACATAGAAAACAAGGTGTTTTTTTTATAAAATTATGCGATTTATCACCTTTTTATAAGCAATATAAGTAATTTTTCATTTGTAACCGATAACCACAATATAAATAATTTATTATTCCATTAGTTTTTTCCCCTATCATTCTTCGTTTTCTTTATTTTTACATTTTTTACATTTCGAATCGAACTTTTTTCTTCTCCTTCAGTCTAAAAAAGTGGGTACTCAAAATTATTCTATCAGATGGCGCTATAAGTTATTTCAATTGCTCAATAAATGAGATGGTGCTACTATAATAGTTAGTCGAAAAGTGTTTACTTGAACTGTTGATGCCAGATGGCATTAGATGACTATCAAAATGTATTCATTTAAAGTGGTTAGTCGCAACTATGGTACTACAAAAAACATGAAGTTCACAGTACAAATGTACAGTAACATTTTGAAATACCGAATGCCGAGTTCGTAATCGTAATTTATTTCTAAAAATATGACATATTCGTTACAAGTTAGTGAAATCCAGCACTGTTGATGTCAAATAGCATTCCCTATCATTTCGATGATTAACAAAAAGTGTACGCATGGTACGCGTCTCAAGAGGGCGGACTACCATTTCTTCACCACCACCTCGACATAGGTATCAATTGAAAGGGTATCTTAACTGGAAGATAATAAGCAATATAGTATACTCAATATCTGGTTAGATCCACGGCGGTCATCTCAAGAGGGCGGATTACCATTTTCTTCACAACCCCCTCGACATGGGTATCAAATGAAAGGGTATGATAAGTAGAGTACAATAAGCTATGTCTTTATATCCATGGCGGCCGTCTCAAGAGGGCGGATTACCATTTTCTTCACCACCCCCTCGACATGGGTATCAAATGAAAGGGTATGATAAGTAGAATACAATAAGCAATATAGTATACTCAATAAATAGTTAAATCCACCGAGGCCACCTCAAGAGGACGCATTACCATTTTCTTCACAACCCCCACGACTTGGGTATCAAATGAAAGGGTATGATAAGTAGAGTACAATAAGCTATATATTTATATCCTTGGAGGCCGTCTCAACAGGGAGGACTACCATTTCTTCACCACCACCTCGACAAAGCGATTTTTCGAAATTCATCCCCTAAGGGGGAAATGGGGTTTACCTAAACCGATGGAGCTATAGGGCTGAAATTTTGACAGTGCATCCCTATAATGATGTGGACATCCACTAAAAAGCGATTTTTCGAAATTCATCCCCTAAGGGTGTGAAATGGGGTTTACCCAAACCGCTGGAGCTATAGAGCTGAAATTTTGACAATGCACCCCTTTAATGACGTGCAAATCCACTATTAAAGCGATTTTTTGAAACTCATCCCCTAAGGGGGTGAAATGGGGTTTACCCAAACCGCTAGAGCTATAGGGCTGAAATTTTGACAGTGCATCCCTTTAATGACGTGGACATCCACTAAAATACGATTTTTCGAAATTCATCCCCTAAGGGATGGAAATGGGGTTTACCTAAACCGCTGGAGCTATAGGGCTGAAATTTTGACAATGCATCCCTATAATGATTTGGACATCCACTAAAAAGCGATTTTTCAAAATTCATCCCCTAAGGGGGTGAAATGGGGTTTACCCAAATTGCTGGAGCTATAGGGCTGCAATTTTGACAGTGCATCCCTTTAATGACGTGGACATCCACTAAAATACGATTTTTCGAAATTCATACCCCAAGGGGGTGAATTGGGGTTTTTCCAAACCGCTAAAGGTATAGGGCTGAAATTTTGACAGTGCATCCTTATAATGGCGTGGACATCCACTAAGAAGCGATTTTGCGAAATTCATCCCCTAAGGGGGTGAAATGGGGTTACCCCAAACCGCTGGAGCTATAGGGCTGAAATTTTGACAGTGCATCCCTTTAATGACGTGGACATCTATCAAGAAGCGATTTTTCGAAATTCATCCCCTAAGTGGGTGAAATGGGGTCAACCCAAAACCGCTGGAACTATAGGGCTGAAATTCTGACAGTGCATCCCTATAATGGCGTGGACATCCACTGTAAAGCGATTTTTCGAAATTCATCACCTAAGGGGGTGAAATGGGGTTTACCCAAACCTCTGGAGCTATAGGGCTGAAATTTTGACAGTGCATCTCTATAATGACGTGGACATCTACTTAGGAGCGATTTTTTGAAATTCATCCCCTAAAGGGGTGAAATGGGGTTAACCCAAACTGCTGGAGCTAAACGGCTAAAATTTTGACAGTGCATCTCTATAATGACGTGGACATTCACTAAGAGGAGATTACTCGAAATTCATCCCCTAAAGGGGTGAAATGGGGTCTACCCAAACCTCTGAAGCTGAAGGGCTGAAATTTTGACAGTGCATCCCTATTATCTCGAAGAAATGAATGACTCGAAATTCACTTTATTTAATATTCATTTGTGATTGCTTCATAATTGATCATAATGTCACTTCTCTTGATGACATGTACATGCCAATCTCTGCTTCAAAACTTGCAGATTTGTTGAGCAAAGGTGATGTACGCAGCAATTTGTTTACCATATTTATTAAAAAAATTCACTATAATAAATCCTTTTTAGGGATAATAACAGATGACTTTTTTGTTTGTTTTTTTTTTGAAGGAAAACATTGCACATAATAAACAGTTTTTATTTAAAGGCGTTGCAAGGCACGCGGGTTTTATGCTAGTGTTGTAATAAAACGTTTATGGAAAGTATTGGCTTTCCTCATCAAAACTTCTTTGCATCCTTTTGAGGTTATAGTGGTCTTTTTTTATCTTCTTTTCTTCAATTTTATTGTGAGTTGTTTTAAAAAAATTGCTTGCAATAACAATGACGTTCTCAGGAATATTTTTTTGTTGTGGTTTGACGACGAGATCCTACTGACTTTTTGAAATTAATTAAACTGTAATTGTTTCCACCATCTAGTAATTTTAAACGATTGCAAAATTCCTGTGCGTTTAATTGTATATATTTATCTTTAACTCTTATGCCTTTAGTGTTTCGATCTTTTACCCATTCTAACACCTCTTGTCTTACAACCTCGTCAAATTGTAATTTTCTTCCACCACCTGGTGTTCAGGATCAACCTAAAAGGCAAAGAACAGGAAACATTAATAACATTTCAAAACAATAAGTACACTCACCTGTTTGGCAGTGGTCACAATCCTGAGGACCTCAATCCACATCACCGTCCATAGGGGCACTCTGATTCAACCTAAAATTTAATAATTCACATTAGAAATTAATAATAGTTAAGGACAAATTAGACAAATAAATATAAACATCAACAAATTAGAAAACAAATACATAACCTCACATTTGACATAAACAACACTTAAATGTAAACATTAAAGAAAAGACATTAACGAACACAGATATTCACATCACGATTAAATTTGCACAATTTCACCTTAGATTAAACTAGTTATTATTTTGTTAGATTAAATTAATAGTATTACTTACCCTTATAAAATGCTTATTTATCCTCCGCCACCACAACACAATAAACTTTTAAGATATTTTTGACAGTTCTCGATCGTGAGCTTTACCAACTTGTTAAAGCTCTCGATCGTAAATTCTCTTAAAAGCTGCAAAAAAGAGCGAATGGTGGAGGGATCGAATACGAATTTTATAAGGGGAATTTTTTCGATGTAACGGAGAGCTTGCAAAAATCACGTAGGCATTTGATATATATATGAGAAAAATACTTGGATAAAGCTCTCACATTTTTTGATATTGAAATAGAATACGCAAGCTTTCCACACGAGTTTTTTTAAGTTTTGATTTAATTTCCTTTTGAATTGAATTTGAAATATTTTGAATTGTAGTAAAAGGTGTAATTGGAAGTATTATAATAAGTTTATAATAAATGCAATAGTCGGTAATTTGAGTTCTTATTTATTGGAGAAATCGCTCATTTTGTATATCGGGTCATAACCGGGTTTTTTCAAAGCAGTTATATCTAAATGGATTTCTTAAGACGGAATTGTTTTACGCGAGCAACATAATTTGCATGAACATAAAATTGGTCCTTCGAGCCGGATTTTGATTAAAAACCTAGAAAGTGAAAGTGCATAAAAGGTGGTTATTAAGAAAAGTGTATAAATTAGATTAAAAAACGAAGTTGAGTGTTTAAATTTGAGAACAAAGGGTGCATAATACATGCATAAAAACGTGATTTAAGTGCATTAGAACGGATTTTGAGAGGGTGACAATTGGATATTAAAATATCCCTTCGAATTGAATATTACAGTGTCGTTTAGAATTTATTAGTTTGAATATCACGGTGTCCTTTAGAATTGAATATAAGTGTCGGTTAGAATCTATTAGAATTGAATATAACAGTGTCCCAAGAATCTATCATTTTATCTATCTATCAATTTATCATTTAGAATATCACAGTGTCCGTCAATAGTGTATTTTAGAATTCATAAGCTTGAAAATAACGGTGTTCTACTAGGCTTTACGATCAGAACCTGAAACAGTGATTTGGTAATTGATTTAACTAAAACAGTGACTTAATACGAAATTAGTGGACAAAACTAGTGATCCCGAATGAGTAAAAAGGCATATAATTAAAATAATCATAGTTCCTGCATCCAACCCGTTCACCACACACATTGACTTGAAATTTTAAGAGAAAGGATTTAATCCGGTGAGTCTATCCCAATTTATTATTTATATTGTTACATATGAGTGCATGCACATTCAATTTCGATATGGATTTGCCGACTTTCGAAATGTTGATCGCGGAACAATTCGAGACGTACGAAAACATCCTGAAATGCGTACGCAATTTCAAAAAGGATTCTAAGACCAGAAAAACAAAATCCTATTTTGATGCTCGCTTAGAGGCCTTGAATGAATTTTGGCAAGAATTTAAATCGCGTCACCGTGAGCTTGTTCCTGCCAAAGACTCGTTTGAAAAGTTACCCACGCAGGCAAGCAAATACTTTGAAGATGACCTCTTGACTGAAATGCACGAGCGGTATATGTATACTTGGAAAAGCGGAAATACAGGACGAATTCCAAACTCTGCACCCAGTAGGAACTTCGCTCCCACTAGTAGGAACTTCGAATCCACCATCCTTAAACGAAAGAGAAGTACAAGACCATCGTGAAGGCATTAAGTCCACGGATCAATCTTCCTAATTTTAGTGGAAGTTACAATGAATGGACGTCATTCCGAGATTTGTTCGTGACATTGATCCACGAAAACAATAAGATATCGAGCGTCCAAAAACTACACTACCTGCGATCGACACTGAGAGGAGAGGCAGAACAACTGTTAAGGCACTTCAACATAATAGAAGCTAATTATTTGCCAGCGTGGAAAGCTCTAAATGAACGCTACAATAACAAAAGATTGTTAATCAAGGCCCAATTGAAGACATTATTTGGACAGACAGCATATTCACAGGATTCAGCAATCAACATCCGTAATCTTTTAGATACAACGAATGAAACTTTGCAAGCACTGCGAAATTTACATATTGACGTTGATTCTTGGGACACCATAATCACCTACGTTATCAGCGAAAAACTACCCAATGAAACTAAACGCTTGTGGGAACAGAGCATTGGATCCAAGACGGACTTCCCTACATATCAAGAATTGAAGGCATTTTTAGAGAGTCAGTTTAGGACTCTTGAAGCTCTCGGAACAAGTTCTAGGAAACCCATTGTCAGTCCTCGGCAGTTTGGTGGAACAAAACAGACCTTCCATGTATCTCAAGATATAAGATGTGTTCTCTGCGCGGGTAATCACAGAATACGAACGTGTGGGCAGTTTTTGAATATGAATTTCAATGATAAAAGACATATTGTGACAACAAAGGGTTTATGCTCAAATTGTTTGCGACAAGGACACAAGTCGTCATCCTGCCCGAGTATATATTCCTGTCGTCATTGTAAGCATCGACACCACACGTTACTACATAGTGAAACCGCAATTGCAAATTTTACATCAACCGAATTACCTTCAACATCTGAAACTTCGAGTTTGACACCTAATCCAACAACATTTTCCAAGAACGAAGTAAGTTCGATGCATGTTAAAGGTTTGAATCCGTCGCAGGACGTGCTTCTAGCCACAGGATTGGTTCGCATTTGTTCTCCATATGGGCGAGAAGTAGTAGCGCGAGCCCTGTTGGATCAAGGGTCTCAAGTATCTTTCGTAACGGAGCGTCTGGCACAAATATTGAGGCTGAAAAAATCACACACAAATGTCAACATTAACGTAGTTGGAAATTCGAGGACCGGGCCCGCAAGGAGCTCGGCAAGCTTTACCCTAAAATCGTTACACGACGACACGCAATTACTGGCAACGGCATTGGTAATCAAATCCATAACCAGCATACCACCACCCCAAAGAATAAAATTGGATGGAAATTTCATGGAATTAAAGCAACTGTGTTTGGCTGACCCTCATTTTGATACCCCAAATAAGATCGACGTGCTTTTAGGAGCAGAAATATATGGTAAACTATTGTTGGATGGAGTAAAGAAATTTAACAATGAAAGCTTCATTGCACAAAAAACTTCGTTAGGATGGATCCTGTCTGGAGAGGTAACTTCACATACCATCAACCAAGCGATAAGCCTTCATTGCAACATACAATGGGAAAGAGATCTTCGACAATTTTGGGAACTCGAAGAGGTTCAGGGAGAAAAACACTTGACGCTGGAGGAAAAGGCATGTGACGCATACTATGACAGGACAACAAAACGGGCACTAGACGGACGTCATACCATTTGTAAATGATCAACGTCCTCCACTCGGTCCCTCACGTACCATTGCTTTGCGTCGACTAAATCATCTGGAAGCTAAATTTTCCAAGGACCCTCAAATGCGTGATGAATATTCCAAATGCTTAATTGAATACGAAGAACTCAAGCACATGTGTCCAATTTTAACACCTACGGAAAAAGTGAAGACAACTGAAAAGGGGGAGTCACATTACGAAACATATTACCTTCCACATCACGCGGTGTTCAAGGAGAGCACCACCACCAAATTGAGAGTGGTGTTCGATGCGTCTCAGAAGTCATCACACGGACCAGCATTAAATGAAACACTGATGGTTGGACCCAAGCTTCAAGAAGATTTAATTAGCATCCTTCTCAGGTGGCGAAAGCATAAATTTGTCCTTACCGCTGATATTGAAAAAATGTATCGCCAAATTTTGGTTGATGACGAAGATATCGACTATCAGCGCATTCTGTGGAGGCCGTCGAACTCAAAACCTATAACGGATTTCTGTCTGCGCACCGTCACGCTCGGCACTGCATATGCTCCCTATTTAGCGATAAAAACACTGCATAGACTCGCAGATGATGAGGCAATCAATTTACCAACGGCTTCTCAAACGTTGAAGTCGGACTTTTATGTGAATGATTTGCTGACGGTAGCCGATACCATTATTGAAGCATTGAACCTACAAACGGAATTACTGAAATTATTAAAATCTGGAGGCTTCAATTTGCGAAAGTGGACAACTAACGACATAAAATTATTGGAAAACATCCCAAGTGAGGATCAAGAAATCAGCAAGATTTACAACATAGAATTGGAGGAAGGTATCAAGACACTAGGTGTTCTATGGTGCCCTATTACAGATACATTCAAGTACAAAATAAATATTGAAATACAAGCTGAACCACTTACAAAACGGATATTGTTATCACAAATTTCCAAATTATTTGATCCATTAGGACTTCTAGCACCAATTGGCATACGCTCAAAAATATTGATGCAATCGGTGTGGTTAGCAGGCATAGACTGGGACGATGAAGTTCCTGAAACGATATCGCATGCATGGTTTGATCTTCAGAGGGAACTCCAACACGTCGAAGATATAAAGGTACCTAGATGGTTGCAGACAACGGGAGCAGAGGTGGAGCTACACGGATTTTGTGATGCGTCGAATCGTGCTTATGCTGCAGTTTTTTACTCCAGAGCGATAGATGATTCAGGAACCATTACAACGCGATTGTTGACATCAAAGACCAAAGTGGCTCCTGTAAAACAAATTTCCTTAGCCCGACTTGAATTATGTGGAGCCGTTTTGTTAACTCGCTTATTTACTATGATAAAGAAGGCACTGAAATTTGACCGAATTAATCTAACCTTATGGTGTGATTCAACTATTGTCCTATCATGGATACAGGCTCACCCTTCAAGATGGAAAACTTTCATCGCTAACCGTGTGTCAGAGATCCAATGCATGGTAAATTGTGCCACTTGGAGGTTTGTAGCATCAGAAGACAATCCAGCAGATTGCGCATCTAGGGGCTTATCACCAAGGGAGTTAGACGAGCATCCGTTGTGGTGGAACGGACCGAACTGGCTAAGGAAACCAGAGAGTCATTGGCCCACATCAAAGGCGATCAAAAAAACACAATTAGAAGAAAGAAAGAATGTTAAGGTCTATCTCTCCATATCAACCAAATCAGATACGACAAAATTAGTTAATAAATACTCAAGCCTTACCACATTATTAAGAGTTTCTTGTTTTTGTTTTCGTTTCATTGCAAGGTGTCAGAGAATTCATAGTTGCTCGTCGCCCTGGTTAACCACTTCCGAGTTACACAAGGCCCTGATACATTGGGTGAAAGACGCCCAGGCAGAAGACTTTGTAGAAGAATTAAAGGCGCTACGCTTGGAGAAAATCGTAAAGGGAAAATTAAACGGTTTTATGCCCTTCGTCGACAAGGATGGAATTTTGAGAGTTGGAGGACGGTTAGAAGCTTCGAATCTGCCTTGGTCTGAGAAGCACCCGATGATTTTAAGTCCGAAACATTCGCTCACTACACTTATCATCAGAGACATGCACGCTAGAACCTTGCACGGTGGAGCACAGTTGATGATCGGACTACTTAGGAAAACATTTTGGATTTTAAATGCCAGGAACGCCATCAAGCGAGAAATTTACAGATGTATAACCTGCGTAAAACAACGGGCAGCACCACTAACACAACTGATGGGAAATTTGCCAGCGCCAAGAACTAGAAGGTCTCGACCATTCACCCATGTTGGTGTGGATTTTTGTGGACCGTTTAATATAAGAGCATCCAAAGGTAGAGGTCAAAAAACCTACAAGGGCTATCTAGCGATCTTTGTCTGTCTAGCTGTCCGAGCCATACATATCGAGGTTGTCTCCGAGTTAACTTCTGACGCATTCTATGCAGCCCTAAAAAGATTTGTTAGTAGAAGAGGAATGTGCTCTGACATTTACTCGGACAATGACACTAATTTCATTGGAACCAGTAAGACGCTTGATAAAGAATACAATCAACATATAAAACAATTAACCTCAGATATTCCACAAATAAGCGCTCCATTACGAATAAATTGGCATTTCATACCTCCATCGGCACCTCATTTTGGAGGTTTATGGGAGCCCGGGGTCAAAGCCACAAAGCATCATGTACGTAGAGTTCTGACCGGTACTACCCTAACTTATGAAGAGTTTACAACAGTGACCACGCAAATTGAGGCATGCCTCAATTCTAGACCAATTACGCCAGTAACAGATGATCCGAGTGATTTGACAACGCTAACGCCGGGTCATTTTTTAATCCAAGAGGCTCCATTGGCATTGCCGGAGCCATCAATGTTAGACTACAAGTTGAATTCACTTTCACGATGGCAATACCTTACTCAGCTAACACAATCCTTTTGGAAGAGGTGGCATTCAGAATATTTATCCCAGCAACAGCAGCGACCCAAATGGTCGGAAAGGGTTAAAAATTTAGACGTAGGACAAATGGTAATCATTAAGGACGAAAAATTACCCCCAACTAAATGGCTCACTGGCAGGATCGTGGAAACGTATCCAGGTGCAGACAATTTAGTACGAGTAGTGGCAGTAAAAACTAAGGATGCCATATTTAAAAGGCCAATTGCAAAATTGTGTCTGCTGCCAGTAGAAACGGAATTTATCAACACAAGCCCTACACCTTCATAAACTAGTACACATAATTATACCTTATCTCCTGTCCTTATGTCAAATCCAAAAAATCCAAATCCCGTCCTTATAGCAAGACACAACTCTCACTCTGTTTGTCTTTACAGATTTTATTTCGAATCCACAGGATTCAAGGACCGGGAGTATGTTCAGGATCAACCTAAAAGGCAAAGAACAGGAAACATTAATAACATTTCAAAACAATAAGTACACTCACCTGTTTGGCAGTGGTCACAATCCTGAGGACCTCAATCCACATCACCGTCCATAGGAGCACTCTGATTCAACCTAAAATTTAATAATTCACATTAGAAATTAATAATAGTTAAGGACAAATTAGACAAATAAATATAAACATCAACAAAGTAGAAAACAAATACATAACCTCACATTTGACATAAACAACACTTAAATGTAAACATTAAAGAAAAGACATTAACGAACACAGATATTCACATCACGATTAAATTTGCACAATTTCACCTTAGATTAAACTAGTTATTATTTTGTTAGATTAAATTGATAGTATTACCTTCCCTTATAAAATGCTTATTTATCCTCCGCCACCACAACACAATAAACTTTTAAGATATTTTTGACAGTTCTCGATCGTGAGCTTTACCAACTTGTTAAAGCTCTCGATCGTAAATTCTCTTAAAAGCTGCAAAAAAGAGCGAATGGTGGAGGGATCGAATAAGAATTTTATAAGGGGAATTTTTTCGATGTAACGGAGAGCTTGCAAAAATCACGTAGGCATTTGATATAATGAGAAAAATACTTGGATAAAGCTCTCACATTTTTTGATATTGAAATAGAATACGCAAGCTTTCCACACGAGTTTTTTTGAGTTTTGATTTCATTTCCTTTTGAATTGAATTTGAAATATTTTGAATTGTAGTAAAAGGTGTAATTGGAAGTATTATAATAAGTTTATAATAAATGCAATAGTCGGTAATTTGAGTTCTTATTTATTGGATAAATCGCTCATTTTGTACATCGGGTCATAACCGGGTTTTTTCAAAGCAGTTATATCTAAACGGATTTCTTAAGACGGAATTGTTTTACGCGAGCAACATAATTTGCATGAACACCTGGTAATCGTTGTTCACTTTTTATTTTAATTTTTGGGTTGCTGACTGCTAGAAGAAGTTCAAATTTTAATATTATATTATTTTGATAATGCCAACCACCCACTACCACCGGCATTGTACTCGTTTAGAACTTTCAGTTTAAATTTTATTGAATAGTTTTTTCTTTGATTATATGACATTCTATGGCTGTATTCATAAATTTTAGAATAACTAAAAAAAGTGTTTTTACCTTAATAAATATTATTATTTTAAAAGGTGATCCTACATATTTACTTTTTCAGTTCAGCAATAGCTACTTAAAAATGACAAAAACAAAACATTATTTGCGAAAAGACAAAACGTAAAGTTTAAAGTTTATCTCATAAAAATGTTATTTTAGAATTCAGTCTTATGAAAGGAAAGAAGCAAAGTTGACAAAAATTATAGAGAAAATTTTTGAAGAGCACGAAGAAAGGACTATTTTAAACAGAATTAAAGTCGAAGAAAATACTGATTGTTTTGCAGTTCAATTCGAAAACAGAAGATGAATTGTCTGACGACGATGAACTCGTTTATGATAGCGATGTTGAACTGGTAAGCCGGATATAATAAGTAACTCGACCAAATTAAGAGTAGTCACAGTAGACAAATTAGGCGTGGCATACAGTGCCCGAAATTGATTTAAGTTTACCCAAAGCTTCTATGTTTCAGAGCGTTTTCCTCAGCCCCATTTTGTTGTAGAAACATGAATTTTAACATAGCTGCCTTTCTAGGGATTGCGAATAAGCAATAAAATTATATCGCTAGCTCTTTATAACGGTACCGGATATAAAACATTTAAATACGAAGAATTTTTAGTGCGAAAATGATTTAAGTTCAATAAGAAAAATTAAATTAACTTTATTTAGTAATGCTCGCCACTAATGTGTGTAGCATTTCCTCCGGAATTGAATTCCAAGGATGTTAAACGGTTATTTTGAGCGATTCTATATTTTCAAATCGCCCTCCATGAGCATACACCTTTCCGACTACAATTCTCCATAAATCCTCAGTCTGATTTAGACCGGGAGAGTGTGCCAGCTAATCCAAAACGGGATACTTTGCTCCTCAAACCACTTCATAGTAGCTCTTTCTTTAGGGATAGGCTGTCCTATTGAAAGGTCCAATTATCGCCAAGTTCTTTCTCTCCAAATGACACTAAAACATAGTCCAAAAGTGAAATCTAGTGTGCAGCACACATTCGGCTACTTATCCAACAAATTGGACTCTTTGCGGGAGCAGAAAAAACGGCCCAAATCATTACTGTGCTTCTTCCAAAATTTCGACTCCAAGGAACTTCACGTTTTTTTCTTGAGATCATGACAAAAGTGTTTCGTCACGTACTTACTAACAAGGATATCAGACGAAACAAAAACTAAATAAAAAATTTTAAAAAAAAAAAACCGACTTCAAAACTACATATACCTATGCATGCATATGTACAAACTTAAACTAAAAAGTAAAAAATAATATTTTAATTACCTCAAAGCAAGAGCCTTAAAGGACAGTTAAAAAAATTATTGATATTTATATATGTATGTATCTATTTAATATTTTTAAAAAGTTCATTTTGGAGTCGGTGCCAGCCAAAGAACAATTACGTTTATACATACCCTGAAAGCTTGGGTGCAAAAGAAAACTTACGTTAATACATACCTTTGGCTGGCACCGACTCCAAAATGAACTTTTTAAAAATATTAAATAGATACATACATATATAAATATCAATAATTTTTTTAACTGTCCTTTAAGGCTCTTGCTTTGAGGTAATTAAAATATTATTTTTTACTTTTTAGTTTAAGTTTGTACATATGCATGCATAGGTATATGTAGTTTTGAAGTCGGTTTTTTTTTTTTTTAAATTTTTTATTTTTTACTTTTTAGTTTAAGTTTTTTTACAAAATTGTATTCTACTCGTCATACCCTTTCATTTGATATCCATGAAGGGGGTCGGGAAACAAAATTGCAAAATTCGGCCGCCATCTTGGAACCGACCGCCATTTTTTTACAAAATTTATATGGGACCACCTCTGAGGTATAACGTACCAAACAAAAAAAGAATCATCAAAATCGATTCATAATTGGCGGAGTAATCGCGTAACATACATAGAAAAAAAAAAAAAAACATACATTCGAATTGATAACCTCCTCTTTTTTGAAGTCGGTTAAAAAAGAAAGGAAACCTACATTGGACAAAACAAAAGTAAAACTAAAATTTAAAATAAGCTTTCTCCCGCAATATTCTAAAAGAAGGGTTTGCCTAGACAACAGCTGCATAATTTCATCTAAGTAGGACGCTACAAGTCCTCGGGCAAGAATTGTGCACTTGAACTATTGCCCCCACAGAAGCCCACAAAAGTCCTGTTCAGGGATGAATGGAAGAAACTTTTGAAATTTTCTAACGTTAAGCGTGGTGATATCAAAAGTTAGAAAATAGCGTTATTACCAGTTCGGAAAGTTCCACTGTTAAGAGTGTCATAATCCGAAGCTTTCCATTTGTTTTGGCATTCCTTGACATTTTCAGTAGGGGAAACTTTTCCAGCAACTTCGTAATGAAACAAGGATGGATTAAATTCACCCTTCCCGACTGGACCCCTCCACATTCTGCTTCGGAGACTATGTATCGACTTTCTTTTATAGTAATGACATAAATGTCCTTAGATCTCGGTAAAGTTCTCCTTTGTTTCTTTTTTTAGTTGAAAAGTAATTTCTTGGATTATATCCATTTTGGCCTATAAAATATTCAAGGAAGGAATGGATAAAATTTAAAATTACAATTTTTATGAAAATTACAAAAGTTTTTCAAACATGTTAAAGGCAGGCCAGGAAAACGCAAACAAGTTTAGTAGCCTATTGAATAAAGTATCAAAGGACGTGGAAAAATTAAAATTCAGAAAAGTTGTTGTGATTTAAAAGTTTCCACCGCCGCTCTCGTCACCCCTCAACCCAACTCTTTGATGCCCTAATTTCCTTTTTGTTATGTACGTATACCATGGTAAATGTATGTCAAAGTTTTAAGATTGCTTTTTTGACAAAATTTAAATATTTAATAAACAAACATTTTCTGTTCGACTTTCCTCAAACTTTTAAAAGTTTTGTTCTTTTTGAATCTAATTAAAAGAATTTAAAAATGAAAATGAAAAACGGAAATTCAATGTAATTATAAGGGAGTTTAATGCTTTGCAGTATGTCGCATTAATAAATTAATTTATGCTATGTCAGAAGGCTTAAGATACTTTTGTGGAGTTTATTTAGTTTGTTTGTGATGTATTTGTAAGTTATGAAAAATATCATAAGTGTAATAAATCAAAGCTAAACTTACCTGTACGAATTTTATATGATGGGACCCGAAAAAAATATCTTTATTATGCTTGGGGCTGTTATCTGCGAACAAGTAACTGTCTTAAGCTGCCAGTCTTCATCTGTTGCATAAATTTACATACATATAAGTATGTAAAACCAGCTGCAGCATTCGAAGAGGTAATGCAGCTCAAACTTTGTTTGAAAGGATGCAGGAGGGTATCAATTGTATGCTATTTTCTTTAATTCGAATTGCTTAATAATTTTTGTTATAGTAGTATTAGTTCAGAGAGTTAAAGCTGTAGGCGAATATCCTTATGACACCGGCTTTTTCGTAGGCTGAAAATGCTGCCTTGGCTAAGCTGAAATGACGCAATCTGTTATACAGGGTTAGCATGTGAGAGTAAGAACGGTTTTCTGATTATTATAACAGATAGTTGTGAGTGGATCCAGAATAAATCCGTTGGGAAATATTTGAAATATTTAAATGTAGTATGATTAAAATTCAATTAATTTAAATTTATTGTATTTAAAATTAAACATCATCAACATCATTAAAAATAAAGATTCTTTGTTTTCTTACTTTCAATTGGCAACTTCTTCCATAAAATATCTGTTTTTGGGTAACGCACGAATTGCACAGATTACTTTATTACGATTTATGATCGATTTACGGTCCTGTGTAGTCAACCTGACCCGAGCTAAAGCATGCGTTGTCTAAAACTTGTCGCGCCTGCGCTGCAGAAGGCACAAAATGCCCGGTAGAATTATATCACCGAGTTTCCATTGCAGTCGAATTGAGTTGTGGTTGAGTTGAAATGACGTAACTCTATGCGTTTCCATTTCTGACTGTCATCTTCCTCCATCTTCTTTCATCAATCAATCTTATAGATTTTTCATGAAAAGTATTTATCTTCTATATAAATATATTGGAGTGTCTGTCTGTGATTTCAAAATGATTGTGTTTTTTAGCTTTTTCAAAAAAAAAAAAATATATATAGTTGGGATGTGGGTTTGACCCCTTCGGTCCACACGATTAACTTCCCAATATGATAAACGAAGATGGAATAAACTGACTTCTTACCGAATAGCTATACGTTTAGCACTAGTGGAAAATTGGCTAGTATCAGAACTGATGACAAAGCAATCCCGGGAGAAGCTAGTTCAAATAACTATAATAGTAGTAAATCCACAAGATTTTTCTAGAGAATTTGTTTTTCCTGAACGTTAGCAAACAAGCACTTCCTCCGTATTTTGTTCGCTGCACTAAAGCGGGTGATCAAATTCGTATTGAGCGTGCTGAAGCGCCGTTAACAAACTGAGAAGCGAGTGACTTTATTTGAAAATTCCAAAGCTTTCCGGAGATATTAGCAAAACTGTAACTGTTAAGTACTTGTCAGACTTGAGGAAAAAGAACAAATTTTGCGGTAACTACTGGAATCCCGGAATGAGCCGCAACTTTCTGAAACTGTATCAGGGGTAGAAAATAAATAATTCCTCGTCAAAAAGTGCTAATCCAAGGTTTAAAAAATTTGTGCTGTTTGTAAAGGGTAACGAAATTTTTGCACGATTTTGAAAGGTTGTCGGGTTTTGACAAGTGATGTTTTGTTCGAAAGCTATAGCTGTGCAGAACCCAAAAAAGATCATTTCGTTTAGAATGGATCTCATTCCATTGAGTTTATTAGATATTAGCAAAACTTATTAATTTAAGGCCTTTCTAACAATTAGACGAAGTTTTTCTATTTAAACAAAAAAAGCCGGACCGAATATTATGAAATTTTTTTCAGAGCATTTCTTCGTTAATATTCTTTTTTCGGCACCTCAATGAAGTCGATATAGTTTTTAGTTTGGGCGGTATCGTGCAGGTACAAAAATCATAAACGTCGTTTAAACAAAATAAAAAAACGGTTCGACCGAATTCTATGAAATTCTTTTCAGATCATAGTTTGGTTAAGGCTGGTCGTCCACTGGAAGCGTATTCGAGCGGCTTCGCGCTACGGCCATACATATGAGCAGCTACAAGCGACTCATTTGTATGGCCGAAGCGCGAAGCCGCTCGAATACGCTTCCAGTGGACGACCAGCCTAATACTCTTCGAACGGCTCGTCAACTAAGTCGATATCTTTTATAGTTCGCGCGATATCGTGCAGGTACAAAAATCACTTATGTCATTTAAACCAAAAAACCGTTCGACCGAATATTATAAAAACTTTTTCAGATTATATTGTCGCTAATACGCTTCAAACGGCACTTTAAGCAAATCAATATCCTTCGTGGTTCGAGCGATATCGTGCAGGTACAAAAATCACTTACGCCGCTTAAACAAAAAAACGGCTCGACCGAATTTTATGAAAATATTTTTAGATCATATTTCGGTTAATACGCTTCAAACGACACCTCACCGAAGTCGATATCTTTTTTGGTTCGCGCGATATCGTGCAGGAAAAAATGACCACATCCGTACGCACACACATACTTCCTCCCAATTTTTTGCTTAAAATGCTCCTGCGACCTTGAAAGATGAAAATACGTCGAAATTTTCGATTTCGATTTTCGGACCGATTACAATAACTTCCTATACTGGGAAGTTAAAAAAGCTTATACAGAGGCTCTGTCCGTCTGTCTGTCTGTGACCTTCTTTCATTTCTGAAAGTACTGCCGCTACAGACTTGGGCCATATTTCAAAATGTAGGTCTTGGTCAAAAGACCAAAAACTGAGAAAATGGTCTGGAAATTTCAACTAGAAGTATATTTAACAACAAAAAAGACATTTCTAATAAAGTCCATATACAGGTAGCTTAGAGATAAGGCGCTGGAATCCTATCCCCGGGGAACCAAGTTCAATCCTCGGTCGCAAAATGGTGAAATACCATTTTTTTTTTACTTACATTTTTTTACTTTACTTTTTATTTCTCACTAAATTATAATTTAATAATGAGGAGACTCAGGAGAACATAAACATTTACTTAATTAAAAGTGCAAAAAAATCATTTTCTTGATTTTTTATGGCTCTTCGGCGGCTTTATGAATCATTAAGAAATTTAGCGGAAATAATATAAAGCATTTATTTGTTTTGTGTTCATATTTTTATGCTGCTCATTTTATAAGTTTATAGTCATGTAGGTGGTGCTGTAGACCAAAACAAAAATTCAATTTTATCGACCTTCGCTGTGGATTTGTCACAAAAAATATGTATGATTTAAACGAAACATTGGGTAGGTTTATGAAAAATGGATAATCGATATTATAGTGCAAGATCCGGTATAAGAAATATATACCCTCATCTGTTATTTGATTATGACAAATATTATATGTGTGGCGACAAGAGCCGAGGTTCAAGGGACATAAGTAAAAGCGATGCCGTAATAACGGCACGGTGATCTGGTCGATCACAATAAAGTTGAAAATCAGAAAGCAGTCCGAGCTCGACTCTCGTCGCCACCAGTCTCTGTGCATAATAAGTACAAGTGAATTTATATTTATCAAATATATCGCTATCAGTCTCTGTGCATAATAAGTATAAGTGAATTTATAGTTATCCAATAAAGTTATTGTATACGGTCAAACTGTTTTAAGTATTTAGAGACCTTGAAATTCTAAAGTGGTGACCCCGACGACGGAATTTTTTTCCAATTATTACCGTGGTCAGTAGAAACAACATACCAGTGCAAACCACGTGTAAAACGAAAAAGCTAAACCCAAACTGTGAAAAATAAAAAATAAGAGTTCATCATTTTAATAAAAGTGCATTGTTGGCGATTACAACCAAGAAAATAATTTTAAAGTGATCGCAGCAGCACGATAATTTTTGGAGGAATTAGAAACTACATACAACGTGTTTTCATCGACCGTTAGCCGGCATTCCGCAAAAAAGCGGTACAGGAAATACTGCGCTAGTTCGAGGACAATAAAAGCACCTGGAGAACAGCAACACCTTACGAATTATAGTGGAGCAGTCTACTGAATTCCGATCCCCCCTTTACCTTGCTTTCGTAGATTATGAGAAAGCGTTCGACTCGGTCAATAGGAGCTTTATATGGCAGGCACTACGGCGACGTGGACTGCCTGATAAAATAATAGAATTGATAAAAGCCCTATATAACAATTCCAAATGCAGAGTTCTCCATAATGGAAAATTATCCGACAGCTTCGAGGTGAGCTCAGGAGTACGACAAGGATGCCTACTCTCGCCTTTACTATTTCTTATAGTAATAAATGACATCCTTGTCGGCGCTCTAGATAGTAGAACAGGCGGCATACAATGGGGTTTTTTAGACCGCCTTAAGGATCTCGACTACGCAGATGATATCTGTTTGCTGGCCCACAGACACCAGGACCTCAAAAACATGATTAACAATTTGGCAACAGAAAGTAGTCCAGCAGGCTTAAGGCTAAATCCGACTAAAACTAAAGAAATGCGGATAAATGCATCCATTGAACGAACAGCGCTGAATAACCGTGACGTGGAACTGGTAAATAAATTCTGCTACCTCGGTAGTATTATTACCGAAAATGGCGGTGCAGAAGAAGATATCAGTTCCAGAATAAATAAAGCACGAGGCGCATATGCATGCCTGTTCCGCATATGGAGATCAACGGAGATCTCAACTAACACCAAATTGCGGCTGTTCAACTCCAACGTGAAGGCAGTACTTTTGTACGGTTGCGAAACATGGAAAGTCACCCAATTCATCACAGGGCGCCTACAAGTCTTCATCAACAGATGCCTTCGTCGTATCCTAAAAATCCGCTGGCAAGATAGAATTTCAAACGAAGAACTATGGCGCCGAGCCGGCCAAGAAAGGATAGACGACCAAATCAGGCGAAGGAAATGGAATTGGGTAGGCCACACCTTGCGCCGCGAAAACGAAAATCTAGCCAAACAGGCCCTTGACTGGAATCCGCATGGATCCCGTCGAGTAGGACGACCTAGAACAACGTGGAGGAGAACCCTACTAGCAGAAGCCGCAACAACTGGGAGATCCTGGTCGGAGCTGAGAGCTGTCGCGCAAAACAGGGTCCGCTGGAGGGCAACTGTTTCCGCCCTATGTCCCATGAGGGATTAAAGGAGCGCAATGATGATGAAATGATGATGATGGAGAACAGCATCCGAAAGGAATATCAACCACCTGCACACCAGCCGCCAAGCATTAAATTAAAGAAGGAAGAAATTGTAAAGAAGACCGCACGTGCCGTAAGGAACAAATAGGAGCCGAATTAAGTTAAGTTAAGTTTGAAGTTAAGTTAGTAGAAATACGTTAATTACTTTGTGAATTTTGTTTCTTTTAGGTGAGGTGATTAATGTAGGCAAAGATTCTCATAAGAAATAAGTAGCTGTAAAGTTAATGAAAAGTACAGTAAAGCAACACAATGAACAAATGTGACGAGCACGCTGGGACAACGCAGCTGTAAGACAGGAACGTACTAGTAACCGTAAGTACCATAGAATATAAGGTTTTTGAATCGTGTGCTTGAAATAGTGGCTATTAAGAGCGTGTATAATTAAATTTTGAATATATTTTCCGTAACATAGAAAACGTGGTCGATATAACGGAAAACATGTCGAACAATAGCGGTGAAATATTCGAAATGTTATAACAATGAATTAGGAATTTCATTGACTTAGGTGAATATACAGTATATTAAAGAATTTAACTAGTTTTTTAAGGAAAGTGAATTGAAAGAATCCGTATAGGTCGAACGTTATTTAGAAAGTTTTAAACCAAGTTAATTCGGTGAATAATTTAGGTGTTGGTTTTTTAAACTACATTTCGTTATACCTCATTAGAACTCCCTATCTCTCGTGTATCGGAAGTCCGTTATTAAAATTCTTATCTGTCTTTAGCCGCCGTTTACAGTTTTATAGCAACATTAATGAGAGCGAAACCTAAATACATAGCTAGTGCAGAGAGGAAATGGTGATAAATTATTGAAAAGCTTTAATAAAACGGCCTTTGGGTACGGACAGCTTTTGAAAATTACCAAAGATAAGCAAATGTATAGCACGGGTTGACCATTTGGGATACTTCTTGAGTAACCATCGCCTGCGATAGGGATTGTAAAGGTAGGAAAACCTAAGCACGATACATGGGATACATTTCCCGTGGTGATAGAAGGAACAGTAAAGGGAGTCATTTTTTGCGTCTACAAGCATTTGAAATAATAAGAAAGTACGAAATAACTTTACTGAAGTAGGAAGAGAATTCGAATTTCGTTTTAAAAAAAGGCATTAGGTTAAGAAATAATTAAGGCACTGCGTTTATTGGAGACACGATGTAGGTTAAGACTAGATAACGAAATACAAAGGCGGCCTCTAAACTAGAAAGGGAAAATATATATCCGAAAATAGTGGGTAAAAATTCATCCCTTATTTTTAAAGATTTATACCTTGGTTCATCGGAACCTCCTCGAGCCGTGTTAAGCTTTTCTTTTATTCCTCCTGTATATATTTTTTCCTATATTGTTTTTGCGCTTCTTGCTGTCGTCTAATTTAAAAGAGACGTTGCTACCAAAAGGCGGTAACTGAGTCGAAACGACGAAGTCACGGTTCGGAAATGAGTCATAAAGGTCCTAAAGCGAGATAGCCAGTATTGCTACCAGCTCATTTTTTTACGCTTAACCCCGAAAGCCCCTAGGCGTAAAACCGAAAATTTGAGAACTATAGAGGCACCAATACTCAACATGGTGGATAGCGAGAGCGCCGGCTCTAGCAAGTGTGACCACATACGTAACGAAGAAGTGTCGAGAATCTCGATGAAGACTCCACCATTCTGGGAGGAATCGCCAGAAATTTGGTTTGCGCAAATGGAAGCGCAGTTTAACACATGCGGCATAACGACGGACGTAACCAAATTTAATCATGTAGTCGGCGCAATCGACGGGAGAGTCCTTCAGCAAGTGCGTGGTGCGGTGTTGTACCCACCAGAGAACGACAAGTACAACAACTTAAAAAAATGTCTGTTAAAAAGGTACTCGGATTCCGACGAGGCGAAAATATCGAAGTTACTGAACGACGTGGCCTTGGGCGATAAGCGCCCTTCACAATTGCTGAACGAGATGCGACACCTTGGAGGCCAGAGCACTACGGATGCCTTATTACGCTCGTTGTGGCTAAATAGACTGCCTGTGCAAGTTCGCGCAATATTATCGGCTAGTAAAGACGACCTCGAATCATTGTCCTCTATGGCCGATAAGATCTTAGAGGTCAGTGATTTCAATAGTATAGCAGGGGTAAGCAACAAATCACCCAGGCAAACTTCATCGACCACAACGTTGGAGGCAAAGGTTGACGAGCTAACGAGAGCAATTGCATCGTTGCAGGTATGTATGCAGGAGTGTATGCATGCCATCAGAAACAAAGAAGCCGCCTTTCGAGCTTACAAGAGCTCCCCGAGTGAATCGCTCCGTAAAGAGTATATAAAACTAAGAAATTCCTGTAAAGTCACCATCAGGAACGTCAAAAATTCATTTGACAGTAAGTTGAGAAGTAAACTCTTTAATGCAACCTCTGGTAGCAAAAACTTCTGGTCCTTGGTAAGTTCCATAAAGAAGAATTTCACTGCATCTACAACTCCTTCTTTCATTCACGATAAGAAGGTGATAACAGACAGAAAAGCCAAGGCCGATTTATTAGCATCTCTGTTTGCTTCAAATTCTTCGCTATCCAAAACTGATGCGCTACCCCCAGTTCTCGAGCACAATGCTCATTTAATGGACAGGGTTTTCTTCAGGACTCGCGAGGTGTACAGGTGCCTCAAGGAGCTCGATGTCAACAAATCCACTGGACCCGATAATATACCCTCTATCGTCTTAAAACAATGCGCGTCACCTTTAGCTAAACCTCTGCGCAAACTTTTTGCCCTATCATACTCCTCCGGAGTTTACCCAGACTCTTGGAAACTTGCCCATGTTCAGCCAATTCCGAAAAAAGGTGAAGCCAGCGATCCCTTAAACTACCGCCCAATAGCAATTACTTCTATTCTCTCCAAAACCATGGAGACGATAATCAACAAAAAGCTTATGGGATATCTAGAATCCAACCTACTCTTAAACGACAGACAATATGGCTTCCGCCAGAAAAGATCCACTGGCGATCTTTTAGTCTGTCTTACAGAACACCTCAGCCGTAGTCTGCATGGATCTGGCGAGTCTAGTCTGGTTGCTCTAGATATCTCCAAGGCTTTCGATAGAGTTTGGCACTCAGCCCTGTTAGCCAAACTCAAAGCTATTGGAGTCGACTCACTTCTACAGAAGTGGATCAAGAATTTCCTTTTCGGCCGTTCAATCAAAGTAATATTGGATGGCGTCAAATCCGCATCCCACCCGATCTCGGCGGGTGTCCCCCAGGGGTCAATCTTATCTCCGGCCCTATTCCTTATCTTTATAAATGACCTTCTTTCAATCCCCTCCAACCCACTTCTCAGCTTCGCTGACGACGGTACTTTACGGTACTCGTACAGCTTCGATACAAGGCAGACTCATGCCAGATCCTGTCTTGATGATCGCGAACGTATGTCCAACTCTATCAATAACGACATTGAACTGATTCTAAAGTGGGGAGAGAAGAATCGTGTTGAATTCAACCCCGCCAAAACCAAGTATTGTTTTATCTCCAAAAAGAAGTTCAACACCCCTCCACCCTTGAAAGTGAATGAAGTTCAACTAATGGCCGAACCATCCTTACACATCTTAGGCGTGACATTAGCCAAGGACTTGCGATGGAATGACCACATATTCCAAATCGCCAAACAAGGATCTCAGTGCTTGGGATTTCTTAAGAGGTGTAAGTTCCTCCTCCAGCCATCGGCCCGTGCTGTTATTTACAAATCCTACATTCGGCCTCTTCTCGAATACAACTCCCTCGTTTGGGGCGGCGCTCCAATAACCACCTTGGCATGGTTAGATAAGGTCCAAAAAAAGGCCCTTAAATTAATTGACGACGATACCGCTTGCTCCACCATCGACCCCCTCAGCCACCGTAGGAATGTAGCAGCATTGACAAAATTTTATCGCTACTATCATAGTGACTGTTCCTCCGAGCTAAACGCTCTCCTGCCTCCACGGCATTCTTATACCCGCAACACCAGATTAGCCCACTCGTCTCATTCCCTCCACCTGCAACTCCCCCTTTCACGCACTCAACAAGATATGAATTCGTTTGTTAATAGAACAACTCGGCTGTGGAATAATCTCTCGCAGTCAGTATTTCCGAGCTCCTACAACATCCAAGAGTTCAAACGCAGGGTTCATCACCACCTTCTTCAATTCCCTCCCGTTCCTTTATAACCCCTCCAACCCCCCCCCCCCCCCGTACTAAGCTTACTGCTAGACATTGCACCATGACGTGACAAATGACATGACGGACTAGTAGTACAAAGGGTGATTCCTGAGCTTAGCACTGCCACATAAAAAAAAAAAAAAGTCAACCCAGATTCGCCCACCGAGGACCACGATCAAGGTCGCGCAGTAGAGGTCGCCCACAAGGCTGGGTATGCTATTACCACCGGAAGTTTGGTGCAAAAGCCACCAAGTGCAGGAAACCTTGCGGGTATGAGAAGCCAACGCCGGCGGGAAACTCGCGAAACACCTAATAAGGGAGGCGACATTAGGTGGGGCGAAGTGTAAACGCCTCTTTATCCGAGATGAGCTCACCGGGACTAAGTTTCTAATAGACTCGGGAGCGGACGTCTCGATAATTACACCTAACACCAAGGATATGAAGAACACGGCATCAGGGTATCAGCTATACGCGGCGAACGGAACACCAATCCCTACGTATGGGATTAAGTGCGTCACCCTGAGTTTAGGGTTTCGCCGGCGCTTTACATGGACTTTCATCATCGCACAGACGACCAGTGCCATAATTGGAGCCGATTTCTTGGATTAATATGGATTATTAATCGATCTCAAGGGCGCGCGTTTAATCGACAGGAGAACGAATATCTCGGTGGTAGGTGCGGTCAGGGCGGTAACAAGCGGACGAATTACAATGATAAACACGAATAATCCCTTCGCGGAATTATTACAAGAATTCGTCGATATCACGACGCCGGCGGCCGTAACACAAAAAACCTTGTCTCCGACTACCGTCACTCATTACATCGAGACGAAAGGACCACCAATTTTCTCAAAGCCGCGGAGACTGGCACCGGATAAATTGAAGATTGCTAAAGCTGAATTTGAGTATTTGCTGCAAATGGGAATTTGTAAACCATCCAAGAGCAATTGGTCCAGCCCCTTACATTTGGTGAAGAAAGCTGACGGAGGATGGAGACCATGCGGAGACTATCGCCGCTTAAACGCCGTCACGACTCCAGACCGATATCCGATCCCATTTATACAAGATTTCTCGAATATTTGTTTCGGCAAGACAATTTTCTCTACGATTGACTTCCACAAGGCGTATCATCAGATACCGATTGAGCCTGAACATACCGCGAAGACTGCGATAACTACACCCTTCGGTCTCTGCAGACCCTGCAACGCTACATGCATGAGATACTCAGGGGTCACGATTATGTCTTTTCTTACGTCGACGACATATGCATAGCGTCTAGCAGCATCGACGAGCATCGGACCCACTTGCGCGAGGTATTTTCAATATTGCGCAAACACGGTTTAACGGTGAACGTAGCGAAGTGCCAACTAGGTAAGGAGGAGGTGAAATTTCTGGGTCACACGGTGAGTAAGGACGGCATAAGACCACTGGAGGAAAAAGTAGAGGCAGTAAAAAATTTTAGTCGCCCGAAGCTGGCAAAAGACTTGAAAAGATTTCTGGCCCTAATCACATTCTATCAAAGATTTATACCCAACGCCGTGAATAATCAAATAAAGCTCAGGGGGCTGATAAAAGGAAATAGAAAGAATGACAACAGCAAAATAGAGTGGACTGCGGAGACCACCGAGGCGTTCAAGGGGTGCAAAAAGGATCTGGCTGAAGCAGCGTTGTTGACGCATCCATCGCCAGATGCGAAGTTGGTTCTGCACGTGGACGCGTCAGAGATCGCCGTGGGGGCAGCCCTGCACCAGTTAGACGGAACTATGCTGAAGCCGCTTGCTTTCTTCTTCAAGAAGCTTACGACAGCAGAGCAGAAATACAGCACGTATGACAGAGAACTACTGGCGGTATACAAAGCTATAAGACGTTTTATGAACCTTTTGGAAGGACGGACATTTCATATCATGACCGATCACAAACCACTAACGTTCGCCTTCAAGCAGAGTTCGGACAGTAACTCACCTCGTCGGGCGAGGCAACTAGACTACATTGGTCAGTTTGCAACGGATATTCGCCATATAGCGGGGAAGGAGAATATTGTCACAGAAACACTGTCACGGATCGAGGCGACCACCACTAACCTTGAAGCGATCGATTATCAGCAGTTGGCGGAACATCAGCAACGAGACCCGAAGCTGGAAGAACTAAAAAGTACGGACAAATCATCGATGGTGATCAAGCAGCTGGCGTTGCCGAACACCGACATAGCGGTATATTGCGACGTATCGCAGGGACACGTTCGCCCGTTAGTTCCGGAGACAATGCGACAACAAGTCCTGCAGACCATGCACAACCTCTCACATCCAGGCGTTAGGGGCACGATCAAGTTAGTAGGCGAGAGATTTGTCTGGCCAAACCTTAGAAGAGATTGTGCGGCCTTCGTGAAAGCGTGCGTTCCCTGCCAACAATCAAAGATCCAACGGCACACGAAAACGCTCATAATTAAGTACGTCCCCCCTACAGAGCGGTTCGCTCACGTGAATATAGATATAGTCGGCCCACTACCACCGTCCAAAGGTTATCGATATTGTTTGACGTGCATCGACCGTTTTACCCGGTGGCCTGAGGCAATCCCTATGACCGACATCACAGCCGAGACTATAGCCCGGCACTTCGTTGAAGGTTGGATCTCAGAATACGGCGTACCACTGAGAGTCACAACTGATTTGGGGCGGCAATTTGAGTCGTCCTTATTTCGTGAATTGACGAGCATATTAGGGATCACACATCTACGGACTACACCCTATCACCCACAGGCGAACGGCCTGGTGGAACGGTGGCATCGCACCTTGAAGGGGGCAATAATGTGTAGGAAGTCAAGCAACTGGACAGAGGTCTTGCCGACGGTCCTCCTTGGATTAAGGTCTACCTTCAAGCCGGACCTTAACGCGACACCGGCAGAAATGGTGTACGGGACCACGCTCCGCCTTCCAGGTGAATTTCTAGCGTAACCGGCAGCGAAACGGCCGGAATCGGAGTTTGTAAAGGATCTGCGGCGTGCCATGCAGAGCCTGAGGCCAACGACTACAGCCCATCATGGCAGCCAAAGCGTATTCGTCCACGAAGACTTAGGCAGTTGCACGCACGTCTTCGTCAGAAATGACACCGTACGACCACCATTACAGCCACCATTCGACGGCCCCTATCGAGTCACGCAGCGAAAGGACAAATATTTCCAAGTGGAGGCGAAAGGTCGCCGTGTCAGGATTTCGCTAGACCGACTTAAACCTGCGTACTCAACGACTGAGAACCGACCAGCCGCGACAAACATCGGACTACCGGAGCGGAATAAAGGGCCAACAAATGCCGAAGGACGAGGGATGACAACGCGTTACGGGCGAAAAGTCCGGTTTAGACTACCCCAGGATTAACCACTGACCAACCCCGTTGGCCATTCCAAACCCACAATTTAGAAATCGAGTTAAAGGAGAACTATACCCTATTACCATTGTTATAACATTTCCATAGTTTTATGTACATACATTTAGGCTCAAAGTTAACGCCAGTAATAATTCTTTTAAATAGGAATAACGATAATTTCGAAGTGCACGTTTCAGACTCCTTTGACAGGTACTTGGACCAATCAAGATACATCAGTAGCTTCGTCCCAACGTGGCCGAAATTAATGATAAGGACTTAATAGCAAGTATTATTAAAAGTAAGATACTTAAGAGAATAAGGGCAGGAGTTAGAAAGTACTATTACAGGTAACAAAAGGTAATATTAAAATTTTATATTTAGTAAAAATTTTGTTCTTAGAGGGGGAGTGCTGTGGCGACAAGAGCCGAGGTTCAAGGGACATAAGTAAAAGCGATGCCGTAATAACGGCACGGTGATCTGGTCGATCACAGTAAAGTTGAAAATCAGAAAGCAGTCCGAGCTCGACTCTCGTCGCCACCAGTCTCTGTGCATAATAAGTACAAGTGAATTTATATTTATCAAATATATCGCTATCAGTCTCTGTGCATAATAAGTATAAGTGAATTTATAGTTATCCAATAAAGTTATTGTATACGGTCAAACTGTTTTAAGTATTTAGAGACCTTGAAATTCTAAATATGGTAGATAATATATAAATTGATAAATCGCGCATGGGTTGCCTAGCTAAATCGCGTACCGAAGGTGTGAAATAAAAGAAGTTGTAATTAACTTTTTTGGACCAACTTCCCTCATTTGTTAATCATAAAAATCGATCGTTAACTGACAGAATATGACACAAGGAATAGGAAAAATAGGGGTTGCGTTGAAAAAATTATTATGACGAAAAAAAAGCTCCGCGAGCCGAAGAATCGAACTCGCAGCCCCAGAGAGTCCACAGACGACGGCACTACTCGCTAGCCCTTCGAGCCATGGCAGATACTATCGGCGGTTGACTAATATGTTAATAAATCATTTCAGAAAGAAGAAAAAGAGAAAAAGAAAACACCACCAGTAATCGAACCCTGGCCCTTTCGCATCCCAATCTAGCGCCTTCCCATTACTCCAAACACTAACTTGTAGGAATGTGGTAATAAACATATGTTTTCATGCTTACGTAAAAAGATACATTCCAATGCTAGATATGTATAAAGTTTCGAAGGAAGTAAATAACTGAATTATGACAACAGATTTTCTATTATTTATGAAATGTATTTTGTATATGTAACTGTCGGGGCAATGTTGTGCCAGAGCACGAAGAATAAGGGGATCTGCCAAGAAGGCCATGAAGACTATCGTCACAAAATAGTAAAAGTGAGGGGGTCCTAAAGAAGTGGCGGCTAAGATGGTTCGACCTCCGTGGAAGTATCGCTTAAACGGATGCAACTCCAGTACCTAAGGGCGGCACGACGTGCGTTGCAGAGACTAGTTCGACGGAATGGGGTGGGGCTCGCGGTACCGGAATGCAAGGTAATTAAGGGGACAGTTAACCTGATGACAAAATACATACTCGTGCCTACAGAGAATAATTCGCGCGATAATGGGGGTCAAGAGCCATGTAAGACCAACGAGAGAAGGCAAAAAGGAGGAAGAAGGGAAGGGTGGTCACAGATCGCCGGTCATCGCAGGGACAGACAAAATAAACTAAGTCATATGAAGAAGAACACTTACCTCATGAGGGGTCATCCACATTTCCAGAGGTCCTCACTGGTGGGGGTTTAGCCGATCATGTTTTATTTATTGTATATTTTTAGTTTATTCATATTGTTGGAGTAAATTTTTTTTTCTTTTATTATTTTGATTATTTATTTATCAGATATTCATACATGCATACACATTTACACTATCATTCATTCGTTTAGTTTAAATTGGATTATTATTTTTAAATGTCTCCTTAATTCCTCCTCCGCTTCACTATTATCCTACTAGTTGTAAGCGGTTTTCTCTCACCTACCAGACTGTTATAGCTTTTGAAATTCTAATTTTATAACAGTTGCACAAGCCGTTAAGCGCCTCGGATGATATGACCCAAGACGCGATTTTCGTTACCGGTAAGACGATGCATTAATGCGGGTATTATAATTTCACTTTCACTAAACTAACCCTTGGATAAGCGTGACCCGAATCCGAATTCTTTTAATTTCAATTTATTGACATTTATGTAAAATTCTTTTTTAAATACAGATTTCTACACTACGATGAATATACAAAAAAAAAGCTCTGCAACCACTGCGTGCTCCCCATAAAATCTGCGTTATTTCAGCGAAACTAGATAAACTCCTTAGCGCACATATTTACAAAAGCTTGTTAATTACTGTCCACTTGAATCTATTCAATCCAACGCGCGGCGATCTGAGCGGAACGCGACCCTTCTAATTATTTTACAACAAAATAAAAAAAAACAACGGAATAATCTTAGCCAATTTATAATACCGTTCACGAATATTTTGAAAATTCCTTAACCGTTGTTATATCATTTAAAAAGAAAAGTTAAAATTTTCACTCATTTCCTTGCATTTCATTTTTTTCTATTTGGACGTTGCAACGCCGCGAGGCACCTTCGTACATGCAGTCTCAACCAAGAAAATAAGAATCAATTTACTCGCCTTGTTGTATATATGTGTATCCAACTCGTTAATTTCCTTTCTCTCCTTTCGCCATCAGTACGTTTTCCGATTCCAGATCACAAAATTTTTCACTAACGGGTTCAACATTCAATTTCTTCCTCCAACCAAAATTTTTCACTTGCTTCAAGCGATGTCCTCTAGCTGACCCCCCTAACTCCCACTAACAACTTCCCAGCAACCAAATGAAACGTTGAATATCAGGTTCCTCTTGATCCTTGATCCCTTCTCGCTAATAATTATTTTTCACGTGCGACAAAAGGACACTGGATCGCTCTCGCACCACTGACACCCAGAAATAACACCCACAGAAAACAGCATTATTATTTGAATGAGGTTTGCAAATCACAAATAACCACAAGCAATATTCGCGTTGGGAAAAACACTTGGTTTTTATTTATTTAAAATATTTTCTTCCACTTCAAAAAACTCGCGCAGGTAGAACTTCGAAATTCAAACATTTAATAATCATCAAAAATTTATCCTTTATCCACACACATTTTATCCATCCGTCATCACCAACCGATCCAATCCGTCTCCCCCATTGCACGACCCCATCACGAGAAGTTCCTGTTTCCCACTCCCGTTCCTTCTTTTCGATCAGGCGATCGTCCGATGCCCAGAACAAAAAAAAACTTCCCGTTATTTCACATTCCTGTGAGGCATATTCATCTCGATAAATTTTCGTGGCGATGGAATGAATTTCGATTAACGGTACTGCCTTAGGATTTGTGGGATATTTTGTTCTAATGTGCAATTGCGTTGTTGCCATTTAATTCTTCAATAATTCCAGAGTCATTTGGGTTAGAAATTTTATTATTAAAAAAAAATTTTTTTTTTTCTCAACGAGGAAACAGACTCTATATCAGGCGACCGTTACAACGCGCGTCACCTGGAAGTCGATAGGGGAGAGGGGGCGCGAAAAAGACAAACGGCGGCCTCGTGTCTTGGTCCGACCGTTTAGGCTTATCACTAAAAGGTGAGACTAGTAACACTGAAGCATTAAGAATGGGTATAAGGTAACCAAAATGGTGTATAGGAATTCTATGCTCGCACAAAATTAATCAATTTAAAATAAGGTTTAGGTCGTAGAACACTATTGGAAAAAATGGTTTAATATGTCTGCAACCAGGTATTACAAAAAGGTGTTGGAAAAAAATTCGGTATAAAAAGGTAATGTAACCATATACGAAAAGGGAATACGAAATAAGTTTTGGTCAAACGTGTGGCTTGTCCCACGCCCTGAATGTAAAGGTCTCATGCTCTTCCGACTGAGCTAGCCGGGCATTATACAGGAGGTATATGGGCAACGTGTATAGGTCATTCCGCCATGTCCTCGGAGGGGTTCCGTCCGCGAGACGCTACATTGAACGATTCTGCGTTATCCGCCTCATTGTGAAGTTCCTTGAGTATGGGCAATCGTCTCGGACAACGACGCTCGTCAACGGCCACGACTTGGTTTACCCTAGTCTATTACACCAGGCGCTTCCTACTGAGTGTGGCACGAGAGACGTTTCGTTCCGTCGGGAAGAGTCCCAACTCTGCATATCTCTCGTGCGCTCTTAGGCGGGCGTCTTATAGGGTCGGCTGGGCCTCATGAGCCGGTAGTGTGTCTGGATTGTCGGCTCCATACTCAGGCGGACATAGTCCTGGCGGTGTTATTTGGACATCACTGGCGTACTTTCCGGTCTAGGAACTCCCCCTCCCAGGGCGAAGCGGGATGACAGATTGGCTGCCATGCCACTGGATTTAAATGATACTCGAGGCTCAATTTCGCAACGGACTTGCGACCTCCGCATACAAGGTGTTGTGTTTCAACGAAGCCCATTAAAACAGTTTCAAAACAAACCGGGCTATAATTATTGGAACAACCAGACTCATAGTTTAAAGAATTAAAAATTCTAACTCCATGGAAGTCATTATTTTGGGTAGACATAATGGCCCTTACCAATAACCAAATACTAAGTCGTTGCTAGCAATTTAAAACTCTGCTAAAAAAACTTTCCTACCAATAACGGATTTAGTGTCGATATTTTTGATAAAGTTGACTCTAAATCTAGTGGACAGACAACAACGGTCAAAAAATTCTTAGCGCTATTTGTGCTCAGAGTGGGGGAAAGAGGAGGCGACTGTGCCCCGGGGAACTGGTCTGGCAGCTCCAAATCAAACACAGACTCAAACCTTGGCCCCAGACAACCAAGGAAAAACAAGGAGGTGTGCCACCGCGGGGAGAAACTAAGCGGCTTAATGGCACCCTATCAGTTGACCGGTGAAGCCGGCGTGATGCCTTATTAGGGCGACACGGGTTATGGCTTGCTTCTAAATGGGATAGAGCGGGAGTGGTTAGGTCTTTAAATCCTTCGCGTGATAGATGCCGATGTTGCGCCCTTCCATGTCCTCCAGTTCATACCTACTAGTTCCTATTTGTCTTATCACCCGGGCTTTGGCGAACCTATCGGCCAGCTTGGCGCAGAATCGATCGGCCTTCTTGCTTATGGGGAAGGTTCTGCGGTACACCGTCTGGCCAGGAGCGAAACTCACCGTCCGACAGCGTAGATTGTAGCGTTTCTCATGCCTGTCGTGTGCTGCTGCGAGCTGGTGTTCTATTCGTTCTCGCAAGGCTCGAACACGGTCTATTGGTGATAGCACGGTAATGTCTCCCTCTCTCATCGCTCCCCGGGTCTTCAGTACCGGATATGTTGATCCATGGAGGACCATGGGGTATCCGAAGAGAGCTTGATAGGGGGAGGTGCCTAAGGACACGTGATGGGCACTTCGGAGGGCACATTCTATCGACGACAAATGCCTATCCCAGTCGCGATGATCAGCGCCAATGTAGGCGCGAATAGCAGTCAAGACAGACCGATTCACTCGTTCAGACGCATTAGGATGCGGAGAGTAGACTGGCGTGCGTAAATGTTGAATGCCATATTCATTCATCAACTTCTCGAATTCCTTGGAGGTAAAATGTTTCCCATTGTCGGAAAAAATCTTTTCCGGGACGCCAAACGCGTGGAAAATATGGTGTTCAAGAAAGTTGATAGCCGCGCTGGAGGTTTCAGCATGTACGGGATGAAGGAACGGGTATTTGGTGAAGGCATCCAGGGCCACAAAGACTGCCGTGTAGCCTTTCTTGGTTCTTGGGTACGGGCCCATATAGTCTACGTAAAGAAACTGAAAGGGTCTTTGCACCTCCATGGCCTCGCCCATGGGTGGTCTAAGGATGGTGTTGGGGGCCTTTGTTGCCTTGCATCTATCACAAGCAGTAACATAAGATCGGATCTGGTTCGCCATGCCTGGCCAGTAGTACTTCTCGCGTAGTTTAGCTAGTGTCTTTCCGACTCCGCCATGGGAAGCTTGAGGGGGCGCATGGGCGGACTCGATGAGGGAAGCAGTAAGTTCTGTGGGGATCCACAATTTCCACGTCAGGTCATCCGCTTCGGGGTCGCCAGTTCGTGGTGACAAACGGTGGAACACATACCCGTCAGAGACCTGAAGGTCAGGTAGCTGGCCGGCCTTGGCACTGATATTCTCAGCTAAGCGCTGGTAGTCCTCTGACTTAAAGGCCGGGGATGTTAGATCCACGTCGCGACAAAAGTACAAGTCGTCCACGCAGTCGACTCGCGACAGGGCGTCTGGCACCACATTCTGGATACCCTTGCGGTGCTCTATTGCAAATTGGAACCCCTGCAGTTTGAGGCTCCACCTTGCCAATCGGCCGTTCAGGTCGGTCTGGCTCATGAGCCACCTCAAGCTGGCATGGTCGGTAATGATGGTAAAAGTGTGGCCTTCCACATAGGCTCTGAACTTTTTAACGCTCAGCACCGCCGCGTAACACTCTAACTCCGTGATGGAGTAATTGCGCTGTGCGCCGTTGAGCTTCTTCGAGAAATAGGCGATTGGGTGTTCGTCGTCGCCATTTTTCTGGAACAGGACGCTTCCCACTCCGGTTTTGCTTGCATCGCACTGTATGTAGAACGGGCGAGTAAAGTCGGGGGTGACCAGCAAGGGGGCAGACACCATGGATTTCTTTAGCTCCTCAAAGGCAGTTTGAGCTGCTTCAGTCCAAGCAAATTTGTTGCCCTTCAGGCAGTCTGAGATGGGAGAGGCAATGCTCGCATAGTTGCCTATGAAGCGCCTATACCACCCCGTCATGCCCAAAAAGCGCCTTACCTGCTTGGCCGATTTCGGAACTGGGAAATCCGTGATGGCCGCCACCTTGTCTGGGTCGGTTCTTAGTGACCCGTCACCGATAATGAAGCCCAGGTACTTCACTTCCCGAACACAGAACCGGGTTTTGCTTAGGTTTACAGTCAAACCTGCGCGACGAAGACAGTCCGCTACCTGTTCCAGGATTTTTACGTGGGTCTCAAAATCAGGAGACACTACGAGTAGGTCGTCCAAATAAACGAAAACTCTTTCACGAAGAGAGCCTGGTATCACCTTGTCCATCAGTCGGCACATGCGTTGCGGAGCGTTACAAAGTCCAAAGGGCATCACTTTGGATTGGTAGTGAGGCCTTCCTGGCACGGTGAAGGCAGTTTTCTCCCTGGACTTCTCCTCTAAAGGTATTTGCCAGAAGGCGTCTTTCAAGTCTATTGCGGAAATGAATTTTGTATCCTGTAGCCGTCCTAGGAGACCGTCTATGTGGGGCAGTGGATAAGCGTCTTTGATCGTGACCGCGTTAACTTTGCGTGAGTCCAAGCAAAGCCGAACTTTGCCGGGCTTCCTCACCAAAACCACGGGCGAGTTCCACGGACTATTCGATTCTTCAATCACCCCTAGACTCAGCATGCGATCGACCTCCTCATACATGAGGGCTTGGATGGCAGGAGAGACAGGGTAGTGCCTCTGCTTTATCGGTACCGCCTCGCCGGTGTCGATAACATGCTGTTCTAGAGGAGTTTGACCTAGCCCGAAGGCTTCGAACGAGGGGAAACGCGCTCGCACTTGGTTCAGTCGCTCACGTTGGATCTCGTTTAGGTGGTGGATGTTCGGATCTAGAGTTAAGGGCTGATGCAGTTCCTCTATTATATGTGGAGCCAGCTGGAAGGCTCTCCAAAAGTCGACTCATAAGTACAAATTTTGGGCTAAACTAGGAATGATGTATATCGTCATCGAGATAGTTCTTTTTCTGTAAGTCACCGGGACTTTTATGTACCCCAAGATGGAATTGGGCGTACCATCAGCGGTATAGACAACTGTGTGCAAACGGTATAGTTGTACCTCTGGGTGATGCTGGAGGAACGACTCTGCTCCTTTTCCCAGGCAAGTCACGTTTGCACCACTGTCTAACAGACCTGTAATGGATTCGCCGGCCAGCTGGACTCTCGTGAAAGGTCTTTCATCTGTAGCTTCTGAGAACAAAGTCGAGATCACTTTTCGGGCCAAAGCTCGCTTTTCTCTCGCTAGTTGGCGAACACGCGGGATCTTATGTACTACTGGGGGCTCATCAAAGATTCGCTTACGAACTTTTCGGTAATTTGCCCATCGCTGAAAGAAGGAGATTCGGGCCTGTGGAGAAGGGAAATCCGGTAAGGGTTCCATTGACGACAGGTCCGAATCGCCTGTCGGGTTTAAAGACATGTCAGGTAAGGATGAATCGTCGAAGCGATCTGGTAGGTCATGGATGGTGTTTAGGTTTGGGCCGGGTGCAAACCTTCGCGAGGCCTCGCACCCTGCCGTCGGTTTCCACACAGCTCTGGCATTGCGGAGCGTAGACGTCGGGCCGACCGCATTTAAAACAAAAGACTCGTCGATTAGGGGAAAGACAGTCCTGGAAATAATGACCCTCCTGTTGGCAATTCCAGCATATGACGCCTCGGCGTGCGGTTGGGGGTGTTCGTATTTCGTCGACATTGAGGTCATGTGCATCAGGAATGGAAGGTGGTGGTTCGGGGCTGGCTAGGAAAGGCTGGGCAGCTTCCAGCTCGTTAACCCTGGGCGTGGTGCGCCTTTCCTCCCTTTTTTCTAACTGCCATCTTTCAACCCAGACACAAGCATCACGAAGCTCGCGCATATCTGTGAATAGTTTGCCAACTATGACAGAGCCGAGGGTAGCGTTCAGGTTGCGCTGTACAATGCGTGCAAAGGACTCGGCTGGCATTCGTTGTGGAAGGCGGTTTGCTAGGGCCGTCATTTTAGTGGCATATTCATCGAAGGAGGCGGTTCCTTGTTTAAATTCAAGCATTTCTTTCATTATGTCGTATTCGGTCTTCATGCCACCAAACTGCTTCAACAAGCTGGCTTTAAAGTCGGACCAACGGGGACTGGGGTGGTCCCGCCTGAAATAGACCCAGTACCACTCTTCAGCCCTATCGGACAGCAAGGACGAAACCTTGCGGAGAAGCTCGTTCTCGGAGACATCGTCATCCTTGGCGAGACCATCTACTCGATAGAGGAACTCTTCTGCGTGTATATCACCGGGCTTACCCGTAAATTTCACTTTCCATCAGACATAGGGGATTTCCTTTTGAGTATGGATCTCGAATAGTCCATGCTGTAACGCTGCTGGGCTGCCCCAGCGGAAGTACTAGGCAGGGGTTCAACGGCGTCGGTACCTTGAGATGTGATACCAGGAGAATTTTTCAACACCGCGTCTTGGCGCTCGCGCATCCTGGTCACTTCGGTCATTAGTTGGGACAGTTGGTCACTTAAGAGGTCCACATTGACTTCTGGAGGGGCCATCTGGGGGGTGGAGTCGTGAAGCAAGCGTTCGATGGCTTCGTGCTGCTCACGCATTTGGGCCATCTCTGCACGGAGGCCGGTCAACTGTTCAAGCAGGGCCCTGCCGTTCGATTCTGGGCCAGACGCTTCCGCGCCAGCACCACCAGAGCTCTGCCCAGTCTCTTCAGGATCGGGATCACGCTGGGCTTTCCTAGTTCCCCCCGCCATTTATAAATAAATGTTTTTTTTTTTAATTAATTAATAATGCAAAGAGCAAATCCGAATTCAAAAAAAAATTTATTTATTAAAAGGGATAATATATATATATATATATATATATATATATATATATATATATATATATATATATATATATATATATATATATATATATATATATATCTATTTTGTATTAATTCATAGAGCGAGTCCTAATTTAGAAATTTTATTTAATACGGAGTAAACTTGGATCATATAGTTAACTTTTTTTATTTTTTTGTTGTTTAATTCTGTTTTAAATTTGTTTATTTTAATTATATTTTTCTTTCTCTATTAATTCTTCTTTTATTAATTCATGACGCAAAACCTAATTTAAGGGGTGTATTTATAAAACGATTATTGGTTTCTTTATTTAGTTATTTATTTCTTGTAAATATATCTCGTAGTGAGGCCCTCGGGTTCGGATGTCCTCTCCAAGGCAGCGGTGGCTGACGGCGCTGGTCACGCCGGGCTGGGGCCGGAACTTAGCACTCAACCTTACTTTGACCCATGTCAAATTAAAGTGGCACGAATAACAATATACAGGTGACGCAAGTTGGACCTTTCGTCCAGGAACCTTCTGCGCAGGCCAAGCGGACATGAGCCACTTGCAGCCAGACCAACAGCGGGTTCTTATCGAATATCAGCAATCTCAACAATACAAAAGCCTCAGCCAAGCGGGACCAGCGTTGCCAAAAATACTTCTACCTAAGGGGCCCGTTGGGAGGTGTGGTGATGAACTAGTGTCCCTCACCATCCCTGCCACCGGGGTCCTTGACTCAACTGAATTTCGCCACCCTAAGGATGACCGGATTTCTGTGACCATTTTAAGAAAGAAGGTGATAGAAGCCTCCCTGATTGAAATTACTAGTGAAGACCACTCTGTCGCCCCTCCACGACTGGACAGCAACTAATGCTGAAGACCAGGAAGGTGGGACGTCCATGTGATCTTTTGAACGGGGAAGAATGCATACTGAAAGGTCGGCCCTGTCGCAAGGTCAGGCGGTAGAACGCCTGTTAGCCCAGACGGTACAGGTCCGGCATCTAAGCATACATCCGTCCATATTTAACAGGTTAAAGACTCAATAAGAGATGTAATGTCCTATGGCAGATTAGGCTCGCGCAGAGTCAGGCGGTAGAACGCCTGTTAACCAGACTGCGAGTTCTATCTGTCAGAAACTTGAAAGCAGTGGGAAGGCTACCGCTGAAGAATTAAAAGTTAAAGTTCTGGAAGAAGAAGACCAATAGTAAAGAGGAAGAAAAAGATATATTACGGGTTAGGGTACTGCGGTACATACCTTCACCCATATCCAGTAGCCGGAGTGACTTGGGCGGAGAACTAAAACTTTTTAATATGAAGAAAGTCCACTCCTGGCTTCTCTCGTTGGTGGATGCTACTGCATGCTAAAAGTTAATGAATTCGGCGTTAAATTTAAAATCGATAGGAAGGAAGAATATAGCTCGGAAGGGAACGTTAATTAAGTCGAAGAGGAAAATGCCGATACTAAGAAAAGGGTGTCACCGAGTGACTAGCAGACGTTTCCGAGCCATTAAGCATAAGCCAAGGAATGAAAGCAAAATTCCAGTTCACTAGCTTAGCGTTGGGCGCCATATTTTGTAACTGTCGGGGCAATGTTGTGCCAGAGCACGAAGAATAAGGGGATCTGCCAAGAAGGCCATGAAGACTATCGTCACAAAATAGTAAAAGTGAGGGGGTCCTAAAGAAGTGGCGGCTAAGATGGTTCGACCTCCGTGGAAGTATCGCTTAAACGGATGCAACTCCAGTACCTAAGGGCGGCACGACGTGCGTTGCAGAGACTAGCTCGACGGAATGGGGTGGGGCTCGCGGTACCGGAATGCAAGGTAATTAAGGGGACAATTAACCTGATGACAAAATACATACTCGTGCCTACAGAGAATAATTCGCGCGATAATGGGGGTCAAGAGCCATGTAAGACCAACGAGAGAAGGCAAAAAGGAGGAAGAAGGGAAGGGTGGTCACAGATCGCCGGTCATCGCAGGGACAGACAAAATAAACTAAGTCATATGAAGAAGAACACTTACCTCATGAGGGGTCATCCACATTTCCAGAGGTCCTCACTAGTGGGGGTTTAGCCGATCATGTTTTATTTATTGTATATTTTTAGTTTATTCATATTGTTGGAGTAAATTTTTTTTTCTTTTATTATTTTGATTATTTATTTATCAGATATTCATACATGCATACACATTTACACTATCATTCATTCGTTTAGTTTAAATTGGATTATTATTTTTAAATGTCTCCTTAATTCCTCCTCCGCTTCACTATTATCCTACTAGTTGTAAGCGGTTTTCTCTCAACTACCAGTCTGTTATAGCTTTTGAAATTCTAATTTTATAACAGTTGCACAAGCCGTTAAGCGCCTCGGATGATATGACCCAAGACGGGATTTTCGTTACCGGTAAGACGATGCATTAATTCGGGTATTATAATTTCTCTTTCACTAAACCTTTGGATAAGCGTGACCCGAATCCGAATTCTTTTAATTTCAATTTATTGACATTTATGTAAAATTCTTTTTTAAATACAGATTTCTACACTACGATGAATATACAAAAAAAAAGCTCTGCAACCACTGCGTGCTCCCCATAAAATCCGCGTTATTTCAGCGAAACTAGATAAACTCCTTAGCGCACATATTTACAAAAGCTTGTTAATTACTGTCCACTTGAATCTATTCAATCCAACGCGCGGCGATCTGAGCGGAACGCGACCCTTCTAATTATTTTACAACAAAATAAAAAAAAACAACGGAATAATCTTAGCCAATTTATAATACCGTTCACGAATATTTTGAAAATTCCTTAACCGTTGTTATATCATTTAAAAAGAAAAGTTAAAATTTTCACTCATTTCCTTGCATTTCATTTTTTTTTCTATTTGGACGTTGCAACGCCGCGAGGCGCCTTCGTACATGCAGTCTCAACCAAGAAAATAAGAATCAATTTACTCGCCTTGTTGTATATATGTGTATCCAACTCGTTAATTTCCTTTCTCTCCTTTCGCCATCAGTACGTTTTCCGATTCCAGATCACAAAATTTTTCACTAACGGGTTCAACATTCAATTTCTTCCTCCAACCAAAATTTTTCACTTGCTTCAAGCGATGTCCTCTAGCTGACCCCCCTAACTCCCACTAACAACTTCCCAGCAACCAAATGAAACGTTGAATATCAGGTTCCTCTTGATCCTTGATCCCTTCTCGCTAATAATTATTTTTCACGTGCGACAAAAGGACACTGGATCGCTCTCGCACCACTGACACCCAGAAATAACACCCACAGAAAACAGCATTATTATTTGAATGAGGTTTGCAAATCACAAATAACCACCAGCAATATTCGCGTTGGGAAAAACACTTGGTTTTTATTTATTTAAAATATTTTCTTCCACTTCAAAAAACTCGCGCAGGTAGAACTTCGAAATTCAAACATTTAATAATCATCAAAAATTTATCCTTTATCCACACACATTTTATCCATCCGTCATCACCAACCGATCCAATCCGTCTCCCCCATTGCACGACCCCATCACGAGAAGTTCCTGGTTCCCACTCCCGTTCCTTCTTTTCGATCAGGCGATCGTCCAATGCCCAGAACAAAAAAAAAAAAACTTCCCGTTATTTCACATTCCTGTGAGGCATATTCATCTCGATAAATTTTCGTGGCGATGGAATGAATTTCGATTAACGGTACTGCCTTAGGATTTGTGGGATATTTTGTTCTAATGTGCAATTGCGTTGTTGCCATTTAATTCTTCAATAATTCCAGAGTCATTTGGGTTAGAAATTTTATTATTAAAAAAATTTTTTTTTTTTTTTTCTCAACGAGGAAACAGACTCTATATCAGGCGACCGTTACATATATTTTATGGAAATTGATAATCACAGGTAAAACGAAGAGTAATGTAATATTGCCATAGATGGTGTTCACTATTCTTTGTCATAGATGGGGTGCAATTAAAATATATCAATTCTTTCAAATTCTTGGCGGGTAATTATTATATAATTCTTTCAGCAGCATCTACATGAAAGATGAGTTAGTTTTTCAAGTTATTTGTTTGAATGTTTTCGCAATTCTTCACAATCCCCACTTAATATATTGTCATCCAGTCTGAAGTGTTATTCAACAGAAAGAATACCAAGAAAAAGCGTAATTAGTGGCTAGTCTCTAGGCACAACATCCCACTTTTGTTTTGTGATTCTGAGGAGATACATACAAATTTAGTTAATAAAAACGTAAAAATATGCTTTTAAACAAAGGGCTGCAAAATTTTTTAGATATGGGGCAAATCGTTTGTAAAATTTTTGTAAAATATTAAAATTTCTGAGAAAAATCACTTCCTTATATTCATGGACTATAAGGACGGTCTTAAATACATCGTTCGTGAAATTTATAAATTTTCATTCATTTCAGTAAGCGTTTATATGCCCTGGTAAAAATTAGATATCTACTTTTCGTTTTAAACCTACCAAATGTTTCGTTTAAATCATGCATATTTGTTGTGACAATCCACAGCGAAGTTCGATAAAATTGAATTTTTGTTTTGGTCTACAGCACCACCTACATGACTATAAACTATAATAAAATGAACAGCATATAAAATATGCATATAAACAAATAAATACTTTATATTATTTCCGCGAAATTTCCGCCGAAGAGCCATAAAAACTCAAGAAAATGATTTTTTTGCACTTTTAATTAAATAAATGTTTATGTTCTCCTGAGCATCATTGTTAAATAATATAATTTAGTGAGAAATATAATCAAAACATGTTACACCGAAGTAAAAAAAATTGTATTTCACCAATTTGCGGCCGGGGATTGAACTTGGTTCCCCTGGGATAGGACTCCAGCGCCTTACCTCTAGGCTACCGATATATGGACTTTATTATAAATCTCTTTTTTGTTGTATAAATATAATTCTGGCTGAAATTTCCAGACCATTTTCTCAGTTTTTGGTCTTTTGACCAAGAGCTACATTTTGAGATATGGCCCAAGTCTGTAGCGGTAGTACTTTCAGAGATGGAAGAAGGCTTCAGACGGACAGAGCCTCTGTATAAGCTATTTTTTTTTGAAAAAGCTAAAAATAAGGTGGCCGTTTCAAGATGGCGGCCGAATTTCGCAATTGTGCTCGCCGACCGCCGACATGGGCATCAAATGAAAGGGAATGAGAAGTATAATTTAATTACGTATTTGGTGTCATTACAAATTCACAATGGCCGCCAACACAAAATGGCGGATTACTTTTTTGTTTACATCGCGATCGATATGGGTATCAAATGAAAGGATATGACAAGTAGAATACTATTAGCTGGGTGCCGTAATTCCAAATTCAAAATGGCGGACTTCCTTTTTTTACAACGCTCTCGGTATGGATACCAAATAAAAGTGTATGATGAGTAGAGTGCAGTAAGCTGCGTGACCTCATTTTAAATATCGGTCACCACAAAATAACCGAAGACATATAATAAACTAAAAGCTAGAAAACTAAAAATATAGTTTAAAAAATTTAAAAATATGCTTTTGTTTAAAAATGAACTAAAAAGTGAAAAATTTTGTTGAATGAAAACAAAAAAGCAAAAGCTCAAGCCAGTATATATAATATATGGAGCGCTAGCGAAAAGTTGCTGTAGTCATAAAATAAGAATATAGGTAAAGTCCCATGCTTTTAAACATTTCGAAAGGTAGGTTGTTTGGCCAATATGAGATCAGGACGGTAGCAGAGATTTCGGCAACTTTACTCACATCAGGAAGAACAGCTCATTAAGATACCGATCGAAGAAGATCATATGGAAAATCCTGCGTAGAACAAATCTAAAAACTTGCGTGGAACAAATCTAAAGTTTTACAAGACTACATGATGGCAAATAAAGTATATATTAACAGAACACCGCGAGATTTAAGATGTAAAAACTAATTATTTTGTTGAGTAACTGTTTTATTGGCATAGATTCCGGGCAAATGTTGCCGGCTGTCCGGACAGAAATGTGGGCCGATGATATTGATGCATGTCTGAAATGATCACTCATTTAGAGACATATCGGAAAACGTCATTTAAAGGAAAAGATGAGCGTGAAATCGGAAAACTAAGAATTCAGTACTATTCTCCTCAACATAGGATATACAATAGAAAATGTTCTGAGATTAATGAGAATGATGACAGTGAGCTTTGATGAGAGACAATTTATGACGATTTCGAAAATATCAATTAAACTAAGTCGACTCAACTCTGTAATGCCACGTTAAAAACGTTATAATACTTACAAGGGAAACATCGAACAACGTTTATAAAGAAGCGTTACAGTGGATTGTTAACCAGTGCCGCACAGTGGGAGATTTTTTTTTTCTACTCAAAATCTAATATCTCAAGAAAGAAAAAAGATAGAGCACCCTTTTTTATTTTCTTTTAAATTGAATAGGGAATTAAGGAAAAGTATTGAGAACGTGAGAGAATGAAAACCTAACCTACAAATTGTTGTTAAACCTGAATTTTCTAAATAGCCAAAACTTTATTGCCCATTGAATAAGAATCGAATTGTAAAAGAAAATAAATTTTTTTTCCTTTAACAGTTTGGGATATGTTGAAAATTGAGGATTAACAACGATTTGCAGGTTTGGTTTTCATTTTTTTACGTTTTTAGTATTTTTTCTTAGTTCCCAATCCAATTACAAAGAAAATAAAAAAATGAGTTCTCTATCTTTATTCTTTATTGAGATATTAGATTTTAAGTAGAAAAAAGCAAAATCTCCCAAATTTGTAGGTTAGGTTTTCGATCTGGGCCATTTAGATACCCTACCTTTATTGCCCATTGAATAAGAAACGAATTGTAAAAGAAAATTAATTTTTTATCCTTTAACAGTTTTGGCTATTTAGAAAATTCAGGTTTAACAACAATTTGCAGGTTAGGTTTTCATTCTCTCACGTTCTCAATACTTTTCCTTAATTCCTTATTCAATTACAAAGAAAATAAAAAAAAATGAGTGCTCTATCTTTTTTCTTTCTTGAGATATTAGATTTTGAGTAAAAAAAAAAACAAAATCTCCCACTGTGTGCCGTATGTGCGGTATGACCGGAAACGATGAAACACGAAAACGGAACGCAGCAAATGTCCTTTTTAGGATCAAATCAGTAGCGCGGTCTTATAATGCTGGCAATCTTCGTCTCTAGCCATGTTCGCCAAGGGGAAAGTTCAGCGGCCAATTATCTGGGAACGTCAAAATCTACGCACACAAGACATATTCTGAATAAAATTAGCAAGGAATCTGTTGTGCACGTAGTATAAAAGTTTTCCGATAGGTGATGATTAACCTCGAATTTTAAAAAAAGTTGTGGGTAATATATTTTTATAGTCAATTCTAAAGTTTCTTAGGTATGTTTTATTAAAAGGCAATGCGACGCACACGGGTTTTTGTGAGTTTTATATTGTTATTTACATTATTAACTTCCCAGTATAGGAAGTTATTGAAATCGGTCCGAAAATCGAAATCGAAAATTTCAACGTATTTTCATCTTTCAAGGTCCCAGGAGCATTTTAAGCAAAAAATTGGGAGGAAGTATGTGTGTGTGTATGTGCGTACGGATGTGGTCATTTTTTCCTGCACGATATCGCGCGAACCAAAACTGATATCGACTTCGTTGAGGTGTTGTTCGAAGCGTATTAACCGAAATATGATCTGAAAAGAATTTCATGAAATTCAGTCCAGCCGTTTTTTTGTTTGAGCGACGTAAGTGATTTTTGTACCTGCACGATATCGCCCGAACTACAAAAGATATTGACCTACTTGAGGTGCCGTTCGAAGCGTATTAGCGACTATATTATCTGAAAAGATTTTTATAGTATTCGGTCCAGCGGTTTTTTGGTTTAAATGACTTAAGTGATTTTTGTACCTGCACGATATCGCGCGAACTATAAAAGATATCGACTTAGTTGACATGCCGTTCGAAGAGTATTAACCAAAATATGATCTGAAAAGATTTTCATAAAATTCGGTCGAGCCGTTTTTTTGTTTAAGCGGCGTAAGTGATTTTTGTACCTGCACGATATGGCCCGAACCACAAAAGATATTGACTTACTTGAGGTGCCGTTCGAAGCGTATTAGCGACAATATAATCTGAAAATATTTTTATAATATTCGGTCCAGCGGGTTTTTGGTTTAAATGACTTAAGTGATTTTTGTGCCTGCACGATACCGCGCGAACTAAAAACTATATCGACTTCATTGAGGTGCCGAAAAAAATTAATACATCAATTTTATATACATTTTCGTCATCCTAATCTTGTAAGTGCGCAAATTTAGTTTGACATTTTAGCGAAAATATTGATAAACAATTGTGACAAATTCTCGGTATTATGCATATATTCTATATTGCCTATTGTTCATTTATTATTAAAATATCCAATCATAATATTCATCATCCATCATACAGGGTGTTCAGGATCAACCTAAAAGGCAAAAAACAGGAAACATTAACAACATTTCATCGCAATAATAACACTTACCTTTTGCCCGATGTGAAGATGCTGCTGTGACGAGGAAGCCCTGGTGAATGCAGATATAATCTAAAATTCAATAAATAAAAGTAGAAAATTATTATTTAGTAAATACAATAGATAAACAAATATAAATATTACCAAGTAAACATAGAACATAACCTCAAATTTAACATAAACAAACATTGAACATAAACATTAACGTAAATAAACTATCACATAACAATTAACTTAAAACAGAATTATTACGTAACTTCACTTAGTTTTTTATTGTATTAACGATATTAAATTAATTAAAATAGTACTTACCCTTATAATGTACTTATTTACTGCATCCTCAACAACACATCAGAATAAAACTTTAAGTGGATTTTTGACAGCTCTTGATCGTGAGCTTTACCAAAAGCTCTCGATCGTAAGTTCTCTTAAAAGCTGCAAAAAAGAGCAAATGGTGGATGGAGTAAATAAGAATATTATAAGGGGAATTTTACGATGTAACGGAGAGCTTGCAAAAATCACGTAGGCATTTTGTATATATTCGAGAAATTATAGCAGGAACACAATGTTCGCCATAAGCCGTGGGCTATGAAAGCTCTATCGCTCTCAAATTATGCCATCGCTGTCAATCGTAAAACCAAAATTATAATAGAGCAAAGCGATACCGTAGGCGTTGAAAAAATTTTCTTCCTGTCAAATGAGTTTCAAATTTAAATTGAAACTAATTTAAACTAATATAAGAAAAAAAGAATGCAACACGTTCTTATTATTATTATTTTTAAAATCAAGCACCCTCAGACACAACAAAATTTGTCTAAAAGGCACTTTTTTGTCAAAATAATAACGTTTTATTTCTTGACAGCGGTGTTTTTTTGTATGTATGATTTGGTAGAACTGTAAGCGTCAACCAAAAAATAGAAATAGGTTCTAATTTGTATGGTCGTAGTTATGGTCACTTCGCCGATAGTTTTATTTTGTTCGTTCCTAGGTAGATACATGGTATCTATAATTTGTCAACGAAAAGCTTTTATAGCCCACGGCTTATGGTGAGCATTGTGTTCCAGGTATTACTTTGATAAAGCTCTCACAGTTTTTTTGATGTCAATACGCGCACAACCTTTGATTTTTTCATTTTGAATATTTTTTGAGTTTTGAAATATTAAGTTCATATTGTGATTTTATAATAAAATTATTAGTTGGAATTATAATAAATAGAATTTATTGTTTGACAAGGCGAGTTTTGTTTGTTAATTTGGGATTTCCATGAGATTACCGAAATCAGTTACCAAAAACGGGTCACGAAAAAACGGTCTACATGAACATAAAATTGGTCCTTCGAGCCGGATTTTGATTAAAAAACTATAAATTTAAAGTGCATAAAAGTTTAATAATAAGAGTGTATAAATTAGATTAAAAACCGAATTGAATGTTTGAGAATAAAGGGTGCATAATACGTGTATAAAAACGTGCCTAAAAAGGTGCATTAATTTGAGTTAAGTGCATTAGAACGGGTTTTGAGAGTGTTTGAATTGAACATAACAGTGTCCTTTAAAATTTATCATCTTGAATTTGAATATGATAGTGTCCCTTAAAATTTAGCGTTTTGAAGTTGAATATAACAGTGTCCTTTAGAATTTAACGTTTGAAATCGAATATAACAGTGTCCTTTAGAATTTAACGTTTGAATTTGAATAAAACAGTGTCCCTTAGAGTTTATCATTTTGAATTTGAACATAGCGGTGCTCTATTAGGCTTTACGGTCACAAAACTTAAAAACAGTGTTTTAAGATTAGTGATTAATAAAAACAGTATACAGTGCAACTGGATGATCTAGGAGAAGAAGGGACGAACTGGATTTGCAATAACGCACAGAACAACAGTAAATTTGAGGAGCTAATTTGGTGAGTCCTTTCCAATTTATTTATTAAAATCCAAATTTGATAAGTGCATGCAAGTTAGTTTGAAAATGGAGTTAGCGGTTTTCGAAACGTTAGTAGCGGAACAATACGCCACATACGAGAGTGCTCAAAAAAGTTTACGGAACTTTAGAAAGGATTCGAAAGCGCGAAAAACCAAGGCCTACTTTAATGGTCGTTTAGAAGCCCTAAATAAATTCTGGCAAGAATTTCGAACGCGCCATCGCGAGCTGGTGTATGCCAGTAAAATTTTTGAAAAAATACCTCCAAAAACAAATAAATATTTTGAAGACGACATTCTCACAGAAATGCACGAGTGTTATATTCTTGGGAAAGCAGAAATGCAGGACGAACTACAAATATTACACCCAGACACAACTAGTGATGAACGTCGGCACCGTCCTGTCCTAGAAGCAGGGGAACCGCATGCAGATCGGGAGAGTGTTAAACTTCCACGGATTAATCTTCCCATTTTTAGCGGAAATTATAATGAGTGGACGTCATTCCGAGATTTATTCGTGACGTTGATTCATGAAAACAATAAGATATCGAACGTCCAAAAATTACACTACCTGCGATCGACATTGAAGGGAGAAGCAGAACAATTCCTAAAGCACTACAATATTACAGAGGCAAACTATTTTCCAGCATGGAAGGCTATAAACGAGCGATATAATAACAAGAGGTTATTAATTAAGGCCCAACTAAAAACCTTACTATCACAGAACACACTCACACAAGATTCTGCATTCAATATACGTAAACTTTTAGACACTACAAACGAATCGCTACAAGCATTAAGGAATTTAAACATTGATGTCGCTTCTTGGGATATTATGATAACATTTATTGTCAGTGAAAAATTACCAAATGAAACCAAACGTCTTTGGGAACAAAGCATTGGAGCCACAACTGAATTCCCCAAATATGAGATTTTACAAGCATTTTTAGAGAGTCAGTTTAGGACTCTTGAAGCTCTCGGAACAAGTTCTAGGAAACCCATTGTCAGTCCTCGGCAGTTTGGTGGAACAAAACAGACCTTCCATGTATCTCAAGATATAAGATGTGTTCTCTGCGCGGGTAATCACAGTATACGAACGTGTGGGCAGTTTTTAAATATGAATTTCAAGGATAAAAGACATATTGTGACAACAAAGGGTTTATGCTCAAATTGTTTGCGACAAGGACACAAGTCGTCATCCTGCCCGAGTATATATTCCTGTCGTCATTGTAAGCATCGACACCACACGTTACTACATAGTGAAACCACAATTGCAAATTTTACATCAACCGAATTACCTTCAACATCTGAAATTTCGAGTTTGACACCTAATCCAACAACATTTTCCAAGAACGAAGTAAGTTCGATGCATGTTAAAGGTTTAAATCCGTCGCAGGACGTGCTTCTAGCCACAGCATTAGTTCGCATTTGTTCTCCATGTGGGCGAGAAGTAGTAGCGCGAGCCCTGTTGGATCAAGGGTCTCAAGTATCTTTCGTAACAGAGCGTCTGGCACAAATATTGAGGCTGAAAAAATCACATACAAATGTCAACATTAACGTAGTTGGAAATTCGAGGACCGGGCCCGCAAGGAGCTCGGCAAGCTTTACCCTAAAATCATTACACGACGACACGCAATTACTGGCAACGGCATTGGTGATCAAATCCATAACCAGCATACTACCGCCCCAAAGAATAAAATTGGATGGAAATTTCATGGAATTAAAGCAACTGTGTTTGGCTGACCCTCATTTTGATACCCCAAATAAGATCGACGTGCTCTTAGGAGCAGAAATATATGGTAGATTATTGCTGGATGGAGTAAAGAAATTTAACAATGAAAGCTTCATTGCACAAAAAACTTCGTTAGGATGGATCCTGTCTGGAGAGGTAACTTCACATACCATCAACCAAGCGATAAGCCTTCATTGCAACATACAATGGGAACAAGATCTTCGACAGTTTTGGGAAATCGAGGAGGTTCAGAGTGAAAGATGTATGACACCAGAGGAAAAAGCTTGTGAGACATTTTACGAAAAAACAGCAAGAAGAGTACGTGACGGACGTTACATTGTCAAATTACCCTTTATTAATGAACAGCGTCCACTACTTGGTTCATCACGTCCAGCTGCCTTACGACGATTCAATCATCTTGAACTTAGATTCGCCAAGGACCCTCAAATGTATGAGGAATACTCGAAGTGCTTAGATGAATATCAAAAGCTCAACCACATGCGTCCACTCCTGACACCTACGGAAAAAGTGAAAACAAATGAAAAAAACGAGACATATTATGAATCATATTACCTTCCGCACCATGCGGTATTTAAGGAAAGTACAACGACCAAATTAAGAGTTGTGCTTGATGCTTCGCAAAATTCATTACATGGGCCATCGCTGAATGATACATTAATGGTTGGACCCAAGTTACAGGAAGATTTGATCAGCATTCTTCTTAGATGGCGCAAGCACAAGTTCGTATTCACTGCTGATATAGAAAAAATGTATCGGCAGATTCTTGTGGATGATGAAGACGCAAACTATCAACGTATCCTGTGGAGGCCTTCGAAATCAGCTGCTATCCAAGATTTCTGTCTACACACCGTCACATTTGGTACAGCATGCGCTCCCTATTTGGCCATCAAAACATTGTACAAACTCGCAGACGACGAGGGAGACAACTTTCCATCTGCAGCGCAAGTACTGAAATCAGATTTCTATGTGGATGATATGCTGACAGGAGCCAACACTATTACTGAAGCGTTACATCTACAAACTGAACTATTGGAATTATTAAGATCTGGAGGTTTTAACTTACGGAAGTGGACGACTAACGAAATATCACTATTGAAAAACATCCCAATAGAGGATCAGGAAATTAGCAAAATTCACAATATAGAGTTTGATGAGGGTATTAAGACACTAGGTGTCCTATGGTGCCCTAATGCGGACGCGTTTATGTACAGAATAAATGTTGATACACAAGTTGAACGACTTACCAAGAGGATATTACTATCACAAATTTCAAAACTATTTGACCCATTAGGAATGCTAGCACCAATTGTTATACGTTCGAAAATTTTGATGCAATCGGTGTGGTTGTCGGGCATTGACTGGGATGACGAAGTACCAGAAGCTATAGCTCAAGCATGGTTTGATCTTCAAAACGAACTTAAAAGTGTAGAAACAATAAAAATACCTAGGTGGCTGAATACGACTACGACCAAAATAGAGTTGCATGGATTTTGCGATGCGTCGAATCGTGCATATGCGGCTGTTTTTTATTCAAGGGCGATGGACGAGTCAGGAACTATTTCGACACGACTGCTGACTTCAAAAACTAAGGTGGCTCCTATAAAACAAATTTCGTTAGCACGCCTGGAATTGTGTGGAGCCGTTTTGTTGGTTCGACTATTTAACATTGTTAAAAGGGCTCTAAAATTTGACAACATCAATCTTACCTTGTGGTGCGACTCAACAATTGTGCTATCATGGATAAAGGCTCACCCATCAAAATGGAAGACGTTTATTGCTAACCGCGTGTCGGAAATTCAAGGCTCCGTGGATTGCACAACTTGGAGGTTTATATCGTCCGGAGATAACCCAGCAGACTGCGCATCTCGTGGCATGTCACCGAAGGAACTGGAGCAGTATTCACTATGGTGGAATGGGCCGAAGTGGCTCAGAACTCCAGAAACATATTGGCCAACCCCAAGAGAGTTTGAAGATACACAGTTGGAAGAGAGGAAGAACGTCAAGGTGCACTTAACTACTTCATGCAATACAGCTAAAATCAAACTTGTGACTAAATACTCAAATTTAACTACACTTTTGAGAGTCTCCTGCATTTGTTTTCGCTTTATAAATAAATGCAGGAGAATCAACAGCCATACATCGCCCTGGATAAGCACAGCAGAATTAAACAATGCCTTAACATATTGGGTGAAAGACGCCCAAACTGAAGATTTTGAAGCGGAACTGAAGACAATAACTTCAGGAAAGGGCATAACGGGAGGAAAAATTAAAAATTTATCGCCATTTATAGATAAGGATGGAGTTTTGCGAGTTGGTGGACGTTTGGAAGCTTCAGACCTTTCTTGGTCCGAGAAACATCCAATAATATTAGGCCCTAAGCATCATCTTACGACACTGATAATTAGAGATATGCATGCAAAAACGTTGCATGGTGGCACACAGTTGATGATTGGGTTAATTAGAAGAAAGTTTTGGATCGTGAACGCCCGCAATGCGATTAAATTAGAAATACACCGCTGTATAACGTGTTTCAAGCAAAGAGTAACACCGCTAACCCAATTGATGGGGAATCTACCTGGCCCTAGAGCTAGAATATCTCGTCCATTCACCCATGTAGGCGTAGACTTTTGTGGGCCCTTTAACATGAAAGCATCCAAATTCAGGGGACAAAAATCTTACAAAGGTTATCTGGCAATATTCGTCTGTTTGGCTGTCAGAGCCATACATATCGAGGTCGTATCCGATTTGACGACGGAGGCATTTTACGCAGCGTTGAAAAGATTCGTTAGCCGAAGAGGAATGTGCTCTGACATCTATTCGGACAACGGCACTAACTTCGTTGGAACAAGTAGAATAATAGACAAGGACTACAAGCAACACACAATTAAAATCAAGGACGAAATTCCACAATTAAGTGCGCCATTGAAGATTAATTGGCACTTCATACCTCCATCATCACCCCATTTCGGGGGTTTATGGGAAGCCGGGGTCAAGGCTACAAAATACCACCTAAAAAGAATTCTAACCAACACAACCTTGACATATGAGGAGTTCACGACTGTAGCGGCGCAAATTGAAGCTTGTCTTAATTCGAGGCCGATTACACCAGTAACCGACGATCCGGAAGACATGACAACGCTAACGCCGGGTCACTTCTTAATTCATGATGCTCCGTTGGCACTACCCGAACCGTCCACGCTAGACTATAAACTTAATTCACTAACAAGATGGCAGCACCTAACGCATTTGACACAGTCCTTTTGGAAGAGGTGGCAAGGAGAATATTTGTCCCGACTACAGCAGCGGCCCAAGTGGTTAGACAAATCAAAAAATTTAGAAGTGGGACAAATGGTGATCATCAAAGACGAAAGGTTGCCTCCAACAAAATGGCTCGTTGGAAGGATTGTGGAAACCCATCCTGGTGCGGACAACTTAGTGAGGGTAGCCACAATAAAAACAAAGGCCACCATCCTCAAACGCCCGATTGCAAAGCTTTGTTTGCTGCCACTTCAAAACGAGACCGCCAAAGAAACCGAAAACAACACTGAAGTCACAACATCTTAACCTATCACACAGTTACATACCATGTCTCCCGTCCTTGTCCTTTCCATTATTCTACTTTCTATTTTCCATAATGCCTGCTTGTTTCTTCCCATCATTTTTGTTCCCAATATAATATGTCATACTTTTGGTGAAGCATAACTAAAAACTGTCGTTGCAGGCATTTACTTTAGAATCCATAGGATTCAAGGACCGGGAGTATGTTCAGGATCAACCTAAAAGGCAAAAAACAGGAAACATTAACAACATTTCATCGCAATAATAACACTTACCTTTTGCCCGATGTGAAGATGCTGCTGTGACGAGGAAGCCCTGGTGAATGCAGATATAATCTAAAATTCAATAAATAAAAGTAGAAAATTATTATTTAGTAAATACAATAGATAAACAAATATAAATATTACCAAGTAAACATAGAACATAACCTCAAATTTAACATAAACAAACATTGAACATAAACATTAACGTAAATAAACTATCACATAACAATTAACTTAAAACAGAATTATTACGTAACTTCACTTAGTTTTTTATTGTATTAACGATATTAAATTAATTAAAATAGTACTTACCCTTATAATGTACTTATTTACTGCATCCTCAACAACACATCAGAATAAAACTTTAAGTGGATTTTTGACAGCTCTTGATCGTGAGCTTTACCAAAAGCTCTCGATCGTAAGTTCTCTTAAAAGCTGCAAAAAAGAGCAAATGGTGGATGGAGTAAATAAGAATATTATAAGGGGAATTTTACGATGTAACGGAGAGCTTGCAAAAATCACGTAGGCATTTTGTATATATTCGAGAAATTACTTTGATAAAGCTCTCACAGTTTTTTTGATGTCAATACGCGCACAACCTTTGATTTTTTCATTTTGAATATTTTTTGAGTTTTGAAATATTAAGTTCATATTGTGATTTTATAATAAAATTATTAGTTGGAATTATAATAAATAGAATTTATTGTTTGACAAGGCGAGTTTTGTTTGTTAATTTGGGATTTCCATGAGATTACCGAAATCAGTTACCAAAAACGGGTCACGAAAAAACGGTCTACATGAACACAGGGAAGTTGATCGTGTGGACCGAAAGGGTCGAACCCACATCCCTACTAGTTTTAATACGAAATCACGCATTTTTAACTTCCCAGTATAGGAAGTTATTGTAATCGGTCCGAAAATCGAAATCGAAAATTTCAACGTATTTTCATCTTTCAAGGTCCCAGGAGCATTTTAAGCAAAAAATTGGGAGGAAGTATGTGTTTGTGTGTGCGTACGGATGTGGTCATGTTTTCCTGCACGATATCGCGCGAACCAAAACTGATATCGACTTCGTTGAGGTGTCGTTCGAAGCGTATTAACCGAAATATGATCTGAAAAGATTTTCATGAAATTCGGTCCAGCCGTTTTTTTGTTTACGACGTAAGTGGTTTTTGTAAATGCACGATATAGCACGAACCAACCATGATACAGACTTCTTTGAGGTACCGACCGTAGCGTATTACCGAAAGTACAGTTTGAAAAGATTTTCATAAAATTCGATCGAGCGGTATCTATGTTTAGAGGGCGTAAGTGATTTTTGTGCATGCTCTATAGAACACAAACCAAAAATGATATTGACTTCATTAAGGTGTCGTTCGAAGCGTATTAACCGAAATGTGATCTGAAAAGATTTCCTAGTATAGGAAGTTATTGTAATCGGTCCGTAAATCGGTCATTTTTTCCTGCATGATATCGCGCGAACCAAAAAAGATATCGACTTCGTTGAGGTGTCGTTCGAAGTGTATTAACCGAAATATGATCTGAAAAGATTTTCATAAAATTCGGTTGAGCCGTTTTTTTTTTTTTTTTGTTTAAGCGGCGTAAGTGATTTTTGTACCTGCACTATATCGCCCGAACCACGAAAGATATCGATTTACTTGAGGTGCCGTTCGAAGCGTATAAGCGACAATATAATCTGAAAAGATTTTTATAATAATCGGTCGAGCGGTTTTTTGGTTTAAATGACATAGGTGATTTTTGCACCTGCACGATATTGCGCGAACTATGAAAGATATCGACTTAGTTGACGTGCCATTCGAAGAGTATTAACCAAAATATGATCTGAAAAGATTTTCATAAAATTCGGTCGAACCGTTTTTTCGTTGTTTAAACGACGTTTGTGATTTTCGTACCTGCACGATACCGCGCGAACCAAATACTATATCGACTTGATTGTCGGTCAAAGTGGTGCCGAAAAAAGAAAATTAATGCTCTGAAAAAATTTTCACAATATTCGGTTGGGGATTTTTTTGTTTAAATAGGAAAACCTCGGCTAATTGTCGGAAAGACCTCAAATTGACAAGTTTTGCTAATATCTAATAAACTCAATGGAATGAGACCCGTTCTAAACGAACAGATCTTTTTTGGGTTCTGTACAGCGATAGCGCCTTCGAACAAAACATCACTTGTAAAAATCCGACAAGCTTTCAAAATAAAGAGAAGAGCCCGAGAATTCAATAACGTTCGGGTCGCAAAAACTCTTTTCTGTTTGCTCGTCCGCCCTATCTTGGAATATGCGTGCCCGATCTGGGACCCTATATTCCAGGTAAGCAGTAGGTTGGAATCAATACAGAAAAAATTTCTCCTCTTCGCTCTGAGAAACCTACACGACCCGCGCGACTTTTTCAACTTACCGCCCTACACGGACAGACTCAAGAAGTTAGAACTCATGCCGCTGTCACATCGGAGGAAAGTGCTTATCTCGTGCTTAACTTTGGACGTCCTAAACGATAACGTTAAGGTGCAGTTCCTGTCCGATAGAATCAAGTTCAATACCGAAGTTCGTCACAATAGGCATACCAAAATGCTTAAAGAATACCCTCATCGAACCGAATATGCAAAGAACGAGCCCGTCAACAGATGTTGTATGACTTTTAACAGCCATAGTGCTTGCTTCTCACCCCACATTAAAAAACATCCTTTAAACAAAAAATTATATCCCTTCTAACATCACAATTACTACCATAAATAAGCATAGACTTAATCTGACTTTGTAATGCATTGTATAATTCTGTAGGAGGTTTAAGTATGCCTTGTTTGGCAAATAAATAAATAAATAAATAAAATCGTGCAAAAATTTTGTTACCCTTACAAACAGCGCGAATTTTTCAAACCTTGGATTAGCACTTTTTCACGGGGAATTGTTTTCTAAGCGTGATACAGTTTCAGAAAATTGCGGTTCATCCCGGGATTTCCAGTAGTTACCAAAACTAGTAGTTACCAAAGCTTTATAAAGGTACGGGGGGGTATTGAAGAAGGTGGTGATGAACCCTGCGTTTGAACTCTTGGATGTTGTATGAGCTCGGAAAAACTGACTGCGAGAGATTATTCCACAGTCGAGTTGTTCTATTCACAAACGAATTCATATCTTGTTGAGTGCGTGAAAGGGGGAGTTGCAGGTGGAGGGAATGAGATGAGTGGGCTAATCTGGTGTTGCAGGTATAAGATTGCCGTGGAGGCAGGAGAGCATTTAGCTCGAGGGAACAGTCACTATGATAGTAGCGATAAAATTTTGTCAGTGCTGCTACATTCCTACGATGGCTCAGGGGGTCGATGGTGAAGCAAGCGGTATCGTCATTAATTAACTTAAGGGCCTTTTTTGGACCTTATCTAACCATGCTAAGGTGGTTATTGGAGCGCCGCCCCAAACGAGGGAGTTGTATTCGAGAAGAGGCCGAATGTAGGATTTATAAATAACAGCACGGGCCGATGGCTGGAGGAGGAACTTGCACCTCTTAAGAAATCCCAAGCACTGGGATGCTTGTTTGGCGATTTGGAATATGTGGTCATTCCATCGCAAGTCTTTGGCTAATGTCACACCTAGGATGTGTAGGGATGGGTCGGCCTTTAGTACCACGTCATCCAATTTCAAGGATGGTGAGGTGTTGATCTTTTTCTTTGAAATAAGACAGTACTTGGTTTTGTCAGGGTTGAAATCAACACGATTGTTCTTTCCCCACTCTAGAATGAGTTTAATGTCGTTATTAACAGAGATAGACATAATTTCCCGATCATCAAGGCAGGATCTGGCATGAGTCTGTCTTGTATCGTAGCTGTACGAGTAACGTACAGTACCGTCGTCAGCGAAGCTGAGAAGTGGGTTGGAGGGGATTGAAAGTAGGTCATTTATAAAGATGAGAAATAGGGCCGGTGATAAAATTGAACCCTGAGGGACCCCCGCAGAAATGGGGTGAGATTCAGATTTGACGCCATCCAATACTACCTTAATTGAACGGCCGGAAAGGAAACTTTCGACCCACTTATACAGAAGCGAGTCAATTCCAATAGCTTTGAGTTTAGCTAACAAGGCCGAGTGCCACACTCTATCAAAAGCCTTGGAGATATCTAAAGCAACCAAACTAGATTCACCAGATCCATGCAAACTTCGGTTGAGGTGTTCTGTAAGGCAAACTAAAAGATCACCAGTGGATCTTTTTTGTCGGAAGCCGTACTGTTTGTCGTTGATAAGTTGGTTGGATTCTAGGTATCCCATTAGCTTTTTGTTAATTATCGTCTCCATGGTTTTGGAGAGAATAGAAGTAATTGCTATTGGACGGTAGTTGGAGGGAAGGCTGGAGTTACCTTTTTTCGGTATTGGCTGCACATGAGCAAGTTTCCAAGAATCTGGGTAAACTCCGGAAGAGTACGATAGGGCAAAAAGTTTGCGCAGGGGTTTAGCCAAAGGTGATGCGCATTGTTTTAAGACGACAGGGGGTATATTATCGGGTCCAGTGCATTTATTGACATCGAGCTCCTTGAGGCACCTGTACACCTCGCGAGTTCTGAAGAAAACTCTGTCCATTAAATGAGCGCTGTGTTCGAGAACCGGGGGTAGCATATCAGTTTGGGGTAAAGAAGAATTGGCAGCAAACAGAGATGCTAATAAATCGGCCTTGGATTTTCTGTCTGTTATCACCTTCTCATCGTGGATGAATGAAGGAGTTGTGGATGAAGTGAAATTCTTCTTAATGGAGCTTACCAAGGACCAGAAGTTCTTGCTACCAGAGGTTGCATTAAGGAGTTTACTTCTCAATTTGTTGTCAAACGAATTTTTGACATTCCTGATGGTTACTGCAGGAATTTCTCAGTTTTATATACTCTAAACGGAGCGATTCACTCGGGGAGCTCTTGTAAGCTCGAAAGGCGGCTTCTTTATTTCTGATTGCATTCGTACACTCCTGATTAAACCATCTGTTGGGCCTAGCCTTCACAGATTTAGTTGTATGAAGAATGAACAAATGCATTCCTGCCTGTATGATCCTAGAGATACGGATAGCGGCAGCGTTGACGTTTTTGTTTCGGAAACACAGGTTCCAGTCAGTAGATTGGAAAAAATTAATAAGCCCCAGCCAATTGGCCTTCCCATAATGCCATACAGTTCTTTTAACTGGTTTGGGAGGGGTGGGAAATTTGAATGGGAAGCTAGCGCTAACTAAGCAGTGGTCCGAATTGCCGAGAGGTGAATCAACTGTGACGGTATATCGTGCTGGATGGGAAGTAAGGAAAAGATCAAGGAGATATCTTCCTTGATCAGCAGCATCAGGGACTCTTGTGGGATGATCCACAATTTGATGCAAGTTATTGATATCTGCAAAGAGCTCGACGTCCTTGCCAGAAGCACTGGTGCCATTTGAGTAAGTCAGCCAGTTTACATTGTGAACATTGAAATCACCCGCAACGATGATTTCACACTCAGGATTGGACGATAAAAATCCCGAGATTTGTTCCGAAATAGAATCGAATGATGAAGTGGTGGCTTCGTTCCTTATATTAGGGCTTTTGTACAGGAAGCAAAAGAATATGACGTGGCTTCGGAAGATGATTTTAATCCAAAGATAGTTAAAATCTGAAGTCGTGCTTGAATATTTTTGATAATAAGCCACGTCATCCCTAACATAGACGGCGATACCCCTATGGGGGGAGAGATTGTGCACTAAAGTGTATCCCGACACCTGGTAATGACCTAAGTCATTATCGGGTGATATTTGGGTTTCACTAAGTGCGAAGATTGGGGGTTTATATGTCAACAAGTGGCACTCAACAAAAGAAAAGTTCGCGTGAAGTCCACGGATGTTACAGAGGTCAAAAATAAAGCTTGACTTGTAACGGGACTTCGGTTGCGCGGGTTCAATCGCCACATTCTTATTGATATTTCCCGGAATTACAACCGTCGCAACCAATAAAATCTGCCTGCGTTAAAGTGTTATGCCTTTTGAAACGGGGCAAATTTCATCGACCGACAGATTTTGGGCGCGACACTTGCAGGTCAGTGAATCGAGTGAGGGTAGGGAGCAAAGGGAACTTACTTTGTGCTGTTCGTCGGTCGCTTGTCTTTGGAAGGGTGATGAGGCCTTCGCTTTACACTGCGCGCGTATATTTCTTTTATGTTGTTGTTTTTTTATTTATTTTTTTTTTTTTTTGTGGACGTTGTTGTTTTCACTTTCAAACACAAAAAAAATATTTTGGATTTTATTTCATTTATATTTTTTAAAGCGGCGTGTTTTACGGACCGGATCAGCACACGTCCGAACACTTTGCTATCCACGGCCAAACTCCAATTTTGTAAGTAGTCACTTTATTCCATCTTCGTTCGTCATACTGGGAACATCCAAACTAGTTTAAATTTTTGTCTGTCTGTATGTCTGTCTGTTTGTCGGGATAATCTCGGAAACGGCTATTCCGATTTTCTATTTAAACAAAAAAGGCCCGACAGAATATTATGAAATTTTTTTCAGCGCATTTCTTCGTTAATATTCTTTTTTCGGCACCTTAATGAAGTCGATATAGTTTTTAGTTTGGGCGGTATCGTGCAGGAACAAAAAACATAAACTTCGTTTAAACAAAAAAAACGGTTCGACCGAATTTTATAGATCATATTTTGGTTAATACTCTTCACGGCACGTCAACTAAGTCGATATCTTTTATAGTTGGCACGATATCGTGCAGGTACAAAAATCACTTATGTCATTTAAACCAAAATAACGCTCGACCGAATATAATAAAAATCTTTTCAGATTATATTGTCGCTAATACGCTTCGAACGGCACCTCATGTAAGTCAATAGCTTTCTTGGTTCGAGCGATATCGTACAGGTACAAAAATCACTAAACAAAAAACAGCTCCCCCGAATTTTATGAAAATCTTTTCAGATCATATTTCGGTTAATACGCTTCGAACGACACCTCAACGAAGTCGATATCTTTTTAGGTTCGCGCGATATCGTGCAGGAAAAAATGACCCCATACGTACGCACACACACACATACTTCCTCCCAATTTTTTGCTTAAAATGCTCCTGGGACCTTGAAAGATGAAAACACGTCGAAAATTTCGATTTCGATTTTCGGACTGATGGCAATAACTTCCTATACTGGGAAGTTAATAATTGTGTTTTTCTAAGTTCATAGGGTTATTTTCATCATATTAAAACAAAATCGCGCACTTTTAAAATTTTTGTCTTTCTGTATGTCTGTATTTCTGTATGTCTCGCTGTCTGTTTGTCCGGGATAATCTCGAACACGGCTAATCCGATTGGGATGGGACTTTCATTGGAAGATTCAGTATTTTTGCGATCATGTTTTAGGCTACATATTTGTATATCCTTTGCCTCATCTGTATAATCTGACCATTGTGCACGTCTGCACCAACCAATGCTATTCTTTTAAATAATTAACACAAGTTTATTATTTATTAGTTAATATTTTATTGCACTAGTAATTCACAAGTTATTATTAAGTTTTAGAAACTTTTTTATTATTTATTGAACTAAGACTTTTAGGAAATCTCCAACTAAGATTTGCGAACGCGTGCGTTTTAAGGAACCGTTGATTAGCAAGAGGAACGGAGATGCCGGAAATAGGCTCCAAAGTTCAGTGATCGAGGGAGCGTTCTGACTGATCGTTTTGATTGTGCAGGAAGTTGTTGTGTAACATTGCGACAAGTTTGGTAATTAAACTTTACGCGGTAACCATGGAGCACGACATAGGCTACTTTTTATGGAGAAAAAAATTGTTGAGGGGGTGAAATGGTGTTGAATAGGTTGTAAGGGGTGTTTTATTTCTGTTATTCATATAGCGGACTGGATTCTTTTATCCAGCCGCTACTGTTTATCTTGTTTAAGGTTTGGCGCAGCCTCACGCCAAATAAAAGTAAAGAAGGCTTTAATGTCTCTGAATATACTAAATTTATTAAGATTTAATTCTGAGTTTTATAGTACAATAATTTACACAAAAAAAAAACAGAAAAGTTTCGTGAGAATACGATTCAGCAATTATGAGTGCAAATTACTCCCAGGCGAAATCCAACGCATGAAAATAATTTGACACTCTTGATAAAATTATTGCCAGACGAAATCCAAGAATGAGAATTTTATTCTTGAAAATAATCTGACACTTGCTACAATTTTTCTGCTGATCGTAGAAAAGAATTTTATGAATTTAAAAATTTTGTGGCATATGATGAAATCCAACATCCTCCCCCCTTTGAAAGCCTTAAGGTTTTAAATCTCCTTGATCTCGAACGCTTCTTCCGTCGTGTCATGATTTTTCCTTGGACAAGGTGTAGGTTTTTTCATGGTGTTAGGTGAATTCCATTTTCGCATAATTATGATTAAGATGATTAAAACTATCACTGCTATCAGCAACCCACTGTAATTTATAATGGTGTTATGTACTGGAATTGCCTGAATGTGAGAATTCGAGTGAATGTTATCCAGTTGGCCTTTAAGAGCATTAATTTCCTCGGTGTTATTGGTGATTTGTAGTGGATGAAATTTTATGGAACTTTGGTTTGACATTCTTTCCTTTATCTCGGTTAAGTTAAACCGGATTTTGGGTACAACAGAGTTTGTAATTGTACCTGTCGATGAATACTGAGAGCTTATAATGGTGCTGTCATGCTTCATAAGGCAATTTTGTTTAAAGCGTAGTAATCCGTACTCTTGGATCTCCTGTTGGAAGGCTGTCGTACCACAAGCAACGTTGAAGATTTTTGGTCTGTCTAGCGCATATAACCATGTGTTTGGCTCTTCTAGTTTCGTCCAATAGCCCTTTGATGGTATTTTTTCCAATGTGCAGCTTGCTGGGATTTGAGTTTGTAACGTAGAGTTTGTGAACAGCTGTAATTCACATTGGCTGTTGTCTATTTCTTTGATGTGAGTTGAATGGTAGGGACTACAGATGTAGTGTTTTTCAGCAATTCCTACACAATTGGCTAAGTCGTTAGAGCTCATCGGAAAATATTGATCTCTATGTAAGTTGATAGCCATATATTCGGATGCTGGTCTTATTCTGGTGGTCGTTCCATTCATGTGTATGGCTATTGGTACAATATTGAAGAGTTCAAATTTTTCAGCATTAATAAGTGGTATCCTTGTGTTGAAGATTATATAATTCCTAAGCACCCTTGCCCTGACGGTGGCAGTTTGGTACAGCCAACGAATATTTGATCCACTAAGTTGAGTGGGAAATGAGAGTGTTGGAGGAATGTGCGATTGGATGGTAGATATTTCCTGACGAAGTTGAGTTGGTGTTAAAATTAGTGGATTTAGGCGACCATGATGTGCGTCGGTTGTTATGTCAACGAGAGCTTCCTGTATTCTCTGGTAATCATTTAATAAGAGTATCACGTATATTGTATATGAGTTGAATTTGTGCAGCACACGTTCCTCGGTTTGATTGGTTTGCGTTTGGCGGATTTCTTCCCTCACCTGACTCAAGTATTCTTGAATCAAATGGAGTTGATTATTGACATGGTTGGAAGATTTCTTCATGATATTTAACGTTGAATCTATGACCGACGTTTGATTTTGAATTAGATGTAAAAGGTGCTGCTCATTTTTATTAACTTGCACCATGTTAGCAGTCATTTTTTCAGCGTATTCGTCATCGAGAACACCAAATAATTTGTTCGCTATGTTGCCTACGATGTTCAGGACTCCTCGTTTTTTGCGTGTCTGTCGGTCAGTGCCTTTAAGTAAGTTATTTGATGAATTTACTATGTTCAGATGATGCTTAAGGAAAGAAATGGTCGCTGTGCCTTTGTATTGTAGTAGTGGCTGGCAAAAACCTTCCATCTTCTTGATGCTAGCTTGTAGAGTGGCAAGCTCCTCCCAATATTTTTCCATGTGAAAAAACGTGATGAGATTCCATTCGTCGGTTACGATGCTAGTTTGACCCAGACCCTCAAAATATATGGCAGGATGTGTCACAAAAGGCAAGACTTCTACGGGGTGAGTCGTGGTTGGAATAGGATTTAGAAGACAAATCAAGCTGGCGAACAGTACGGCTCCTAAACTAAGTCTCCTGTCTTTTTGTGGTGAAGGTTTCCTGGGGCTTGTAGGGTCCATCGGTATGTTGTTGTTTTGATAAGCTAACTCATATCGTTTTAAGGATGAGCACTTAGGAGCAAGGCTATCTTTAGTATTCCAACTAGGGTTGATTGGCGTGATCCGTCGACGTTTTGCCCTTGACATCTTATTAGTAGTTACAATATTCCTTTGAGGACCCTCCTCTTCATTGACAGTGATCGGTAATGGACTGACCCGTTGAATAGATCTTTTTATTATTCCAGAGGCCGTTTGGATGTCGACAACGCGAATCCTGCCATCTGGTCCTACATGTGTATTGATGATTTTCCCTAGTGGCCATTTTAAAGGAGGGGCACTTTCATCATGTATGATCACAATGGTACCTATTTTTATGTTTTCTACCTCTTTAGTCCATTTCCCCTTTACTTGTAGTTGATGGAGATATTCATTTTTCCAGCGATGCCAAAATTCCTTGTGTATTTGTTTTACTCGCTCCCATCGAGCAAGGAGGGACATGTTTTCTGGTGGTGATTGTGGATTGGGTAGCGTCGTTAAAGGCTCTCCAACCAAGAAATGAGCTGGAGTTAATGCTTGAATATCATCCGGTTGATCAGGCAGAGGGGTAATCGGACGTGAATTCAAAATTGCTTCTATCTCGGCAATGACAGTTGATACCTCTTCGAAGGTTAAAGATGCTCCAGTTAACACGTGTTTCATGTGTGATTTGGCTGCCTTGACTGCCGCCTCCCACAGTCCTCCGAAGTGGCTAGCAGTTTCCTGATTTGCCATTGGAATTGAATGGGTCGCCATTGGATCTGCTCTTCTGCACAATATCGGCTAGCAGTTTCCTGATTTGCCTGTGACCAGAAGAATCCTTGAAATTCTTGAAGTTCATTGCGAGCCCCAATGAAGTTGGTTGCATTATCGCAAAATATTTTTATCGGTCTTCCTCGCCGCGCGATGAAGCGTTTCAGAGATCCTATGACTGCCGCGGATGTAAGATCTGACACTATTTCCAAGTGACATGCTTTGGTGCTAAAACATACGAAAACAGCGATATATGCTTTCGTTGGCCTTTTCCCTCGGATTTTATAGTGTACTTGAATGGGGCCGCAGAAATCAACACCCACATTAGAGAAGGGGCGTGATGGAAGTACTCGTTCCTTGGGTAAATCACCCATAAGTTGTTCTATAAGTTTTGGTCTTGATCGTGCACATGGTATGCACTGATGTACGATTGATCGAATTAAAGATTTTCCATGTATAGGCCAAAATCGTTGACGTACAAGGGCCAATAATGCTTGAGGTCCAGCGTGCAGGTGCTTCTTGTGAATATACTCAACTAGAAGTTTTGTAACCCAATGCGATCTGGGCAGTACAATTGGGTGTTTTGCTTCCCAGGGTATGTTGGCTTGTCTTAATCTGCCTCCCACACGAATCACTCCTTTGTTGTCTAGGAACGGCCTCAGGGATGCTAAATCGCTTGATGGCCTTATCGTCTCGTTTCGATGTAATTCCTTTACCTCGTCATAAAACTCTTCTCTCTGGACTTCCCGTACAATGAACATGAGTGAATTAAAAATTTCGTCTGATTGTATCTGAGGGTTCAGGTTCCGACGGTCTTGCGTAGTTCGCACATTTTTAGTGAATCTCAGTATGAATGCTACGATTCGTTGTAGGGTAGGAAATGAGTTTCTATGGCTGATTTCTTCAAGGATAGATTGTGTGCTGGATTTCGCCATCAGAATAGTTCTTGTCTTCTTTCTTTCTGGAAGGTCCATACATATTTGAGCGGGTTGAGTTGGCCATTGATGTTGAGGTAATTTTAGAAACGTGGGTCCATGAAACCATAATGGAGCCCTTAGCATATTTTTTGGAGTTGCTCCTCTAGAAACTAAATCAGCAGGATTAAGTTCAGATTCGATGTGCCGCCATTGATTTCTGGTGGAAAGGCCTTGGATGATTGAAATTCTATTGGCTACGAAAACTTGAAATGAGGAGACATCTGATGAAATCCAGTTTAGTACGATTGTTGAATCTGTCCAAAAAAATACGTTTTCATTTGACATCCGTAAGTGTGCTCTGATATCCTTAGCTAATTCTACCGCCAGTTTTGCGGCACAAAGCTCTAGTCGAGGAATCGTTGTTCTTTTTGTTGGTGCTACGTTCTTTTTGTATGAAGTTCGATGGGCAGAGATGCGTCCCAGTCAAGTTTGAGTATCCACAGTTCTTGTAGCAGTATTTTTGCCCATACTACCACTGGGTTGACGAGACCAAGAGGATCGAAGATGTGAGCGATATCTGATAATATTGTCCTCTTCGTGATCTTCTTGTGTTCATTTAGGTTGATCGTTATCATGAAGCTTGATCTAGCGCACAACAGGTGTATTACGTGAGATCCAAAACAGTCCGTGCTTCTTAGATATAGACAAGCGCCATAGGCACGTTCACTAGCATCGGAAAATGCATGTAACTCAATGGAACTGGGGTTATTGATGGTGATACGTCGTGGTATATCTACCTTTTCTAATTCCGGTAGATCTTCTCTAAATTCCTTCCATTTTGTATGAAGTTCGATGGGCAGAGATGCGTCCCAGTCAAGTTTGAGTATCCACAGTTCTTGTAGCAGTATTTTTGCCCATACTACCACTGGGTTGACGAGACCAAGAGGATCGAAGATGTGAGCGATATCTGATAATATTGTCCTCTTCGTGATCTTCTTGTGTTCATTTAGGTTGATCGTTATCATGAAGCTGTCACCTTTGGGAAACCATGTAAGACCAAGTGTTTTTACCTTTGTATCGTTACTCTCGTCAACCTCAAGCTTGACTTCGATGTGTTCCTTTGGAATGCCTTCTAGTAGTTTGCCATGATTGGCACACCATTTACGTAACGCGAATCCGCTGGAATTGAGGAGACTCCTTAATTCCTTTGAAGTTGTACTGCCTCTTCTAGTAAGTCTGTTCCAGTCATTAGGTCATCGACGTAAAAATCTTGTTTGATCACCTTGGCTGCCTGTGGAAATAGCTCTTCTTGTTCATCTGCTAACTGTTGTAAGCATTTAGTGGCAAGATATGGTGCTGCTGTTGTTCCATAGGTCACTGTTGAAAGTTGGTACGTTTTAAGCTGCTCTGTTGGGCTAGCTCGCCAAAATATTAGTTGATACTTCCTCTGGTCGTTGGATATCATTATTTGCCGGTACATTTTAGCTATATCAGCAGAGAAGACGTACTTATGCATCCGGAATCTTAGCAAGACAGGTAAGAGACCATCTTGTATGACAGGACCGGGTAACAGTAGGTCGTTTAATGAATAATTAGACGTAGTTTTAGCGGATCCATCAAAAACTACTCTTAATTTTGTGGTCGTACTTTCAGGTTTGAGTACGAAATGATGTGGAAGATAGTAATGGTTTTCAGGGATATGCTGCTCTGCTATTTCTTCCATATGGTCAAGTTTTATGTATTCTTCCATGAATGCTTGATAGAGTGAGTGTAACTCCACATTCTTCTGTAAGCGTTTTTCGATATGAAGGAATCTCTTTTCTGCTAAGTATTTACTATTTCCGAGTACTGATGGGTCTTGTCCAAATGGTAATCGTACTATAAAACGACCATTTTCATCTCTCTTAGTAGTTTCCTTGAAGTGGTCTTCGCACCATTGTTCTGCTGCCGTCATTGGCTTCTTCGATGTAGAAGTATCTTCTAGTGTCCAGAACTTCTGTAGCTGATGTTCTAAATCTATTGTACTTATGCCGCAGCTGTATGCGTTAACCTCCTGTCCTTCCTCGAGTTTACCTTGCACCACCCATCCTAGTAACGTGTTCTGCAGCAGAGGAAGACTAGGAGATAATTTAATTTGCCCAACGGTTGTCAAACTGGTGTAATGTTCTGCTCCAATAAGCATATCAATCTTCCCGGGTGTGTTAAACTGGGGATCAGCGAGTTTTATGTTCTTTGGGATTTTCCAGGTAGATACATCAAAGGGAATCGCAGGTTGCGCAGAAGTGATCTCTGATACTATGAAGGTATCCATAGGAAAAGAGAAACCAGTAATCTTTGACATTATCGGTAGCGATATCCTTTTCTGTGACTTCAGCTTTGTTTTTCCTACTCCGTTGATATTGAGTCGATTGGCTCCAGCTGAAAGTCCGAGACGTTTATGCAATGCTTCAGTTATTAAGTTCACCTGTGAACCTGCATCCAGAACTGCTCTACATTCAATGTCTTCGTTGTGTTTGTCTTTAACAATGATGCTTACTGTTGACAAAAAAATGTATTTGAAGTAATAATTTGATGGACACTGGTTAAGTGCTGCATGCATGCTAGATGTAGCTGTTTGGCATTTTTCATCGACTTGGTGTACTTGTTGCGCGACGCCTTGTCCAGGAGCGGTATTAAGATGCAAAAGAGTGTGGTGCCGTTGGTTGCACTTCAAGCATGAACGTGATTTACATTGATGAATAGTATGGCTATGACCTAAGCAATTAAAAGAAAGTCGAAGCCTTTTGACGTGGTGAATTAGATCCTTGAGCGATGAGTTTCGAAATGATGGGAATCCTTGTATGCGGTGTTCTTTATGTTTGCAGAAGATACAATGCTGAGACGGTTTGTTAGGGCTGTCCTTGGTTGCCATTACTAGGGTAGACTGTCGATTACTAGAACGCCTTGCAACAATAGCCTTTTCTCTTTTACCTCCAGGAGATTCTAACATCTGGAACCGGGTCTGAAGAAATTTTAGAAGCTCCGACGTCCTTTGTATATCACGCGGGTTTTTTACTGATTGTTCAAATATACTACGAGATTGAAGATCTAATTTCTGTAGCACGACATGTGTAATGATCGCATCCCATCCTTCAACATCAACCCTCATGTTAGCTATTCCATGCAACGATTCTTTTGTGGTGTCGTGAAGCCGTTTTATGTCTGCAGCAGATTCTCCGGTGCATTGTGGCTGGTTCAACAGGTTGTTAAGAAATGCAGATACGATTAATCTCGTGTTATTGTATCTGCCTCTCAATATCTCCCACGCTGTGTGGTAGTGCTGTTCGGATGCAGGTAGATGTTGAATTAATTTTGCCGCTTCCCCAGAGAGGTTTGCCTTGAGGTAGTACATCTTTCGTGGGTTGTCTATCATCTGTTTGTGTACAAGTTCTGTATACAGATCGTTGAATTGGGGCCATTTCATGTAGTCTCCGTCAAACTTAGGGAGTGTGATCTTGGGCAAAGTTAATGGTTGCACCTGCTGTGTAGAGGGTTGCGCTGTTGGCACCTTTGACTCTGTTGTGACCAAATTCAAAAGACAGCTCTGCACGACTTCTTCCAAAGCAATGTATGTTTCTACTTGGTAGCCATGAGCACTGGGAATATCGGTTACTTCGCATATCTCTTGGTGGCAGCATTCGATTTGGGACCAATAGTGGTCAATATTCCTTGCTCTCAAGGTATAGTATTTGAGCTCCTGTGGGTTTTGTAATTCTGCATCTACCTTTTTTAGCAGTCGTTGTAGCGCGTCGATTGCACTCGATTGTTTCCTCATTATCTTGCATATTAGATGGTGTTGAGATTGTTGATCCTCATGGATCTTCTCCTTCGGCTTTGCTCCTGTAGCTCTCGTAGGGGGTATTTCTAGCTGTGCCTTGTCTTGTCCAAGACCAAATGGAGAAACGATACTAGGAGGTGGGGGAGGTTGAGATGGCTCTAATTCTTTTAAGCTCTGTTACGACCTAAAAATAGAGAGGCATTAATATTTAAAATATAATAATATGCTATAGATACTTAACTATGTATGTCGTCCCTTAAAGAACTTTACTGCTGATCAATCTTTTTTTTTTAGATCCTGGCCGAAGGGCGTGAATTCGGGAGATGTCCGGCGCGTCGCTTGGAAATATGGAGTTCGAATTTCCTGACAGCCAAGGTGCCCATGACCTACGGGAAAAGGAATCGGCGGCAACCGGCGCGACCTGGAAGGAGGATATAAGACGGAGATTATTATTATTATTAATTATTATTATACCCTTAACTTACTTATGAGTAGTATCGATGCTGTGAACGATCCGCAATCCTCAGCGTCAAACAGGGCCTCCATCTAAGTGGGAAAAGGTCAACAGCTCCTAGAACTCCAAGTCCACTCTGATCGCGCAGAGGGAAGGCCATCAGGGAGTGCTCGAGATTGGAAAAGGAAAAACTCCAGCTACCCGGGAAATCCGTCAGCATATCTTGAGCTATCATGCTCAAGTACCTTCGCCGATTGCGAGAATATGCGTGGCGCTGAATTTCCCGAGGTGTAGCATTATGTCAAATATGAATTGATTTCAAATATGAATTTTTCCGTTGAGAGAAGTTAACCCGATTCCAACCGATTTAATCGAGCCCACCCGGTGGGGCGGGACGGCTAGAAATGGTGAGGAATAATGGGAATTAGAGGAATAGTGGGCTTTTCCTGATATAAAGCTGGGCCCCTGATGAGTGCTCTCTCTCTGGTGTTTCAGTGGTGATTAGTAGTGGAGTGAAAGTGAAACGAATTAGAAGGCAAGATTTTTTTTTGGAGGAGTTAGCGGAAGAAGTATTGAAGGAGGCGACCGTTGAAGAAAAGGATTGCGGATCGGAGTAAACGGAACTTAAGTTAAGTCCCGCTTTTTTTTTTTATTATTCTTTATTTTTATTAAAACTATATTATTAAAACTATATTATTAAAATTATATTTTTTTGAAATTATATTATTAATTATTTTGAGTTTTGAATTGAAATTGGTTGAAATTATAATATTAATTATTTTAAGAGTTTTGAGTTTTTTTTTTCTTTCAAACGGTTTTATACATTTTAATTTCTTTGTGATTACTCTGAGTGGGTTCAAGCCCCACGACTATAGGATCGTAGTCCTTAAAACTACGTGGCGCCCTAAATAAATTTTACTTTTCCCGAATCCGCGCCCAACCCTGAGCTCAGCCGAGCCGTACGTGAAATTAGCACGTAACAAATTGGCGCCCAACGTGGGGCTCGAACCCACGACCCTGAGATTAAGAGTCTCATGCTCTACCGACTGAGCTAGCCGGGCCGTACGTGAAATTAGCACGTAACAGCTCTGTGAAAGAATTTTACTAGATTCTTCATACAATCGTTGTATTCCGTTGTAGTAGTTTTTGGTGAAGTATGGTTGATCGAACGGTGGCGAGAGCATTGAACGAAGCTGTGTGTCATTGCTATTGAATTGATCCCACTGGGCTTCCAATTGCTTTATTCTCTCTATAAAGTAAGTCCTGGTTGTCTTTCGGTCAAGAGAATCCTTTTTGTAGTTCGTGATTATGCGTTGAATTTCCTTCCCAATGTCCTGCTGGGCCTAAAGCAATTCGTCTGAATTCGCCATTGTAAATGACCTCTCTGGATGAGGGATGTCCAAATAGTTCTTTCTATAGGAGGGATGATGTCCAAATAGTTCCTTCTATGTGGGAAATCTTCGGGGTATCTTCGGAGTATCTTCGGGGTATCTTCGGGGTTGACTTCGGAGTATCTTCGGGGTTGACTTCGGAGAATCTTCGGGGTTGACTTCGGAGTATCTTCGGGGTTGACTTCGGAATATCTTCAGGGTATCTTCGGGGTTGACTTCGGAGTATCTTCGGGGTATCTTCGGGGTTGACTTCGGAGTATCTTCGGGGTATCTTCGGGGTTGACTTCGGAGAATCTTCAGGGTATCTTCGGGGTTGACTTCGTCGGGATGATAGCTGGTTAAGGTTTCTTATCCGGCTCGAAGGACCAATGATATTTATATAGCGGACTGGATTCTTTTATCCAGCCGCTACTGTTTATCTTGTTTAAGGTTTGGCGCAGCCTCACGCCAAATAAAAGTAAAGAAGGCTTTAATGTCTCTGAATATACTAAATTTATTAAGATTTAATTCTGAGTTTTATAGTACAATAATTTACACAAAAAAAAAACAGCTTCTTCCAGGCCACTGACTGGGATTTGTGTTTCCGTAGTGCCAATGCGAACTATGCGGCCCTCTGTGTCACCAAAATTATTCGAGCGGGTATGCGCTTGTTCATCCCTCACTCTACCAAATCTGTGAAGCCTAGGCCAAACAAATGGTTCAATGGGGAATGTATGAACGCAATCAAAGCTAAAGCAGCCGCCTATAGAGCATACAGACGTTCGCCTAATGAGCCACTTCGTCGTGAGTACGTCAGACTTAGAAACTCCTGTAACTCCATCATCAGGAAAGTCAAATCATCATTTGATGATAGATTGAGAAGTAAGATTCTTAACTCCACTACAGGCAGCAAAAACTTCTGGTCCTTGGTAACTGCCATCAAGAAGAATTTTACTTCCTCCTCAACACCTCCTTTTATTCACAACAAGGAAGTGATAACAGAAAGCAAACCCAAGGCCGACCTATTAGCTTCTCTGTTCGCCGCAAATTCTTCTTTACCCGATGCTGCTATGTCACCCCCCACTCTCGAGAATACCACCCACTCAATGGACGGAGTTCACTTCAGGACTCGCGAGGTGTTTAGGTGTCTCAAAGAGCTCGACGCCAACAAATCCACTGGTCCCGACAAAATCCCCCCTATGGTACTTAAAAAATGTGCCTCACCTTTGGCTAAACCTCTGCGCAAACTTTTTGCCCTGTCTTACTTCTCCGGAGTGTATCCCGACTCTTGGAAACTAGCTCATGTTCAGCCAATCCCAAAAAAAGGTGAAGCCAGCGACCCCTTAAACTACCGCCCAATAGCAATTACTTCTGTTCTCTCCAAAATCATGGAGACAATAATCAATAAAAGGCTGATGAAATATCTAGAATCCAACCAAATTATACACGACAGGCAATACGGCTTCAGATCTAAACGGTCTACTGGCGATCTGCTTGTGTGTTTAACCGAGCGTATCAACCAAAGCATTCACAGCTTTGGTGAGTCTAGCCTAGTTGCTCTAGATATATCAAAGGCTTTTGACAGAGTATGGCACCCAGCTCTGTTGAATAACCTCCAAGCTATTGGTATTGTTATGGCTTAGAATGCCTAAAACTCAGTGGACTACAGGGCAGCTTAAGAAATAAACCTTGTTTGACGATTCGAACTTTTATTTTACAATTTTCAACCTTTTTTACAATTTTAAAATTCAATATAAATTCACTAATTCAAATTCAAATAAACATTAATTTAACTATTAAAAAATTCAATAAAATTCACAATCCAAAAATATTTAATTCATAAAATTTCACAATTCTTTAATTCTGAATGTAGTCCTTTTTCTTGATAAACTGAATTTACTCCAATTATTAATGTCCAGAATGTGTCCTTACACTTCGATGCCACTTGTATCTGAAGATTTAAATTTTATTTTTGTTAGCAATTAGAAATGTACATCAACTCGATACGTAAGATGTACTTGACTATTGGGAATTTTACATGAACTCGTTCCGTTGCATGTATTTAGGAGTTGGGATAATTTACATGAACTCGACTCGTTCCATGTAAAGTAAATGGGACTTTGGGATGAATTTACATCAACTCGTAACGTTAGATGTAAATTATTATTTGAGATTACATGAACTCGACACGTTCCATGTACCTTGGGTTGAGATCACTTGTGTATTAGAATTTCTTCGAGCTCGAATCGCAACGAAGATCAATTGTGATCTGAAAATTTTCAGCCAGCTGCGGCGATATTTATTTCTCACTTAACAATGGCCGGTCAATTCGCCGGGCGAGGTTTTGGTGGGGTAATGCTTCATATGGTTATTTTAGTACTTCATTTATTTTAGTTCTAGTTGATTATGTGTTAGTGCCGGCTGCAGCTGTCAATTGGATAGTAGGTAAGATATTTATTTTGTTTGTTTTTATTATAATATTAATAATAATTTTTTCTTTCCCTTTTTTTTTTATTATGGCTAATGGATCTATCTGTGCTGGGATGGAGCTCGAGTTCTGCTTTCAGTGTTGTCAGGTTTGTATAATTTTATAAGAATATTTTCTTGGTGATAAATTTGTTTGTTTACAGGGATGATGGCTGCGCTGCAATTGTGAGAATTTAAACTGGTCTGCCCAAAATTTGAGAAGTATAATGATTGTTTATGTTATTAATGAATTTTATTTTCAGAATGTTAAGATTGAACATCCTCCCGGGCCTTGAAGCGCTAGCTTCAATTTTTTGTGTTTATCTTGATATTGTTTTTTTTTTTTGTTTGAAGGATGTTGTTTGGGTTTTCTCTTTTTTTTTTTTTTTTTTCAATAAAAGAAATTTATTTATTATATTTATTGTTTTTATTTATTCAAACTTAATTTGTCCCCCCTTTTTTTGAATTCGACTGTGTTGTCCACGGTTTTATCTTTTTTTGTTGGAGCGTGATCCGGCATCGTCGGTCCTTAAGGAAGGTAAATCTCAGTGTTCCTTCCTTACTTTTGTGTCGATAGGATCGTTTTGCTGCGTGAATTTTGTCCCAAGGTAAAGATAAACCTTTAATTTTTCGCCATAATGCTGGTTCCACTATGATGTATGGTGGTGGTTGGCGTGCCCTATATTCATCCAGTGAGATCCGCCGTTTTTTAGGTGAGCTGGAACTTTGGGCAGTGCTGTGGGTGGATGTCGGCACTTTATGCGGTTGAGTGCGCCTACGAATTTCCGGGCCGCACGGTCCTCAAAGGGTCTTTTAAGACGTGGTGGCTGTGGTGATGTTGGCCTGGCTAATTTGGTCTTAATTGACGTTGACTCCGCTCTTGGTGGTGTGGACAATTGTGGTAGATCGTCGATCCACAAATAATCCATGATTTTTTAAAAGAAAAAATAAAACACTTTAACTTTCAGCACGGTTGATATACTAATGATGGAGATGATCTTGCAGAAAAATTTTGTAGAAAATTTAACGGGTTTTCTTAGACGTTATTGTTGTAATATTTCGGAATTTTGTTCGACATGGTATATGATATATGATATAGAATCTGAAGCTTGGGTTTCATTGACATGGTTGCGTATTATTTGGTTATCGCTGTCGTTAATAGGAAGTAGGGCTACCTTTGCGATTGGTCTGCGAATTATAGAGTTCTTTGTTTTAATATCAACTACCCGAATTAGGTTATCGGTGCCTGGATAAACTTTTACAATGCGTCCTAACGCCCATTGTAGCGGAGGTAGACGATCTTCTTTAATTAAAACTAAGTCTCCTATTTTCAAATTAGGTTGTGGCTGAAGCCATTTAGGACGTTGTTGAAGTCGAGCAACATATTCGGTGGACCATCTCTGCCAGAATTGCTGTGTAAGTTGCTGACAAAGTTGCCATCGATTCAAATAATTGGGTTTACTCTCTAATAGATCTTGTTGTGGTGGTGCTAATAAGGCATCGCCGATAAGAAAATGGCCTGGAGTTAAAGCACTCAGATCTGTTGAATCTTCGGTCAGTGGGCATAACGGCCGTGAATTTAAGCATGCCTCAATTTGACTTGGCGTTGTGGCCATTTCTTCGAATGTTAATATGGCGTTTCCGAGGATTCTTCTGAGGTGATACTTTGTCGATTTAACCCCTGCCTCCCATAGGCCACCGAAATGGGGTGAATGTGGAGGGTTAAAATGCCAATTGATGCCTTCATGAGATACGCGGTCAGCGATTTGATTCTGTTGTTTGTGAACTTCTTTGAGGAATGAGTTTGCGCCAATGAAGTTGGTGCCGCAGTCGCTGTAGATGTGTTGACATTTTCCTCTCCTTGAGATAAAGCGATAAAGTGCTGCTAGAAAGGCTTGCGTGGTAAGTTCACTAACGAGTTCGAGGTGTATGGCTTTTACTGACAAGCAGATAAATACCGCAATGTATCCTTTGGTTGCAGGAGCTCCTCGTCTCTTACTGGTTTTGATACTGATTGGTCCGCAAAAATCCACACCCGTGTGCGTAAAAGGCCTTGACATCGTGACTCTTTGTGCTGGCAGATTTCCCATTAGTTGACTACTGACTTGCGCTTTCAATCGAAAACATGTCACACATTTGAGTAATACCCGACGAACAGTGTTACGCCCGTCTAGTATCCAGTATTTTTTCCGTAGTAGTGATAAGGTTAATTGAGTTCCGCCGTGCATACATGAATGGTGATACTGAGTAATCAGGAGAAAGCTTAAATGACATGAATTATTTAAAATTATGGGATGACGTTCGTCCTGACTTATGGGGGCGTTTTGTAGACGTCCGCCGACTCTTAGAATTTTGTCGTTGTCTATGAATGGGGTCAAATTTTTGAGTTTGCTTTTTGGATGTAGAGTCTTATGTAATTCCAGATGACGGAGATCGTTGGGAAAATGTAGTTGTTGGTGAAACTTCACCCAAATGTTCGTAGCCTGTTCTAGTTCGTGTGTTGATAGCCAACGATGTGTTGGTTGGGGGCGTTTGATAATGCGGAGACAATATGCCGTGACGCGAATTAATTTTGAAAATGAGGAGAACCTTTTTAATAGCTCTAACATAAATGGATTTTCATCATACATGGTATGTAACCCGTGAATATGTTTCCTGGTTTCTAGTTCTGTTTCCTCGAAACTCGGTGAATGAGGCCAGTGGCTGGGATCTTGAACTAGCCAATGAGGTCCGCTCCACCACTGGGTTGTAGTGATCAGTTCGTTTGGTAGAACTCCTCTAGAAGCGAGGTCAGCTGGATTGTCTTTCGATGAGACATGATGCCATGGTGCATTCCCTATTAATGTGAAGATTTCGCTTGTGCGATTTGCCACGAAAGTGGTCCACTTTCTTGGCTGTCCTTTTAGCCATGAGAGGACAATTGATGAGTCTGTCCACATGTGTGTTTCGATGTTGTCAAGCTGTAAGATATTGCGAGTATGCCGTACTAATTTTGCGGCTAATACTGCACCACAAAGTTCCAGTCTTGGTATAGAGATTTGTTTTATTGGAGCGACTTTAGTTTTGGAGGTGATGATCTGGATCTTCACGGTGTGGTCCGGGGAGGAGATTCGACAGTAGATTACGGCTGCATAGGCGTTTTGCGAAGCGTCACTAAAGGCGTGGAGTTGAATGTCCTGAGAGTTCTGAGTAGTTCCTAACCATCGTGGAATGCGAAGCTGTTCAAGTAGGGGGAGTTGAGCCTTTATCATGGACCAAGAATGTTGTATTTTCGAAGGAACGGGCTCATCCCAGGTACTGCCAAGGATCCACAATGATTGCATCAGAATTTTTGCAGTAATTATCACTGGTGAAATCCAGCCTAATGGATCATAAAGTTTGGCAATCTCTGATAGAAGCTCTCGTTTGCTCAGCGTATGATGTTCTTGAGTTATCTTTATTCTGTAGCTGAATGTGTCAGAGGAAGGGTACCACATAACACCTAAAGATTTAATGCCTTGATCTGGGTTGATGTCAATAGGATCAGATACTGCTCTATCTTCTTCGGGGATTGTGGCTAGAATAGAATTGTCATTTGTAAGCCACTTTTTGAGCTTGAAACCGCCGCGAAGGAGGAGTTTATCTAAGTCCTTGTGGGTTATTATTGCTGCATCGATCGAGTCTGCACCAGTGAGTAGATCATCAACGTAGAAATCGTTAAGTATTATTTCGGAAGCACGTGGATAGGAGTTACGTTCGTCGATGGCTAGCTGCTGGATTGTACGAATTGCTAAGTATGGAGCGCAAGTAACTCCAAACGTTACCGTGGTTAGACAATATTCTCGCAAGGGATCTGATGGGGATTCTCGCCATATGATTCTTTGGTAAGTCACATCATCCGGATGTACCAATACTTGGCGATACATCTTAACAATGTCTGATACCAGCACGTATTTGAATTTTCTCCAACGAGTAAGAACTGCTATGAGTTCATTCTGCAGTGTGGGACCGGTCAGCATTACATCGTTGAGGGAGTGCCCGGAACTAGTTTGTCTCGACGCATCGAATACAATTCGCAGCTTTGTAGAAGTACTCTCTTTGTAGACTGCATGATGCGGTAAGTAGAAACTTTTGTAGAAGATGGAATTACATTGCTGTACTTTGGTCTCGTCTTCTGAGTTTGTTGCTGGAATCATGTGTTTTAGTTGAATGTATTCATTGATGCACTTGGCGTACTCGTCTTTTAACTCTGGGTTTGACAAAAAGCGTCGTTCGAGGTTCAAGAAACTTCCAATGGCGGCTGCTCGCGACCGTCCTAGTGATTGTTGGTGTTGTTCGCTGATGAAAGGTAACCGCACACAATATCTGCCATCCATGAGACGTTGATGTGATTCCTGGTAGATTGTTTCGCATTTTTGATCATCTGGATTTATTGCTGGTATGGTTGGAACCTCTTCAATGGCCCAAAATTTTTGTAACTGTTGGCTGAGAGTTGTTAGCGATACCATAGACGTAAAGGTCTTGGGTGAAGAGAATTCACTGGTATTACTGGATGTTTTCCCGCATAATATCCAGCCTAATAGAGTCTCTTGTGCGATTGGTTGGTCTTGGAGTCCTTTTCGAATGTTGGGTAATATTAGGGATCCGTAAATATCAGCTCCTAATATTACATCAATTCGTCCTGGTTGATTAAAGGTGGGGTCAGCCAACTTTATTCCTTCAATATGTTTCCAGTTGATGGGTACAAAGGGTCTTGATGGTAAGAAGGACGTTAAAGTTTTTAAGACAAGGGCTTGTAGATTCAACTGATAACCCCCGGGCTGAATAACCAGGGCCGTTTCCACCATTGACCGGGAAATTCCTGCGTCGGATTGTTGTACACCCGATATGTTCACAAGGACTGGCTTCTTTTGTAGTGATAGTGATTGGGCGGCATATTCTGTCAGAAAGGATGTTTGCGAGCCTGGATCTATGAGTGCTCGAAAAGTTTTACGTACTTTCCGGGCTCCTTCTAAAGTTACGATTGCAGTAGAGAGAAGAACTTCTTTATACATTGCTGAGTGTAGAGAATTAAGCGTGGCTGTGGTTTGCATAGATCGTGGCGGAGGTGCTTCGTTCTCTGATTTCGTTGCGGTATTTTGCGGGGGACCTCTATCGGAGTTGTGCAATAGAGTATGATGACGTTTCTTGCAATGTCGACATGTAAACTTGCTCGGACAGTTTGCTCCCATATGTCCTCGTCCCAAACAATTGATGCACAGATGCACATTTTTGCGTGTTATGTGATTTCTCTCTGCTATTGTTGAATTCATAAACTTGGAACAATTTCTCAAGGGGTGATCTTCTCCACATGTTTCGCAAGCATGATGATGACCTGTGACGAATGACTGAATCCTTGGTGGTGTTGAGAGATTTCGTTGGGTTTTACTTGATGATGGCCCCTTTTTTCCTATGGCTTCTAGTGTTCGAAAACGTGCTTCCAAGAATTCACGTAGCATCGTCCATGATGGTACCTCAGTGCTCTTACTATTGCCTTGCTCCCATAGCTGGAGCGTTTCGGTCGGTAGCTTTTGACCTATCACGTAGACTATCAACGCGTCCCACGTTTCCACTGCCACTCCGAGATTATAGAGAGCTTGTAGACATTCCGTTGTCACGTCCATCAAATTTCTAATTCCTTGTGCCGATTCAGAAGATACGGAAGATTGATTAAGTAGGAGTTTTAGTTGTGCGTTGACTAACACTCTCTTGTTGTTATACCTCTCTTTTAGGAGATCCCAAGCTGGAATGTAGTTATCGTTAGTTACTAGTACCTGTCGCAAGAGACCTTCAGCTTCTCCACTTAGATGTAACTTCAAGTATTGAAGTTTCTGTGCGTCAGACAGATTATGATTCTCATGTATCAGGCTTGTGTAGAGATCATGAAAAGTTGTCCATTTCCGATAATCTCCAGAGAATTTTTCCAATGAGATTCGTGGAAGCTTGATAAGATGTTCCTTACTTGACATGGCTATCTCCCTTTCCTGTACTCTGGGAGACTGATTGCCTGCTGCTATTGGTGGATACTCGGTATCATAACGAGATTCTATTGCTGCGTAGTGTGTATAGAAGAATGACTCCATTGCTTCATATAGTTCTTCCTGGAAATATTTGTGGTTCAATATTTCCGAATCGACAGGTTCGTTGTTTTTTGCCACGAGAATCTGGATATGTGCTCGCTTTATTTCGTTGAATTGCTCTTGAAAATCCTGTAGTCCTTTTTTGTAATATGGTTCCGTTCGCCTTGCGGAGCCATCCTTTTTATAATTCTTGATGAAATTTTCCAAGAGATCCTTTCGTGCTATTTGCAATTTGATTTCAGCTTCCATCTTTTAATTCGATTTTACTGGTTAAATTTCTAAGTTACACTGCGACCACTGAGTACTTTTATACCGTTAATCCGGCTCGAAGGACCAAAATGTTATGGCTTAGAATGCCTAAAACTCAGTGGACTACAGGGCAGCTTAAGAAATAAACCTTGTTTGACGATTCGAACTTTTATTTTACAATTTTCAACCTTTTTTACAATTTTAAAATTCAATATAAATTCACTAATTCAAATTCAAATAAACATTAATTTAACTATTAAAAAATTCAATAAAATTCACAATCCAAAAATATTTAATTCATAAAATTTCACAATTCTTTAATTCTGAATGTAGTCCTTTTTCTTGATAAACTGAATTTACTCCAATTATTAATGTCCAGAATGTGTCCTTACACTTCGATGCCACTTGTATCTGAAGATTTAAATTTTATTTTTGTTAGCAATTAGAAATGTACATCAACTCGATACGTAAGATGTACTTGACTATTGGGAATTTTACATGAACTCGTTCCGTTGCATGTATTTAGGAGTTGGGATAATTTACATGAACTCGACTCGTTCCATGTAAAGTAAATGGGACTTTGGGATGAATTTACATCAACTCGTAACGTTAGATGTAAATTATTATTTGAGATTACATGAACTCGACACGTTCCATGTACCTTGGGTTGAGATCACTTGTGTATTAGAATTTCTTCGAGCTCGAATCGCAACGAAGATCAATTGTGATCTGAAAATTTTCAGCCAGCTGCGGCGATATTTATTTCTCACTTAACAATGGCCGGTCAATTCGCCGGGCGAGGTTTTGGTGGGGTAATGCTTCATATGGTTATTTTAGTACTTCATTTATTTTAGTTCTAGTTGATTATGTGTTAGTGCCGGCTGCAGCTGTCAATTGGATAGTAGGTAAGATATTTATTTTGTTTGTTTTTATTATAATATTAATAATAATTTTTTCTTTCCCTTTTTTTTTATTATGGCTAATGGATCTATCTGTGCTGGGATGGAGCTCGAGTTCTGCTTTCAGTGTTGTCAGGTTTGTATAATTTTATAAGAATATTTTCTTGGTGATAAATTTGTTTGTTTACAGGGATGATGGCTGCGCTGCAATTGTGAGAATTTAAACTGGTCTGCCCAAAATTTGAGAAGTATAATGATTGTTTATGTTATTAATGAATTTTATTTTCAGAATGTTAAGATTGAACAGGTATACACTTAGTTCTAAGGAACTGGATTAAGGGCTTTCTTTCATGCCGTTCAATCAAGGTAGTATTGGATGGCGTCGAATCCAACCCCCACGCCATTTCGGCCGGAGTTCCCCAGGGGTCAATTCTTTCACCCGCACTTTTTCTAATCTTCATTAATGATCTGCTCTCAATCCCCTCCAACCTACTTCACTGCTTCGCTGATGACGGTACTCTGAATTTCTCTTACTCCTTCGACAATATAAGACAAGCACGTGCCAGACCTTGTCTTTACCACCGTCAACTGATGTCGGCTTCGATCAACCGGGATATCGAATCGATTCTTCATTGGGGCGAAATGAACCGCGTCGAATTCAATGCCACAAAAACGAAGCACTGTCTGATCTCCAACAAAAATTGTACCGACCTTCCTCCTGTCTCGGTGGATGGAGAGAATCTAACGGCTGACTCAACTCTCAACATCCTAGGGGTAACTTTAACGGAGCATCTGCGATGGAACGATCACATATTCCCAATCGCCAAACAAGCCTCCCAATGCCTTGGATTTCTCAAGAGATGCAAGTTCCTCCTCCAGCCAGCCGCATTGGCTACAATATACAAATCCTACATTCGGCCGCGCCTCGAATACAACTCATATATCTGGGCAGGCGCCCCAAAAACCACCTTGGCTTGTCTCGACAAGGTGCAAAATCGTGCCCTCAAACTCATTGGTGATGGCCCCTTTCGCGCCTCCATAGACACCTTGAGCCACCGTAGGAATGTAGCAGCCCTCTCCATTCTTTATCGCTATTACCATGGCGACTGTTCCACCGAAATTCAGGACCTCCTGCCTGCACGGCAATACTTTTCCCGCAACACAAGACTAGCCCGCTCGGCTCACCCCCATACCCTACAGCCCCCTCGTTCACGCACAATACGGTTCAGAAGTTCGTTTATGAATAGAACAACTCGATTGTGGAATGATCTCCCGCAGTCGGTATTTCCGAACTCGTACAATATCCTAGAGTTCAAACGTGAGGTTCATCGTCATTTTCTTCTACACCCTCCAGACCCCCTCTAACCTTTCCTATTCTCCTCTATTCTTCAAACCAAGCTACTACTAGACATTGCACCATGAACTGAACGACATGACGGACTGGTAGTACAAAGGGTTACACCTAAGCTTGGTTTTTTCATATAAAAAAAAAAAAAAAAAAAAAAAAAAAAAAACGCATGAAAATAATTTGACACTCTTGATAAAATTATTGCCAGACGAAATCCAAGAATGAGAATTTTATTCTTGAAAATAATCTGACACTTGCTACAATTTTTCTGCTGATCGTGGAAAAGAATTTTATGAATTTAAAAATTTTGTGGCATATGATGAAATCCAACAATTTCTTTGGTCCGATATTTTTTATTTTCAGGATTTTTCGAAATTCATCTCCTAAGGGGGTGAAATGGGGTTCAATAGGTTGTAAGGGGAATTTTACCCTTTACTTTTTTTTCTATTGTATAATAAGTCTGACTGACAGACAACGCACAGCCCAAACCGCTGGACCTTAAGGGTTGAAATTTTAACAGTTCATCCTTAAAATGACGCAAACATCCCCTACCGCTACTCCACTAAGGGGGTGAAATGGGGTTAGCCCAAACCACTGGAGCTACAGGGCGGAAATTTTGACAGTGCATTCCTAAAATGACGTGAACATCTACTAAGAAACACGGGCTTGAGGCACCTGTACACCTCGCGAGTTCTGAAGAAAACTCTGTCCATTAAATGAGCGGTGTGCTCGAGAACCGGGGGTAGCATATCAGTTTGGGGTAAAGAAGAATTGGCAGCAAACAGAGATGCTAATAAATCGGCCTTGGATTTTCTGTCTGTTATCACCTTCTCATCGTGGATGAATGAAGGAGTTGTGGATGAAGTGAAATTCTTCTTAATGGATCTTACTAAGGACCAGAAGTTCTTGCTACCAGAGGTTGCATTAAGGAGTTTACTTCTCAATTTGTTGTCAAATGAATTTTTGACATTCCTGATGGTGACTTTGCAGGAATTTCTCAGTTTTACATACTCTAAACGGAGCGATTGACTCGGGAAGCTCTTGTAAGCTCGAAAGGCGGCTTCTTTATTTCTGATTGCATTCGTACACTCCTGATTAAACCATCTGTTGGGCCTAGCCTTCACAGATTTAGTTGTATGAAGAATGAACAAATGCATTCCTGCCTGTATGATCCTAGAGATACGGATAGCGGCAGCGTTGACGTTTTTGTTTCGGAAACACAGGTTCCAGTCAGTAGATTGGAAAAAATTAATAAGCCCCAGCCAATTGGCCTTCCCATAATGCCATACAGTTCTTTTAACTGGTTTGGGAGGGGTGGGAAATTTGAATGGGAAGCTAGCGCTAACTAAGCAGTGGTCCGAATTGCCGAGAGGTGAATCAACTGTGACGGTATATCGTGCTGGATGGGAAGTAAGGAAAAGATCAAGGAGATATCTTCCTTGATCAGCAGCATCAGGGACTCTTGTGGGATGATCCACAATTTGATGCAAGTTATTGATGTCTGTAAAGAGCTCGACGTCCTTGCCAGAAGCACTGGTGCCATTTGAGTAAGTCAGCCAGTTTACATTGTGAACATTGAAATCACCCGCAACGATGATTTCACACTCAGGATTGGACGATAAAAATCCCGAGATTTGCTCCGAAATAGAATCGAATGATGAAGTGGAGGCTTCGTTACTTATCTTAGGGCTTCTGTATAGGAAGCAAAAGAATATGACGTGGCTTCGGAAGATGATTTTAATCCAAAGATAGTTAAAATCTGAAGTCGTGCTTGAATATTTTTGATAATAAGCCACGTCATCCCTAACATAGACGGCGATACCCTTATGGGGGGAGAGATTGTGCACTAAAGTGTATCCCGACACCTGGTAATGACCTAAGTCATTATCGGGTGATATTTGGGTTTCACTAAGTGCGAAGATTGGGGGTTTATATGTCAACAAGTGGCACTCAACAAAAGAAAAGTTCGCGTGAAGTCCACGGATGTTACAGAGGTCAAAAACAAAGCTTGACTTGTAACGGGACTTCGGTTGCGCGGGTTCAATCGCCACATTCTTATTGATATTTCCCGGATTTACAACCGTCGCAACCATCAGAGTCAATGAAATCTGTCTGCGTTAAAGTGTTATGCCTTTTGAAACGGGGCAAATTTCATCGACCGACAGATTTTGGGCGCGACACTTGCAGGTCCGTGAATCGAGTGAGGGTAGGGAGCAAAGGGAACTTACTTTGTGCTGTTCGTCGGTCGCTTGTCTTTGGAAGGGTGATGAGGCCTTCGCTTTACACTGCGCGCGTATATTTCTTTTATGTTGTTGTTTTTATTTTTTTATTTTTTGTGGACTTTGTTGTTTTCACTTACAAACACAAAAAAAAAATATTTTGGATTTTATTTTATTTATATTTTTTAACGCGGCGTAATTTACGGACCGGATCAGCACACGTCCGAACACTTTGCTATCCACGGCCAAACTCCAATTTTGTAAGTAGTCACTTTATTCCATCTTCGTTCGTCATACTGGGAACATCCCAACTAGTTTAAATTTTTGTCTGTCTGTTTGTTCGGGATAATCTCGGAAACGGCTATTCCGATTTTCTATTTAAACAAAAAAAGCCCGACTGAATATTATGAAATTTTTTTTCAGCGCATTTCTTCGTTAATATTCTTTTTTCGGCACCTTAATGAAGTCGATATAGTTTTTAGTTTGGGCGGTATCGTGCAGGAACAAAAAACATAAACTTCGTTTAAACAAACAAAAAACGGTTCGACCGAATTTTATGAAAATCTTTTTAGATCATATTTTGGTTAATACTCTTCACGGCACGTCAACTAAGTCGATATCTTTTATAGTTGGCACGATATCGTGCAGGTACAAAAATCACTTATGTCATTTAAACCAATAAAACGGTCGACCGAATATAATAAAAATCTTTTCAGATTATATTGTCGCTAATACGCTTCGAACGGCACCTCATGTAAGTCAATAGCTTTCGTGGTTCGAGCGATATCGTGCAGGTACAAAAGTCACTAAACAAAAAACGGCTCCCCCGAATTTTATGAAAATCTTTTCAGATCATATTTCGGTTAATACGCTTCGAACGACACCTCAACGAAGTCGATATCTTTTTTTTAGTTCGCGCGATATCGTGCAGGAAAAAATGACCCCATACGTACGCACACACACACATACTTCCTCCCAATTTTTTGCTTAAAATGCTCCTGGGGACCTTGAAAGATGAAAACACGTCGAAAATTTCGATTTCGATTTTCGGAGTGATGGCAATAACTTCCTATACTGGGAAGTTAATAATTGTGTTTTTCTAAGTTCATATGGTTATTTTCATCATATTAAAACAAAATCGCGCACTTTTAAAATTTTTGTCTTTCTGTATGTCTGTATTTCTGTATGTCTCGCTGTCTGTTTGCCCAGGATAATCTCGAACACGGCTAATCCGATTGGGATGGGACTTTCATTGGAAGATTCAGTATTTTTGCGATCATGTTTTAGGCTACATATTTGTATATCCTTTATATTTGCCTCATCTGTATAATCTGACCATTGTGCACGTCTGCACCGACTAATGCTATTCTTTTAAATAATTAACACAAGTTTATTATTTATTAGTTAATATTTTATTGCCCTAGTAATTCACAAGTTATTATTAAGTTTTAGAAACTTTTTTATTATTTATTGAACTAAGATTTTTAGGAAATCTCCAACTAAGATTTGCGAACGCGTGCGTTTTAAGGAACCGTTGATTAGCGAGAGGAACGGAGATGCCGGAAATAGGCTACCGAGCAATGCTATTATTTTAAATAATTAACACAAGTCTATTATTTATTAGGTAATATTTTATTGCACTAGTAAATCAGAAGTTATTGTTAAGTTTTTGAAACTTTTTTTATTATTTATTGAACTAAGACTTTTAGGAAATCCCCAACTAAGATTTGCGAACGCGTGCGATTTAACGAACCGTTGATTAGCAAGAGGAACGGAGATGCCGGAAATAGGCTCCAAAGTTCAGTGATCGAGGGAGCGTTCTGACTGATCGTTTTGATCGTGCAGGAGGTTGTTGTGTAACATTGCGACAAGTTTGGTAATTAAACTTTACGCGGTAACCATGGAGCACGACATAGGCTACTTTTTATGGAGAAAAAAATTGTTGAGGGGGTGAAATGGTGTTGAATAGGTTGTAAGGGGTGTTTTATTTCTTTGGTCCGATATTTTTTATTTTCAGGATTTTTCGAAATTCATCTCCTAAGGGGGTGAAATGGGGTTCAATAGGTTGGAATCTTACCCTTTACTTTTTTTTCTATTGTATAATAAGTAACTGACTGACAGACAACGCACAGCCCAAACCGCTGGACCTTAAGGGCTGAAATTTTAACAGTTCATCCTTAAAATGACGCAAACATCCCCTACCGCTACTCCACTAAGGGGGTGAAATGGGGTTAGCCCAAACCACTGGAGCTACAGGGCGGAAATTTTAACAGTGCATTCCTAAAATGACGTGAACATCTACTAAGAAACACGGGCTGTTGAAATTAATGCACGTCTAAAATGATCAGTCGGACACATTGAAAAACGATGAAATGCCAAAACGGGAAGCGGCAATTGCCCTTTCCAGGATGAAATCAGTAGTTTCGTCTTATAATTTTCGTTTCCAGGCCACATTTTTATAGTCGATTTTTCTGGCCGATAAATTGTGAATTTTCAGGCTGCATAGTGGGCACCAATTTTGCAAAATTGATGACCTATTTTATCACTATTTTTGAAGTCGAAATGGGGAAGTTCTGCACAGGGTACCAATTACCTTGGAACTGCAAAATCTATGCGCACGAGTAATAGGATAGGCTATGGGTCTGTTGTGCACGTAATACAAAATTTTCCCGATAGATGATGCTCAACCTTGAGATTTGTGGCAGTCTTTCCCAGCCTCTATTGGAAATAATCCGAAACATCCGCAACTTGACCGGATTAGTAGCAGAAACAACTACTTGCTGCTACGACGTTTTACTACTACATTTTCGTTAGCTCATTCAATCGAGGTTGCACTCCGAATGAATTCGATAATTCAATCGATTGAGAAAAACAAATGTATTGACAGTTAGAAAATAAAAATAGAAATCAGGAATAAAAGATTAACATTGAAATAATCAACGGACTTTTATTTTACTTTAGCTCGCCTATGGTTGTGACACGGAGTAACCACCAGACAGCGACATTGGTGACCCCGAAGACTTTTAGAGCCCCTATTTCTAGGATTCCCAAGAAGAAACGGACGTATAAAATGGCGTCGGACAATAACAAAGAAAACACAAGAGCTTTTCAGAAATCTGGCAGCGAAAAAGACAGCCATGTGAAAAATGTTGGTGGATCGCAAATCAGATTGCCACATATCTGGAGGAATGATCCTGAACTTTGGTTTGCCCAGGTCGAGGCCAGATTCCATACGCACCCATTAGTGGACGACGACGAGCGCTACAACATAGTTTTAGCATCAATCGAGGATCCACAAATCCTCAGCCAAGTCTCCGATATTATTAGAAAACCCCCACAGACAGCAAAATACCAGTCTTTGAAGGATAAACTCATCACTCGATTCACCGAATCAAAAGAGAAGTTGTTACAGAAGCTTTTTACCGAGCTGGAGCTGAAAAATAAAACACCTTCACAACTTCTCCGAGAGATGTTGAACATTGCCCCCGAAGGCATGAATGAAGAAGTGATGAAGTCCTTGTGGTTACAGCGCATGCCGGTAAGTGTTAAATGTGTCCTTTCAGCTACTGAGGATTTAGAATTGAGCAAATTAGCTGAAATTGCTGACAAAATACTCGAACACACTAACATGCTTGAGCCCCAGGTAGCAGCTGTGAGCGAATCAAACCCGAGTGTGAACGACAGACTGGACAAGATAGAACAACAGCTACAGGTAGTGTTGAAGTCGATGAAGCAACTGACTACGAGGCCCCGATCACGCAGTCGAACGAGGTTGACGACGCCTGTACGCGACGAAAATTGCTACTACCACAACAAGTACAGAAGCAAAGCTACAAAATGCCATGCACCGTGCAAATTTGTAGAGTTTACCAAGGGAAACTAATTCCTGTGGCGACCACGGAGACAGGCCGTCACGGTGATAACAATCCATATCTCCAATCTGAAAAAAGACTATTTATAAAAGAAACAAAATCTAACAAAAAATTTCGCATTAATTCAGGTTCTATTATTTCGATTATTCCCGTCAACTTTGTCAATGACAGCCCGAAACTCAGGAGCTTCAAATTATATGCAGCGAACTAAACAATCATCGACACTTATGGTGTACATCGCATGGAGTTAAACCTAGGTTTGAGACGATCATATAAGGGGGTATCTATTATTGCCCAAACCCAGGTACCAATTATTAGAGCTGACTTTTTAACCAATTTTGGACTTCTTGTAGATTTAAAGAACCGGCGACTCGTGGATCGCACCACAGCGCTGTCCAGACAAGGAGAGTTGGGACTGACAACCATCTACGCAATTACAACCGTAGACAACAATTTTTGTATACCAAAATATTTTAAATAATTACCGCAGCATCACTTTACCAAGGGTTAAAGTTGCTTCGTCGACAAGTAAAGCACCTCCACATAAAATTTTTACAACTGGCCGACCATTAGCAGAACGGCCACGTCGACTATCTGGAGAGAAACTTCAAACGGCCAAAAATGAAATTGAATCATTGTTAGATGGTGGAGTTATTCAACCATCAAGCAGCTCGTGGTCAAACCCAATTCATATGGTTCCGAAAAAAACCGGTGGCTGGAGGCTTTGCGGGGATTACAGAAAACTGAATGCCCAAACGATTCCAGACCGTTACCCCATAGCCTACATCACTGACTTCAATGAGAGACTATATGTTAAGGAAATTTTTTCAACAATTGATTTAGTTCGTGCTTACTACCAAATACCAATAGTCGAAGAACATATTCCAAAGACGGCAATTACTACACCGTTTGGATTGTTTGAATTTGTAGTTATGCCCTTCGGTTTAAGGAATGCAACACAGTCCTTTCAACGCTACATGACAGCATTTTTCGCGATCTGGGCTATGTTTCCTGTTACATCGATGACATCCTGGTCATGTCCGCTGATGCAGTTGAACATGGTCAACACCTGGAAGAAGTTTTCAAGCGACTTCACGATGCAAACTTGCATATCAACCTGAATAAGTGCATCTTCGGAGCAAGCGAAGTGACCTACTTGGGTTACGTCATAAACAAGGACGGCTGTAAACCACCTGCAGAGCGTATCTCAGCGATAAAGAATTACCCTAAGCCGCAAACCGTTGCAGAACTTCGTCGATTCCTAGGCGTTCTAAATTACTTCCGAAGATGTATACCACATGCAGCTCAGTTACAAGCCCCACTTAACTCAAAAAAGAATGATAAACGTCCAGTAGTTTGGTCAAACGAAATTGAAGAAGCTTTCGAAGCTTATAGGATGAGTCTATGTGATGCAGTCCAACTGGCACATCTGGGTCAGAACAAACCTAAGGAGGCCTCGGTAGTCTAGGGGTAAGGCGCCTGACTACTATCCCCAGAGGTCCCGGGTTCGAATCCCGGTGGTGCCACGGTCCTAGCCTTTCCCAATTTCCCACCTACAACTTTCCTTCTTTCTTCTTCCCTCTTTACATTCCTGATTCCTCCTGTCATAGCCTTCACTAGTTTCTCTTCCACGCTCCACCAAGCGCATGCCATCGGTTGGTTGAAGAGATTCAACTCGTTTCAGGAGGCATAACACTCCAGCGAGTTGTTCTCGATGCCCCGATGTCAGAGTCGCGAAATGGTGGAATAAAATATCGCAGCCAGGTTGTGACAGTTCCTTCCTCTCTTCTTTCCCTCTCTTCTCTCTATCTTCCGGCTAGAGCTGCTGTTCGACGGTGTATACGGAAAAAAATAGATTGTCGACAGTACAAAGGGACTTTCCCTAAGCCTCTAGTCTGCCACATAAAAAAAAAAAAAAAAAAAAAAAAACCACTCGCTCTCACAACCGATGCGTCAGATACAGCAATTGGTGGTGAACTTGAACAACAAGATACAGGAGAATGGAGACCACTTGGTTATTTCTCATGGAAGATGAGCCCAACAGAGCAAAGATATTCTACGTATGATAGAGAGCTTCTGGCTGTTTTCGCTTCAATAAAATTTTTTCGACATATACTCGAAGCCCGAACCTTCGTGATTAGAACCGACCATTTACCATTAACGCACGCGATCGCGCAGAAACCAGAGAAAGCCTCACCTCGTCAATTGCGACAATTAGATTAGATCTCACAATTTTCCACAGATATTGTTTATATTCCAGGTAAGGACAACACGGTAGCGGACGCACTTTCACGTATAAGCATGATCACTACGCCGACAGTGGTGGAACCGGAATAACTACAAACCGAACAACAGAGAGACGAAGAGTTGAAGGAATTGTTAAAGGTGTTCCGGCCACACTGAAAAACAACCAAAAAAGCAAAAGGAATTTATAAATAAAGCTCTAATTTTTCAAGTTCTTGCATTTTTATTAAAGATAAACAAACAAAACTACATGAATACACAAAATCACGAAAACAAAACACACACGGAAGAAGACGTCACTACACAACAAAAAACAACAAGAAATTCGTACCTGCAAGTAAAAAAAAGAATTAATTAAATATAAATGTGAAATATATACAAGTTCTTACCTTTTTCAAAACCAACGAGGATGAAAAAATCAAAACCCAAGGCGATGAAAAATCCACCAGAAAATCCATCAAAAAGCCGTCGGCAAATCGACCAAATTCTGTAAACAAAAAGTATTAATTAAAAATCAAAAACAGGTTCCAAAAAAATACTCACCTGGCAACCCCAATGGAGTAATCGCAGGCTCCTCCTAATCCATTCCCCCACTAAAACCTGAAAATATAAACTAAAATTAGTAAATAAACTTAAAATCCAAATGCAATACTTACCCAAACAAGAAAACTCCATTTGACAGCCGTAAGATAAACAAGAACAGCTGATCGGACATCGCACACAGATCTAGTACATAAACCCGAAATTATGTACTTCGAGAACGAAGCCCCCTGCCAAAGGATAGCCGCAGCTATTGTTCGAGTAGTAATAAATACCGACGCACAGACGGCGTTAAATCAGATTGCTTTTAATCTTTCTAGAGTCTTGAACTAGAAGATAAAATCGGTATTGAGATTTTAACAATAAAGCAATTTCAAAGAATCTGCTCAAGTATTGAACTTGGCATTCTGGAAAGACAGAATTGAGGTCTTTCCCCAGCAAAAAGAATCTGCTCAAGTATCGAACTTAGCATTCTGGAAAGACAGAATTGAGGTCTTTCCCCAGCAAAAAGAATCTGCTCAAGTATCGAACTTAGCATTCTGAAAAGACAGAATTGAGGTCTTTTCCTAGTAAAGCCCGAATTAAAGACAGTCTTGAAGTCTTTACTGCAGCAGTAACTTAATCATCAAAGTTGATTTCAGCAGTTACTCTAACCAACCACAGAGGGACGAATCTGCGAAGAAACAAGGCAAAGCAGTCCAACAAGCAGCCACCAGGGCAGCAAGCAGAAACCAGGGCAGCAAGCAGCACCCAAGCAGCAAGCAGCAAGCAAATCCCAAGCGATTCACAAGAAACGAGACCGGAGTGCAGCACCACAAAGGTTATTACTGGCTGTTCTAATTGCAGAACACATCAGTCGAAACATCAATCATCACGCTGACAGATAGGTGGCGTTATTCATTTAAGTTACCAGAGCAAGCAATATTTTGGTAATTTTTATTTACAAAACAAATACGAAATTTCAAGTAATAAATAACAAATTAAAGATTGAATTGAATTATTTTGGCAATTTGTTGAATTTTTATTGAATTTATATTTGCGAAAATCTAATAATTAATTGAAAATAAATAGTAATTTGGTTATTGGAAAAAGTTATCTTTTATTGAATCACACCCTTCCGGCACCTTTTTATTGAGTCAGAAATTAAATTGCTAATTCTGAACATTGGTCCTTCGAGCCGGATAGTGATTCAATAAGATAACTCAAGCCGCAATTCAGAAACATGGAAGAATTACTCGATCATCAAAAACGACTTCGAGAACGCATCGAGAAGGCATATCGCAACTTTTCCAAGGATGGACCAAGTAGAAAAACGGAAACATACTTCCAAAAGAAACTCGACGGTCTCGATGACGACTGGAAAACGTTCCGCAATAACGAAAAGGAAATAATGAGCAAGACGCTAAGTGAAGCCGAACACAAGCATCCATACTTCAAGGACGATTGGTACTCAGAAGTGGAAGAAACGTACATAAACACCTATTCCGCAATCAACGAAGAATACCTCAAGATCCGTCCAGCCGCAGACCCAAGAGCCGAGCAGTCATCAACAGATCTAAATAATAGTCAAATTGCTCACCATAACAACGAGGTAAAACTTCCACGAATCTCAATACCCACATTCGCAGGCGACTATGCATCATGGCCATCGTTCTTGGACTTGTTCACCAGCCTCATACACAACAAAACATCATTATCAGGTGCTCAAAAACTCCAATATCTAAAGGCTCATTTATCTGGGGAAGCATTGAGACTACTCAGCAATACATTAGTAAGCGATGCCAACTATGAACCTGCATGGAATCTACTCGTTGATACTTACGACAATAAGCGAGCATTATTAAAGACACAGCTCGACATTCTACTCAGCCAACCGAAGTTAAGTCGAGAGTCAGCACAAGGCATCAAGGAGCTGAAGACAAGGACCCACGAATGTCTCACAGCTATTGAGAATCTGAAAATCTCAACACAGAATTGGGACCCTATTCTCATCCATTTGCTTGTACAGAAACTACCGACCGAAACTCACGAGCAGTGGGAGCAATCCCAGAGTACTAAGTCAAGGCAAACCATTCCGACATGGCCACAACTGCGTACTTTCCTCGAAACAAGATTCAGGACGTTAGAAGCCGTCAACAACTCTGCAAACAAAAGGGATGAACATCACGAGAGTAAATCCAGGGATCATCCAAGAAGAAAAACGCAAACCTTCCACGTAGCTAATCACAGCACATGCATCCTGTGCAAGGGCACACATGTTATGAGGAAATGCCCCAAATATGTACAATTGAGCATCGATGAGAGATACAAGGAAGTCAAAGTAAAGGATCTATGCATCAATTGTCTGGGAACCGGCCATCGCTCATCACAGTGTCCCAGCAAAGGTAGATGCTTCCAATGCGGAAAAACGCATCATACGACCCTGCATAGACCACCGTCAACAGAACGAACCAGCGACAGCATCGTTCCGTCAACAAGCTCGAATAATGAGCTGCCAACGAATCAAACACAAGTATGCCTTTTTCAGACTCCATCCTATGATTGCCAACAAGTATTATTAGCTACAGCTTTAGTAACAGTGATATCTCCAACCGGACGACAGCAAGTCTGCAGAGTACTCATCGATCCTGGCTCCCAATCCTCATTCGTACGTGAATCTGTGGTTCAAAGCCTGCAACTCAAGAAGAAGCCAGTTCACACAGACTTAACAGGAATCGGTAGCTTGCCAGCTGGCAAACTAACAAGCTGGGTCACGCTGCTACTAAAATCTCAAGATCAGCACTCAGAAAGCATCCAGGCCCAAACACTAGTGATCAACAAAATCACCAATCCACTACCACACAAAGAATTTGCCATCCAGGATTGGACTCTTGTGAAGGGACTCGAACTAGCCGATCCAACATTCCACAAGCCAGGTCACATCGACATCCTCTTGGGTGCAGACATATACCCCAAGATCCTCTTGAACGGACTAAGAAAAAGCAACAACGGCCGTACCGCAGCCCAGAACACAATATTCGGATGGATTATCACTGGAGAAATCGAATCACCAGTACAACCAATTACTAACCCAATAACGTTCTTCACGCAGGTGTCTCCTGACAACGAGCTCAAAAGGTTCTGGGAGTTAGAGGAGATCCCATCAAAACCCAAGTGGACGAAGGAAGAAATACAATGCGAAAACCACTTCGCCAACAATATCACCAGATGCAATGACGGACGATATCTGGTTCGACTCCCATTTGCAGCCCAACGTCCGAACAACTATCTGTCTTGTGATACAAGGAACATTAATATCCACTCTCATGCGTTGGAGAAGTTACCGCATCGCGTACATGGCCGACGTCGAGAAAATGTACCGTCAAATACGAGTACATCCAGACGACTCCGAGTTTCAGCGAATCATCTGGCGAGAATCACCGACCCAACCTATCCAAGACTACAGGCTACGGACCGTAACATTCGGAACAAAAAGTGCCCCATTCCTGGCGATCAGGACCATGCATCAACTGGCGAGAGACTCATCAAACACCCATCCACTCAGTTCAGACGCAGTGCTCAACGACTTCTACGTCGACGACTTGATGACCGGCGCAGACACCATAGGGGAAGCGAAGGACAAACAAAAGCAAATAATCCAGCTCCTACGATCAGGAGGGCTAGAATTGCGGAAGTGGGCAGCAAATCATCAAGCCATGCTACAAGAAGTCCCGGAATCCGATCGAGAGGTCTCTCTACCTCTCACACTAAACGAGGAAGACGTCAAGACACTCGGATTGTTATGGAATCCATCGATGGACACATTGTCATACAAAGTCACTATGGAAGCAGCTCCAGATGAATTCACGAAAAGAAAAATGCTATCCGAGATCGCTAACTTGTTTGACCCAATTGGATGGCTCACACCGATGACAATCAACGCCAAAATTCTAATTCAAAGTCTCTGGTTAACCAAAATCGAGTGGGATGAAATAGTCCCAAAGAATATTGAACAACAATGGAGAGGATTTCGAACAACCCTTCCGATAATACAAACGATACAAATTCCCCGATGGATCCAGACTCACAGCAAAGGCCAGAACATTGAACTACATGGTTTCTGCGACGCGTCCATAAAGGCCTACGCTGCAGCCGTATACATTCGAACACAGAACGAAGATGGATCCATAGATTGCCATCTAATAGCCGCTAAGAGCAAGGTAGCGCCTATAAAAACAGTCTCCTTGCCAAGATTGGAATTATGCGGAGCACACTTATTGGCCAAATTGCTGGCACAAGTTAGAGATGATATGAAATTCGAGCGATCAACGACATACGCATGGACCGACTCCACAATCGTCATCGCCTGGTTGAGAAAACATCCATCATCAGCAACGAACCCTAAAGAAAAAATACCACAATGGCGTTTCCGCCGAAAAACAAACCGGTCTTAAAAGGCCCCATCAAACACGGCCACAGAACAGCAACGTTAATACACTTCCGCCGGAAACCAAAACTATCTCAAGCAGCTTCCTCGAAACACTTTTCTTTGAAGCTTAACGCTTCAAGGCGGGGAGAATGTTCCGGCCACACTGAAAAACAACCAAAAAAGCAAAAGGAATTTATAAATAAAGCTCTAATTTTTCAAGTTCTTGCATTTTTATTAAAGATAAACAAACAAAACTACATGAATACACAAAATCACGAAAACAAAACACACACGGAAGAAGACGTCACTACACAACAAAAAACAACAAGAAATTCGTACCTGCAAGTAAAAAAAAGAATTAATTAAATATAAATGTGAAATATATACAAGTTCTTACCTTTTTCAAAACCAACGAGGATGAAAAAATCAAAACCCAAGGCGATGAAAAATCCACCAGAAAATCCATCAAAAAGCCGTCGGCAAATCGACCAAATTCTGTAAACAAAAAGTATTAATTAAAAATCAAAAACAGGTTCCAAAAAAATACTCACCTGGCAACCCCAATGGAGTAATCGCAGGCTCCTCCTAATCCATTCCCCCACTAAAACCTGAAAATATAAACTAAAATTAGTAAATAAACTTAAAATCCAAATGCAATACTTACCCAAACAAGAAAACTCCATTTGACAGCCGTAAGATAAACAAGAACAGCTGATCGGACATCGCACACAGATCTAGTACATAAACCCGAAATTATGTACTTCGAGAACGAAGCCCCCTGCCAAAGGATAGCCGCAGCTATTGTTCGAGTAGTAATAAATACCGACGCACAGACGGCGTTAAATCAGATTGCTTTTAATCTTTCTAGAGTCTTGAACTAGAAGATAAAATCGGTATTGAGATTTTAACAATAAAGCAATTTCAAAGAATCTGCTCAAGTATTGAACTTGGCATTCTGGAAAGACAGAATTGAGGTCTTTCCCCAGCAAAAAGAATCTGCTCAAGTATCGAACTTAGCATTCTGAAAAGACAGAATTGAGGTCTTTTCCTAGTAAAGCCCGAATTAAAGACAGTCTTGAAGTCTTTACTGCAGCAGTAACTTAATCATCAAAGTTGATTTCAGCAGTTACTCTAACCAACCACAGAGGGACGAATCTGCGAAGAAACAAGGCAAAGCAGTCCAACAAGCAGCCACCAGGGCAGCAAGCAGAAACCAGGGCAGCAAGCAGCACCCAGGCAGCAAGCAGCAAGCAAATCCCAAGCGATTCACAAGAAACGAGACCGGAGTGCAGCACCACAAAGGTTATTACTGGCTGTTCTAATTGCAGAACACATCAGTCGAAACATCAATCATCACGCTGACAGATAGGTGGCGTTATTCATTTAAGTTACCAGAGCAAGCAATATTTTGGTAATTTTTATTTACAAAACAAATACGAAATTTCAAGTAATAAATAACAAATTAAAGATTGAATTGAATTATTTTGGCAATTTGTTGAATTTTTATTGAATTTATATTTGCGAAAATCTAATAATTAATTGAAAATAAATAGTAATTTGGTTATTGGAAAAAGTTATCTTTTATTGAATCACACCCTTCCGGCACCTTTTTATTGAGGCAGAAATGTATACCACATCAGAGATGTATACCACATGCAGCTCAGTTACAAGCCCCACTTAACGAACTACTCAAGAACTCAAAAAAGAATGATAAACGTCCAGTAGTTTGGTCAAACGAAATTGAAGAAGCTTTCGAAGCTTATAGGATGAGTCTATGTGATGCAGTCCAACTGGCACATCTGGGTCAGAACAAACCACTCGCTCTCACAACCGATGCGTCAGATACAGCAATTGGTGGTGAACTTGAACAACAAGATACAGGAGAATGGAGACCACTTGGTTATTTCTCATGGAAGATGAGCCCAACAGAGCAAAGATATTCTACGTATGATAGAGAGCTTCTGGCTGTTTTCGCTTCAATAAAATTTTTTCGACATATACTCGAAGCCCGAACCTTCGTGATTAGAACCGACCATTTACCATTAACGCACGCGATCGCGCAGAAACCAGAGAAAGCCTCACCTCGTCAATTGCGACAATTAGATTAGATCTCACAATTTTCCACAGATATTGTTTATATTCCAGGTAAGGACAACACGGTAGCGGACGCACTTTCACGTATAAGCATGATCACTACGCCGACAGTGGTGGAACCGGAATAACTACAAACCGAACAACAGAGAGACGAAGAGTTGAAGGAATTGTTAAAGGGATCAACCTCATTGAAACTTCAAAAATTATCCTTCAAGGAAGACTGTTCAGTTTACTGTGATACAGAAACTGGAACGATACGCCCATATGTTCCTCAATCTTTAAGGTATCGTATATTTAGCTCCATATATGGACTATCACACCCAAACGGTAAAGCTACGTCAAAACAAATAATACAAAAGTACGTTTGGCCACAGATGAGGAGTGATGTAATAGAATGGTCACGCCGATGAATTTCTTGCCAAAAGGCAAAGATACAACGACACCAAAAAAATGACATAACGCCATTTGAATTACCTGACCATCGATTCGACCACGTCCATATAGACATTGTGATTTCACCACTAATCCAGGGATTTCGTTACTGTTTAACTATAATCGACCGTTTCTCGAGATGGCCTGAGGCAGTTCCGCTTAAGGACATAACCGCAGACACGATTGCAACCGCATTTTATTCGAATTGGGTCGCAAGATTTGAAACACCAAAGACTATCACTACAGATCAAGGGACACAATTTGAGTCAGAGCTATTTAAATCTCTCACTAATATGCTTGGATCTAGAAGAATTCGCACTTCACCATACCACCCTGCATCGAATGGACTTATTGAGAGGTGGCACCGTTCATTTAAATCCGCCTTGATGTGTCACTTAGGGATTTCATGGCTGGACCTCCTGCCCACGGTACTTTTAGGACTTCGGACATGCTATAAGGAAGACATAAATGCTTCGGCTGCCGAATTCTTATTTAGATCACCACTTAGAGTTCCAAGAGAATTTTTCACCGATATAGACACCTGCATTGATCCGAAAATATTCATTGAGAAGTTCAGAGAACATATGCGAGCAATCAAACCACTACCAACAACTTATTCAAACATAAACATTTAGAATATTGTACCCATGTTTTCCTGAGAACCGATGCTGTAAAGAAACCATTAGAACCACCATATTCCGGACCCTACAAGGTAATTAAAAAGAATTAATGACAATAATTTTTTAATTAAAATAGGGGAGAAAGAAACCACAGTCTCAACCGAGAGATTAAAGCCAGCTTATACCGTCATCGAGGATAGCCCTGGACCTTCAACGGACAGCTCATCACGAGAGAATACAGATACCACAATCGACCAACAAAACTCGTGGTTATCCCGCTCCAATGTTGGAAAATTAAATACATATGTCAACAAAAGAAAATCAGTCTCCTTTCAAGAGCCGCCTACGACCTGTTTATTAAGAAGGGGGTAGCTGTGGCAGTCTTTCCCAGCCTCTATTGGAAATATTCCGAAACATCCGCAACTTGACTGGATTAGTAGCAGAAACAACTACTTGCTGCTACGACGTTTTACTACTACATTTTCGTTAGCTCATTAAATTGAGGCTGCGCTGCGAATGAATTCGATAATTCAATAAATTGAGAAAGACAAATGCATTGACAATTAGAAAATAAAAATAGAAATCAGGAATAAAAGATTAACATTGAAATAATCAACGGACTTTTATTTTACTTTAGCTCGCCTATGGTTGTGACACGGAGTAACAACCAGACAGCGACAGATTTAAAAAAAATTATAAACAAGTTGGGATGTGGGTTTGACCCCTTCGGTCCACACGATTAACTTCCCAGAATGATGAACGAAGATGGAACTGACTTCTTACAAAATAGTGTTACATATACGTTTAGCACTAGTGGAAAACTGGTTAGTATCAGAACTGATGACAAAGAAATCCCGAGAGAAGCTAGTTCAAATAACTATTATAGTAGTAAATCCACAAGATTTTTCTAGAGAATTTGTCTTTCCTGAACGTTAGCAAACAAACATGTCCTCCGTATTTCGTTCGCTGCACTAAAGCGAGTGTCTGAGATGCGAATGACTTCATTTGGAAATTTCAAAGCTTTCCGGAGATATTTGCAAAACTGTAACTGTAACTGTCTGACAAGTACGACTTGACCAAAAAGAACAAATTTTACGGTAACTACTGGAAATCCCGGGATAAACGGCAATTTCCTGAAACTGTATCACGCGTAGAAAACAATTCCCCGTCAAAAAGTGCTAATCCAAGGTTTGAAAAACTCGCGCTGTTTGTAAAGGGTAACGAAATTTTTGCACGATTTTGAAAGGTTGTCGAATTTTGACAATTGATGTTTTGTTCGAAGGCTATCTCTGTGCAGAACCCCAAAAAGACCACTTCGTTTAGAACGGGTCTCATTCCATCCAGTTTATTAGATACTAGCATAAAACCCGCGTGCCTTGCAACGCCTTTAAATAAAAACTGTTTATTATGTGCAATGTTTTCCTTCAAAAAAAAAAAAAAAAAAAAACAAACAAAAAAGTCAGCTGTTATTGTCCCTAAAAGGGTTTATTATAGTGCATTTTTTTAATAAATATGGTACACAAATTGCTGCGTATATCACCTCTGCTCAACAAATCTGCAAGTTTTGAAGAAGATTGGCAAGTTTATGTCATCAAGAGAAGTGGCATTTTAGGTTTCGACGAACGTTCGTTAAGTTTGTTCGCCTATTTACGTGGGTGCAAGAAATTATGAAGCAATCACAAATGAATATTAAATAAAGTGAATTTCGGGTCATTCATTTTTACGTGATTATAGGGATGCACTGTCAAAGTTTCAGCCCTTCAGCTTCAGAGGTGTGGTTAACCCCATTTCACCCCCTTAGGGGATGAATTTCGAGTAATCGCCTCTTAGTGGATGTCCACGTCATTATAGGGATGCACTGTCGAAATTTCAGCCGTATAGCTCCAGTAGTTTGGTAACCCCATTTCACTGTGTTAGGAGATGAATTTCGAAAAATCGCTTCTTAGTGAACGTCCACGTCATTATAAAGATGCACTGTCAAAATTAAAACCCTTCAGCTCCAGCGGTTTGGGTTAACCCCATTTAACCCCCTTAGGGGATAAATTTCAAAAATCGCTCCTAAGTGGATGTCCACGTCATTGTAGGGATGCACGGTCAAAATTAAAGCCCTTCAGCTTCAGCGGTGTGGGTTAACCCCATTTCACCCCCTTAGGGGATGAATTTCGAAAAATCGCTTCTTAGTGGATGTCCACGTCATTAAAGGGATGCACTGTCAAAATTTCAGCGCTATAGCTCCAGCGGTTTGGGAAAACCCCATTTCACCCCGTTAGGGGAGGAATTTCGAAAAATCGCTTTATAGTGGATGTCCACGCCATTATAGGATGCACTGTCAAAATTTCAGCCCTATAGCTACAGCGGTTTGGGTAAACCCCATTTCACCCCCTAAGGGGATGAATTTAAAAAATCGCTTCTTAGTGGATGTCCACGCCATTATAGGGATGCACTGTCAAAATTACAGCCCTATTGCTTTAGCGGTTTGGAAAAACCCCATTTCACCCCCATAGGGGATTAATTTCGAAAAATCGCTCTTTAGGGGATGTCCACGTCATTTTAGGGATGCACTGTCAAAATTTCAGCCTTATAGCTCCAGCGGTTTTGAGTTGACCCTATTTCACCCCCTTAGGGGATGAATTTCGAAAAATCGCTAGGGATGCACTGTCAAAATTTCAGCCCTTTAGCTCTAGCGGTTTAGGTTGTGCGTTGTCTGTCAGTCAGTTACTTTTTATACAATAGAAAAAAAATAAAAAAAAATCCCCTTACAACTTATTGAACCCCATTTCACCCCCTTCAACCCTTTTTTCTCCAAAAAAAAGTAGCCTATGTCCGTCTCCAAGATCTAAACTATGTCTGTTGCAAATTTCATCAAAATCGGTCCAGCGGTTTAGGCGTGAAAGCGTAACATACAGACAGACAGACAGAGTTACTTTCGCATTTATAATATTAGTAAGGATTAGCAAAACTTGTCAATTTAAGGTCTTTCTGACAATTAGCCGAAGTTTTTCTATTTAAACAAAAAAGGCCCAACCGAATATTATGAAATTTTTTCAGAGCATTTCTTCGTTAATATTATTTTTTCGGCACCTCAATGAAGTCGATATAGTTTTTAGTTTGGGCGGTATCGTGCAGGTACAAAAATCAAAAATCATAAACGTCGTTTAAACAAAAAAAAAAAAAAATTGGCAGTTATAGGAACTGCCGATAGAAGTGAAAACTTAGAACTTAGTTGTTGAAATTCGATTCTTTTGAAGTAATTCAAAATTCTATATTTCTTGAAAGGACTAAATCTTTTTGATTGCAGTATTTTCATTAGGACATTAACCAACTTATTAAAATAAGGATGTAGCACAAGTAACTGCGTCTTCATTAATAAGTGTACTTTTTTCTATAAAATTTAATGCTGCTGCTTCTTCAACCGATATCTCAGAATTATTTTTTAAATTATGTAATAATTGTAGCAATTTTGACCACCCTATTTCATTAGCACTTATTGTAAAAAAGATACAATCGGGTTATGGTTGAAAAAAAATACTATTAAAATTTTAAAGGGGTAAATTCCGGTTTTAAATAAATTGAACGTCCCGTGAATAATGTTCGATTACAACTGATTTATTTCTTCCTCTTTACATGAGTTCTTACTTAACTACTTAACCTAACAGTAACAATTTTATTGGGGTTACCAGATTAATTTTCTTCATCCTGGGCCCCGCAGTGAGAAGCTGATATTTCTAATGGAAATAGTAGCTGGATTGGTCTTCTTAAAGTTTTCCGGTCAGAAAGGCGTACTTCACATGCCCTGATTCTTCCGTCTCTTCCTGGGAAGGTTTTTTGGACAACAGCTAACTTCCAGTGTAGGAGCGGTTTATTGTCTTCGTGAACTAATACAACGTCTCCAAGTTTAACGCTTTTAGAATGACTATCTTTAATTTGATGTACAGTACGCAGCTGCTGTAAGTATTCTTGCTGCCACCGCTTTATATAACGCTTCAAAAGACTTTGACGAATTTTCCAGGATTCTGCTATTATCGATTTGTCGCTTAAAAAATCTGAGAATATAAGACATTTTGCATTATTAAGAAAATGGGATGGGGTTAAAGGAAATGGGTCATTAGAATCATCGCTTATGTAGGTAAGTGGCCTGGAATTTACCGTTGCCTCGATTTCTGCCAGTAAAGTTGCTAGTTCCTCGTAATCCAAAGTTAATTTGCCCACTGCTGCCTTCAAAGCGGTTTTTACACTTCGAACAAGCCTCTCATAAAATCCGCCCCACCACGCTGCCCTTTCCGCGATGTATCTCCAACTTACACCAACGCTGCTAGCTAGTCCTTGCACTTCCGATTTTTTCAACAGCTCCTCCAGTTTGCGTAGCTCGAAATCAGTTCTCTTGAATGTCTTCGCATTGTCTGATATAATTACCTTAGGTACTCCTCTTCTAGCAAAAAATCTTCTTAACGCTTGAATACAACTCTTCACCGTCAAGTCGGGTACCAATTCCAAATGTACGGCTCGAATGGCGGCGCAAGTCAACAACATAATGTAAACTTTCTGTCTCTTGTTATCTTCCTTTCGCGTTTTGATATACAGTGGACCTGCAAAGTCTACGCCAACAGTTTCAAATGGTCTGGATGTCATTACCCGTTCCTTAGGTAGTGGTGGCCAAGGTTCTGAGGCGCTCTTGCCATGTAATCGCCTGCAGATGACACAATGACGCAGTATTGTTTTAATAAGCTGGCGTCCTCTTATAATCCAGTAATTTTCTCTTATCTTAGCCAAAACAACGCTTGGGCCGCTATGTTGCATCCGTCCGTGGGTGTCTAGCACTAGAAGTCGACTGAGATGAGATGTTTTCGCTAAAATTATTGGATTACAAACGTTAAAGTCATACTCAGTCTCAGGTAATCTCCCTCTTAGCCTTAAAATGTCGTTATGTAAAAAAGGATTTAATGATAAAATTGACGAGTTTCTTGAAATCGGTTTTCCTTGCTTCAGGCATCTTATTTCAGAGCTGAAATCGAGAGTTTGGCAATATTTGAAGAGCGATATTCCAAAACGTGCTAAGTTCTTATGATGTAATTAGTGGGAAATAAAAAAAAACTGAATATCACTTTCACTCTCGCCTAAAGGGCTGTAATATTATTTCCTTTCTCAAAAAACCGATAAAAGAAACTTTTATTTATAAAAATATAAATAAATTTGCTACATTTTATATGAAAAAAATGGTTTTATTTATGGTGGTACATTTTCATAATGTACTAAGTCAATTACTTAGTACATTTTGAAATAAAATTTCATAGTAAAATTATGATACTATGGTAAATGTTTTCAGTCCTCAGAAAGTTCAGCCCAGCAAAAGAAAGAATAGTATTTTTCAAATCTTTATTTTTAATATAAAAAAACATTAAAAAATTCAATATGAATACTAGCTATTGAAATTGATGGAAAATTCATTTGTATGACCCATTATACATCGGAATGAGTATGATTTGTGATAAATGTTTATGTGAATGCATAACTACTACGTCATAGATTGGAAAGCAATACAATATTAAAATTAAACAAAAATTGACTTAGTACGTTTTGGAATATCGCTCTTCATTTGATCCAATATAATTTTGCTACATATATTTCATCGGCCGTTAATTCTCCAACTTGGCGTGGCTGTTTCTTTACACGATTCAAAAACCTTAGCACATATGCTGTTACTCGCAATAATTTCATCAGGCTGCTGAAATTCTGTAAGTTTAAAATTGCTGTATTCACTTCGCTGTTAATTGCTTCTCTGTCGTCGCTAGTATCAACTTCTTCGCTGCATTGAAGTACAAAAGAATTTTCGTGGATTGTTTTAAGTGGCCAGTTAGACGAATCTTCTTTCAGCCATGCTGGCCCACCTCTCCATAACTGAGAGCTCCTTAGAAGCTTGGCGCTAATTCCTCTCGTTAATAAGTCGGCCGGATTTTCTTTACCGCTGCAGTGGCCCCAATCGTATATATTAGAAATTTTGTTTATCTCCTCCACGCGATTATTGACATACGGATTTGACTTTACTGATTGCCCCATTATCCAGTGTAGCGCAATGGTAGAGTCAGTCCACAAGAAGATGGTGTCAATTTTGAAGTCAAGGCTTTTAATTAAAAACTCCTTCAATCTAGCTGCGATCAGCGCTGATGTTAATTCCAGCTTTGGAAGGGTTAGTTCGCTACTCTTATTCTTATTTAATGGACTTACCCTATTTTTTGAACAGATGAAGAATATTTTTACGCCATCATTAGACTTGATTCTTATATATGCAACTGCTCCGTATGCTTTTGGACTAGCATCAGCAAATACATGCAGCTGCCTTTCAATAACAGTTCCATCTGAGTAGGGCGAGACGCAACGCGGCACTGAATAGTCACTCAACTCTGCTAATTCTTCTTGCCACATAAGCCAGGCTGCTAGAACATCTCCGCTCAACATTTCGTCCCAGTCCGAGTTTATTTTCCAAATATCTTGCAGCAATATTTTTATTCTTACGGTGAATGGTCCAAGAATTCCCAAAGGATCGTAAATTCTAGCCATGGCTCTCATTACATTTCGTTTCGTACCTCGCAAAGCTAGTATATATTCTAATTGAGCTTCGACATCTACTCCAATTTCATCGATATGGGTATTCCATAAGATTCCTAATACCTTTTGCTCAAATACTGGCTCTAATCCGTTTTTAACAAACTCTTTCCTTAGCTTTAAATCATTACTATTCCACTTTCGTAGATTCATTTGAGCTTCTTTCATTATATTTACCGACTCATAAAATATTTTTCGGCCTAGTTCTAAACTCTCTACGCTTAGCACTAAATCATCAATATAAAATGACTTACTCAGTTTTTTGCAAATTAATCCATATTTAGGCTCACATCCTTCTAAATGTTTCTGTATAGTAGCCGCTAATAAGAATGGGCTACATGTTACACCAAATGTAAGTCTCTTCATACGGTACTCTTTAATTTGAGGTAAACTTTTATTTATCGCTGGCTTCTCCTCGTACCATAGGAATCTATGTGAGTCTCGATCGTCTTCAGCTAAGGAAATCTGTAAGAAAGCTTTTTCAATATCCGATACAAGTGCAATTTTATTGGAACGGAAACTTAACAACATGGATGTCAGATCCGGTATTAAATTTTTCCCGGCATACAAACAATCATTTAAAGAATAACACCCCTCTTCATTTGATGATGCGTCAAAAACTATCCGCTGTTTAGTTGTTGTTTTGTCTTCTCTGTACACTGCCTTATGCGGCATATAATATAACCGATCACTTTTAATTCTTATGGGAGCTTCCTCGGCAACGCCTGTCTGCAAAAGTTCTCTGATGCCTTTATCGTAATTATCTAACTTCTCACTGTTTTTCATCAAGCGCCTCAATAGACTTTGCAGACGCTGCATCGCGACACCTTTGTTATCACTTAACTGTGCTATCTTCCACGGCACGCACACTTCATATCTGCCTTCTTTATTTTGTTTTATTTTACCAACTGTATCACAGATGTTTGAATTACTATCTTCTTCAACCGAATTAATAATTCCTACTTGCTCTAATTTCCAAAATTTTGACACATCGAAATCACAGTTGTCACTAACTAGAAAGGCACACGTGCTATTGTTTTCACTATTTTGTTTACATTCAGATTTTCCTTGCACAGTCCATCCAAAAAATGTTTTCACTGCAGTCAAATCATTTGTTAAATATGTTGTCTCCGATTTGCTAAATTTCCAATAGTTATCTTGGCCTATTAATAAATTGATTCCGCTTAAATAATTTTCCTCGCTCACCACGATGTCCGCTAACTTTAAACTTCTTAATTTTTTATTATCACTGTCGGGCACCGGTAATATATCCGCACATATTAATGGAACTTCTAAGGCAATAATGTTAACAACACCGCTATTATATTGGCTTTTAACTGCTACTTGAATCTGATTGCACCTTTTAGCACGACGTTGTCTTATGTCACCAAACGGGATAATATTAACGTATTGCACTCCCACAATAGGTAAATTTAACTTTTTTCTCAAATTTTCTGTGATGTATGTCTGTTGGCTGCCGTTATCCATAACCAAACGTGTAAGCACGCGCGATGGGTTTTCTCCTGGACCTGATATAATGGCCTTGGCCGTTTGCAAAAATATTTTTGTCTCGTCCACTGCAACTAGAACTGTTTTTTCTTCTGCATTCGCTTTTTTCTCGGTCATTAAAGCATTCCCATTCTTCCGCTCACACATAGAACTTAAGTGGCGACCATTACAATGCGAACATTTAATCCACTGGTTTCTGCAAAATTTTGAGCTATGATTCAGTTTAGAGCATCGGAAGCATCTTCCTTCTTTTTGTAAAATTTCTTTTCTTTTATTAATTGGAATTTTTGCATCGCAATCTTTTGTTTTATGGGTGGAATTGTTGCAGAAAACGCAATTTTCAACGCTCTTACTTTGTGTAAACAACCCAGTTGCAGTGCTTCGGCCATTAAATTGTTTGGGATGTGAGACTCTCTCATATATTTTCGGATTTGCATTAACCGATTCCGATAATTGGGAAATTTCTAAAGCTTCGACTTCACTTTTTAAGAAGGATATTAGACCTTTTAATCGATCGTCACCATCTACATCAGAGGATGCAGATAGCACCGAATCTGCTGAATCATCGTCCTTATCTTCCAAAGGCGCTTTCCGCTTTTGATAGCGGTGAAATTGAACGCGCAGCTGTGTGGGTATCGCTTTTAGTAATATGGATCTCAACACTATATTATACTGAGCCGACGGCACTTGCAATGCGTGTAAACTTCTCATAGTTGCCGTTGTCTCGTTATATAAGTGCCGCAATTTTCCGATATCTGTGGGCGAACTTAGAGGCTTAATGGACATCATTTTTTGTATGTATTTTTCAACAATTTTCTCGCTGTTTCCATATTCCTCTAGAAGCAATGATATGGCGTCGATATAACATTTTTCCGTTGGGGAGAATCCCGCTATGGTTGCTGCTGCTGGCCCAACTAATGCATTACTTAAATAGTTGAATTTAGTAGCTGAATTAAACTGAGGATTTTCATGCACCGCTCTTCTATATTGCTCCCAGAAAGGTAGCCAATTTTCCAACGCTCCATCGAATTTTTTCAGCTCAAAACTTTTCAACTTGACTCCGCTATATGCATTGTAACCAACACCACATGATGTGAGATTGTGATTATCCTGCCGTTCATCCGATGCTGCTATTTGTGCCTGAAACCTGAATTTTGTCCGCAGAATATGCTCCAACTTTGATATTACACTTATAGCTTTATCATCGTACTCGATTATTGAATTATATTCCTTTTCTGCGTCATCTAACTTCATATTTTCACTCGCTTTTTCATCCGCTTTTCGCAAATTATTATGCGCGTTTTTTAATCTATCTAAGTAACTCACTATTTCAATTTCCACCGCCTCTGCGTTTTGTAAAGGTTCCGCGAAATTGATTTTCGCTAAATATTCCGTTATGGAATTGCATAATTTTGTCACTTGACCGCGACACGAGGATCTATACGCAACATTCATTTTTTATCGCTTTTCGTTGTAATTTCCGCTATTTTTACTTATTTCGCTAATATTCACGCGCTTATTTGGACGTTCCCGGGTTTCGGCACCATGAAAAAAAATACTATTAAAATTTTAAAGGGGTAAATTCCGGTTTTAAATAAATTGAACGTCCCGTGAATAATGTTCGATTACAACTGATTTATTTCTTCCTCTTTACATGAGTTCTTACTTAACTACTTAACCTAACAGTAACAATTTTATTGGGGTTACCAGATTAATTTTCTTCAATGGTAAATAAAGTAAGAAATGAAAATGTTTGATTCAAATTTATCTAAGTATCGCGTAAAAACCGCTTCGATCCACGTTTTATATTTGGTAGTACTAAGTTTCCGATCATTGGACATATTTAAATTAAGTGTTGCATTTAAAAATTCAATTAATGGTAGATTTTTATGATCTGCAAAGTTAATATTGAAGTCTCCACTTAAAATCATCGGTACATTATCATATTTTTCGCCGAATCTTTTTTCGAGAATTTCAGAACCTTCTTTTGTATAAATCATCAAATTTTCGAATAAAAATTGTTGTATCTGTCTCATAGATTTTCCAGGCGAAATATAAACGGCAACCATTAATATGTATTGCCCATTCTCGGAACTGCAACGAGCAACGCATATTTCGCCTATATCAGAAACATTAACACCAATGCTTCTAGTGAATTTAGTATGTATGTCCATATATGAAGTAATGAAGTGTGACGTATCTTGAGTATTGTGATAAATAGCTACTCCTGCTGCTGGAACTTCGGGTCTTTTATAACTTACAACAAAGTTGAAATTCGGAACATCAAGTGGTTCTTCGTTTTTCATACGAGTTTCTGACAAAAGCAGAACATTTGACTTTTTTACGATAGACAGGTGGGATATATGGAACATTTCTTTATGACGGTCTGGAATTTGTGAGGTATGAAAATTCTGTCGTTCAGGAACATGCTTTGAAATTGTTTTTGAGGGATGATCTGTCTGTAAACTAAGCAAATTAGCTGCTCTTTTCTTATCTCTATACCGTAGTTTTCACTTCAAACATCAGTCAAAATGACTGGTTATATATTTTCATTTTCGATACTTAATTGAATAATAGTAGGCGGTCAGATTTATTTTTTTTTTTCAAAATCAAAAAGTGTTTGATTATAATCGATTGAGCGCGTGCGCCAGTCATGAGCATGTCGGTGACGCGAACCCATAACATTTCCCCTATCAAAAAGTGCCCAACGCGGCTAAAGAAGTTTTCACTTCAAAAAAAACGGATCAACCGAATTTTATGAAAATCTTTTCAAATCATATTTTGGTTAATAATCTTCGAAGGGCACCTCAAGTAAGTCGATATCTTTTGTGGTTCGGGCGGTATCGTGCAGGTACAAAAATCACTTACACCTCTTAAACAAAAAAAACGGCTCGACCGAATGTTACGAAAATCTTTTCAGATCATATTTCGGTTAATACGCTTCGAATGACACCTCAACGAAGTTGATATCTTTTTTGGTTCGCGCGATATCGTGCAGGAAGAAATGACCACATCCGTACGCACACACACACACACATACTTCCTCCCAATTTTTTGCTTAAAATGCTCCTGGGACCTTGAAAGATGAAAATACGTCGAAATTTTCGATTTCGATTTTCGGACCGATTACAATAACTTCCTATACTGGGAAGTTAATAACATATTTCTTATAGGTAACTACATTTTTTTATGTACCGTACATCATGTTTCACAAATTTGTTCTTTGTTTCATTATACCTTTTTTTATCCCGGTCTGTGCACACCTATTTTTATTTATTAAAAGGAGTTGTAACGCACGCGCGTTTTTGTTGGTCTTTAATAACTTTAAAATCACTTTAAATTTGAATACACCACAAGTCCAACTTTTTTCCCTAAATAAAAATGTATGGCGAACGGCTAACCAAGTGTTTAGTCGTGCAGACTCTGCAACGGTGGTTGTGTAGCGGTATTTGTTAAACTATAACGCATATAACCTTCGTTCATAAATTTATTCTTATTCGTTTTAATTCATAGCAGCAAATTTCACATATTTCATTAACAACTAAAATGTCAAATTAAAATTATATTAGATTAAATAAATTATTTTAATATTCTTTAATAGATATTACACAATTTTCTTTAATATACATATATGTATCAATTCAAAAACTAAATTTATCTTCAACCAGGGGTGTGCTGGTAAATCGGTAACAACCGGATCGCATATAATTAATACAGGTAAAAACATAATTAATATAAATAAATATCACAACAAGAACAATATTAACAACTAGTTGGGTTTGACCCCTTCAGTCCACACGATCAACTTCCCAGTATGATGTACGTAGACGGAATAAACTTACTTCTTACAAAATAGTAATACGTTTAGCAGTAGCGGGAAATTGACTAGTATCAGAACTTGTGACAAAGTAATCCTGAGAGAAGCTAGTGCCAATAACTATAATAGTGCTAAAATGAGCAAATTTTTCCAGAGAATTTGTTTTTCCTGAACGTTAGCAAACAAACATTTCCTGCGTACTTCTTCGCTACACTAAAGCGGGTGCTTGAATTCGTATTGAGCATGTTGAAGCGCCTGATAAACTGGGAAGCGAATGACTTCATTTGGAAATTCCGAAGAAATTCCGCTTTCCGGAGATTTTAGCAAAACTAATCATTGTAAAGTACTTTTCAGACTTAAGCAAAAAGAACAAATTTTTCGGCAACTACTAGAAATTCCGGGACGGACCGCAATTTCCTGAAACTGTAAGACGTAGAAAACAATTCCCCGCCAAAAAGTGCTGATCAAGGTTTGAAAAATTCGTGATTTTTGCAAAGGGTAACGTAAGTTATGCACGATTGTTAAAGAGTGTCGGATTGTGATAAGTGATGTTTTGTTGGAAAGCTATCGCTGTGCAGAGTCCAAAAAAGATCACATTGTTTAGAACGGGTCTCATTTTATCGAGTTTGTTAAGCAAAACTTATCACTTTAAGGTCCTTCTGACACAGCCGAAGTTTTTTCATTTAAACAAAAAAAAAATCCCTGATTATGAAATTTTTTTTAGAGCATTTATTCGTTAATATTCTTCTTTACAGTCGATACAGTTTTAGGCTCGCGCGGTTTCGTACAGGTGCGACCGTCCAAAAAAACGGCTCGACCGAATTTTATGAAAATAATTTCAGATCATATCTTCGTTAATACTCTTCGAACGGCACCTCAACTAAGTCGATATCTTTTTTTGGCTCGCGCGATATCGTACAGGAAAAAATGACCACAAACGTACGAACACACATACTTCTTCTCAAATTTTTGCTTATAATGCTATTAGGAGTTTGAAAAATGAAAATATGTTCAAAATTTCGATTTCGATTTGCGGACCGATTACAACAACTTCCGTAAAAATTGGTAAGTTAATAATTCTTTTTATAGAGTTAGATTAATTTTTATTTATTTTAAAACTGAAAAATAGTATCTCAATATTATGAAATTTTCTCCCACGACTGCATAATATTAAAAGATTATGAAAATTGTCATAGCAAAACAAATCTGTACATAATTATGTGTAAAAAATCAAAAATATATACATATGTAGGTTAATTTTTGAAATATTGCGTAATTTAACAACCGGCTCAGCGATTTCTTTTATATTTAACAAACGGCTCTCGCGAGCCGGACGGAGCCGGCTCCAGCACACCACTGTCTTCAACTAAATATTAACTTCAATATAATGGAACCCAAAACCACCCAAGTTTTTCCCGGTCATGCACCGAAACCGTGTCAGTTAGGTATTTCTGGATAAAATGCCTAGCAAGCTAGCATTTCTTTATCTTCATACCTTTCTGAAGCGTATGTAAACTGCGAATGAAGAACCTGAACGATGTCGCATTTTTATATCTTCCTGGTTGTCCGTATGTAAACTGCGAATGAAGAACCTGAATGATGTCGCATTTTTATATCTTCCTGGTTGTCCACCGCCATCTTAAGGAAGAACTGCCTTATTATAATATTAGGGTGCGTTGGTCGATAAACTGGGCTTACTTGCCGATAAATTTAACTTCATCTATAACTATATAATTCTGCATTCAGCCCAGGATTATTCTGCATCCAAAAATTGCTAATATTGTATATTAATTTTTACTGCCTTAAATTTTGCATTTTCAATTTTATTCCTTTTATAATTTATTATTATATTTTTTAAATGTCGATAATGCAGAAATGCAGATTGACATTAAAATTAAAAGCTATTTTATCGACGAATAAATCATTCCTTCTCCTTTTAATTTTCCTTCTCTTTCCCTCTTATGGGATAAATTAATAAATTTAAATATAATTATTATCGCGATATTTCAAAGCTTTTCGCTAATTGTGGCTGTAGTAAACGGTACTATATTATACGTTTACTGTAGTAAACTGTACTATTTAATTAAGACACGTTTTTTGTTACATAAATGTATGTTATTTATTAACACTTTATATAGTTATTATATATTATTATTACACGTCGTTTAATTAGATATCTAAATATTGGTATATATATTTATATGTCACTGTTATTTGGTTATTTGATTAACACGCGGACTGCGGCTTTAAACTTGTTTTGTGTCGATGGACGGGTCGCAAGAGAGAGAGTGCCAAAACGGAGATGCCGGAAATTGGCTAGCTCCATATGGATGGGGAAAACGGCAAGATCACTGAACTTTGCGTTCGGTGATCGATGGAGGGTTCCGACTGATCGTTTTGATCGTGTCGGAAGTTGTTGTGTGACATTGGGTAAAGTTTGGTAATTAAACTTTACGCGGTCACTACATACTCCCCCCCAGCGTAGCGTTAACGGAATGTTACCGCTTTAGACGGCTTAGCTTCGTTGTCGCGGTCACAACCGAAGGCTGGCTTTAGCCTGTCAATGGATATTGACTTGGTTGTGCCGTTCAATTTGACGACGAAGTGTTTTCGTAATCGTTTGATTACTTCATATGGGCCCTCGAATGGAGGTTCGAAAGGTTTTCGAACTCTGTCGACTCGTATGAAAACGTAGTCGGCGTTCTCCAGGGCTTCTGGCACGCAGATATCCTTTTGGACGGGTTGCCGAGGATGTATTGCCTTAATGTTCTGCATATGAGAACGAAGGCGAGAGAGGAATTCTGATTCCTCAATTGGATTCTCATCCGTTGGGATAGAAATCGAATTGGGAAGTATCAGATTCTGACCGTATACGAGCTCGGCTGGTGAGCATTGTAAGTCGGTCTTAATTGCCGTGCGTATGCCTAACATGACAAAGGGCAAGTCTTCACTCCAATGAGTAGTGTTGTCCCTTGCCATTAAGGCTGCGGGTGGTAGGCGGTAGTCCGAATTCGATGAGTGCCGAGTAATTTGGCAACTTCATTGAACAGTTTCGATTCGAACTGCGTACCTTGATCAGTTGTGATCTCAAGAGGTACGCCGAATCGTGGGACAAATTCGGTGACGAATTTTCTTGCCACTGTTGAAGCGGAGATATCCCGAATTGGGTATGCTTCAGGCCATCGCGTGAATCTATCTACTATCGTTAAGATATAAGAGTATCCACGAGATGGGGGTAGGGGTCCCACTATATCCATATGGATATGGTCAAATCTATTATTTGGAAGTTTGAAAGCTTCCAATGGAGATTTGGCATGCCTTGAAACTTTGGACTTTTGGCAACCTAGGCATGATCGAGACCACTCATTGCAGTCTTTATTGATCGATGGCCAGAAGTATTTCTTGGTAACGGCTCGTCTTGTAGCGCGAATACCAGGATGAGAGAGACTATGTTCGGAGTTGAACGCTAGTCTCCGTAAGGAAATGGGTATGTAAGGCCTAGGAATGCCTAAACTATTTTCACACCACACCTGATGGGCGGTAAATGGTATTGGTGTGAGGACTAGTTTTACCCGTGAGCCGTTGCTGGGGTGCTCTTGTAGAGACTTTAGCTCTGTGTCACCTTGTTGAGCCTGTGCCAGTGTAGGCAGGTCGAAGGTGACCGAGTCGACGTTGTCGGTTGCTAGTGAACGTGACAAGTAGTCCGCGACAACGTTTTGTTTACCCGACACATGTCTGATGTCTGTATTAAACTGAGAGATTAGACCCAAATGTCTGGTTTGTCGAGGGGATCGTTCGGTCTTTGTGTGAAGGGCGCGAACCAGTGGTTTGTGATCAGTATAGACCACGAAATTGCGTCCTTCAACGAAGTAACGGAAGTGTTTGATCGCTGCATAGATTGCGAGGAGTTCGCGATCGAATGCAGAGTACTTCCGTTCTGTTGGTGACAGCTTTTTGGAATAAAAACCTAGAGGTTGCCACCGATGGCCGTTGAATTGTTCCAAAACGCCTCCGATTGCATAATCAGAGGCGTCAGTCGTAAGACTGTATTTTGCATCCTCGATTGGATGGTTCAGCAGAGTTGCTTCAGCCATCGAGGTTTTCACCTTGAGGAATGCCGCCTGACATTCTGCTGGCCAGTCAAAAACTTTATTGGCACGTGAGCGGTTGAGAAGGTCTCTCAAATGCTCGTTTATCGGCACCAACTGTTCAGCCAATTTTGGGATAAATCGGTGATAGAAATTCACCATTCCCAAAAACTTCTGGATCGATTTGACAGAAGTTGGAGGTGCGAGATCAACGATAGCCTGAACCCGATCGGAGGATGGAAGTATTCCATCCTTTGTGATGCGGTGGCTTAGAAACTTAATCTCTGTTGCACCAAAAACGCATTTCTCTAGCTTAATGGTTAAACCGAAGCTATCGAGGCGTTTAAAGAGCTCTTCGAGGTGAACGATATGCTCATCCTCGGTTTTACTGGCGATAAGTATATCGTCCAAGTATACATAAACGAAGTCGAGATCTCTCGTAACTTCATTTATGAACCTTTGAAAGGTTTGGGCTGCATTTCGTAAGCCGAATGGCATACGTGTAAACTCATATAGGCCGAATGGCGTAATGAGTGCAGTCTTATGCACGTCTTCTGGGGCGATTGGTATGTGATGATATGCACGTACCAAGTCAACCTTCGAAAAAATTGTGCAGCCGTGAAAATTCACGGAGAAGTTCTGTATATGCGGAATCGGATATCTATCCGGCACAGTGACAGCATTAAGGCGACGGTAGTCGCCGCATGGCCTCCAATCATGAGAGTCCCGTTTAGGGACCAGATGAAGCGGAGATGCTGCGGGGGACGACGAAGGTCGACAAATCACCAATTGGACCATATGGTCGAACTCTAACTTTGCCACCTTCTGTTTCTCCGGATGGAGTCGCCGAGCGGTGACAAATGGTAATTGCCCTTTAGTTACAATGTGGTGTTGCACATTGTGTTTAACCGGAAGGTTAAAATTGGGCGGTTTTGTTAACGAAGCGTACTTCGTTAATAGCTCTTTGTATATGCCAATAACTCGGCATGGAAATGTTTCGGGGTTGTAGTCGACGGTAGCGCACACGTTAATTCGAAACTTCGTGCGCTTGTCGACTAAATGCCGATATTCAAAATCGACGGACAATTTGAACTTCGTTAAGAAGTCCGCCCCGATAATGGCTTTAGTGGTGTCGGCTATAATGAAGTTGTAAACATATCGTCGGCGTAAGCCGAGTTCAAGTTCAAGCAACTTTGTGCCGAAAGTTCGGATCAGTGATCCGTTGGCCGCGTACAGAAGGACGTTCGGACTACCGTTATGGGCCGGTAACGCCTTGGCGGGAACAATTGAAACGTCCGAGCCCGAATCAATCAGAAAGTCCATCCGATTGTTGGTGTCACGGACGAATAAACGATATGAGCGGCCGGTTATATGCTCGCTCGAATCGATCCCCAACTTTAGTTTTTTTTAGGGTTGGTGGTGGCCTTTTTCTTCGCCGGCTTGGCTTGACCACCACCGAAACTGCAGGGAGCCTTGCAGGTGCGTGCTTCACTTCCATAACGGTGGTGGAAATAGCACAGGCTATCCCGCAGTTTGTTTGCCCCTGTTGGCCGATTGGCCGAGGGCTGGCGCGGGCCGCTCTGCCGTTTGGCAGGTGTACCCAGAACTTCGGTATGTCTAGTTTTGACACCGAAGTGGCATCAACCCCAGAAGTTCCAGGTTTTGGCTCCTCTCTGTGAACGTTCCCTATGTCCATATCATTTTCTTCCGTTCTTGACATTTTGTAAAATAAAACTTTTCTTTTAAAATTCGAGAATGAGAAAAAAAACCAAAATTTATAAAAAAAACGGATAGAAATAAAAACGATTGCCAGACAACAAAAACCAAAAGAAATGTGAGAAAACTCGAAACACCTGATTTCTCTCTCAGTGTAATGGTAAAATGTAAGAGAAAAGAAAAAAATCTATATGCATATATGTATATGTACATATACCTATATGTATAATAATATAAGTAAAATTTTATGGTAAATATTTGTTTAAATAATAGGGTATAAATCAAATGCATGCAAAATATGTTCCTAAATTATATAATATGTAGTGAATGCAAAATATGTTATTAAATCTGTATATCAATATATATGAAAGTAAACTTATATCTAATCCAGAGTAAATTTTCGATTATATTTATTAAAAAAAAAAAAAATGTCAATGAACTTGATTTAGCACTCTAAATGGAATAGAACATGTGTTGATAAAATTCAATTATGATATTGTGCTCCAATGCAACGAAATAATTTCTTTTGTATTCAAAACTACTGAAAATTCGATAGAAAAAAATTTCATTAAAAACATCAATGATGCAAAACCAGAAAACTTCTTTATAGTTATAGTACTAATCCAAAATACTTAACACTATCAATTTTTAGTTTGCATGCAAATTTAAAATTAATAAACAATAAAATATTTGTATATTTAGCTTTGTTGTGATGATGAATAATAGCTGATGATGAATAGCTGAAGAAAAATAACTGCTGCAGGTCAACTGCACTTTATTTAAAAAATTTTGAGGATCTATTTATTATTGTTATTTATCATATACCACAAAATTTCGTGATTTTGAAACAAAATTGTTTTATATAGTAGTAATTAAAATGTTAGCTTTTTTATTATTTATCTTTCTTCTTCTCAAATATAATATTTTCGAAACCGTTTTCGTGTGTTTTTTAATTATTCCGTTATAAAAATTTTTATTTGTAGGATTTCTTGTTTTATTAGTTCACGACGATTTTTCACAAACTTTTATATAAATATAAATTAAAATTTTTGAGATTAATGCGTGTTAGCGTCCGGAGTCACCAATGTAGTAAACGGTACTATATTTATTTAATTAAGACACGTTTTTTGTTACATAAATGTATGTTATTTATTAACACTTTACATAGTTATTATATATTATTATTACACGTCGTTTAATTAGATATCTAAATATTGGTATATATATATTTATATGTCACTGTTATTTGGTTATTTGATTAACACGTGGACTGCGGCTTTAAACTTGTTTTGTGTCGATGGACGGGTCGCAAGAGAGAGAGTGCCAAAACGGAGATGCCGGAAATTGGCTAGCTCCATATGGATGGGGAAAACGGCAAGATCACTGAACTTTGCGTTCGGTGATCGATGGAGTGTTCCGACTGATCGTTTTGATCGTGTCGGAAGTTGTTGTGTGACATTGCGTAAAGTTTGGTAATTAAACTTTACGCGGTCACTACATGGCTTTACTTTCGGTAGCTTTCGCGAAGTACCATCTGACTGTCAAGTCAAACCATGAATGACAGTTCGCGTTTTTTATTTTCGCGACTCGCGACCGTCGTCGGTTTTTCTCTGTTTTCCGCGCGTGTGTTGACAGGTACAGGTGGAGATGATTATTATAAGGCACAGGTAAGTTTACTATTCGATTTTGCGTGTTTTCTACCTTGTATTTAGTCTTTTAACATAACTTATGTTGCATGTTCTAACCTAACCTTAAAATCAATCTAAATTCAAATTCATGTTTTTTCTTATATTTATTAATTCAATTGCGTTTCATTTCCATTCTATTTTCTTAAATTTCTATCCTATTCTATTTCCTTAAATTTCTAGTTCATTAATTCATTGTATTTCGTTTAGTAATTCTTGTTTTCATGTTGTTGTTGTTGTTGTTATGTGAGAATTCATGTTTATTTTCGTATTTTATAAAAATTCATTCTTATTTAATTTAATTTATTTTAATTCATTAATTTTACTTTCTTTCTTTTCAGGTTCATCCTAACTATCCAGGTAAGTATGGTTCTGGCATTTGTTTATGTAGATTGGAGTTTAATAACATCTATTTTTAGGTACTGCGCTTAACATTCTCCCTCCCGTTGAACCGCTTGGTTCGAAAGTTTTTTTAGAAGACCCCTCTTGTGGTAGTGGAAGAAGGTGAGGCTGCCGTCTGCTTTTACCTTTACCCTGACTTGGTACCGCTCGGGTAAATTCAGCGTTTTCTCCCGTTTTTTTGTCTTGGAGATGGCTTCGAAATCTGTCCTTTGCAGGATGTCGCGAGTTAGGAAGATATCAACTACTTCCCTGGTCACAAACTTTTGGTGGCTGTTGTTGATCCGCATCTTCAGTTCCTTTATGGTGGTGGTCGGCCTCAAGATTGCCAATGAAGGCTCTGACGCTCCGTTGATCAGCGCTGGCTGGGATGGTGTCGGTTTGGTGTGTCTCGTCACCTTCGCTAAGCGGCTGGCAGGATGATCTCGGGATTTGTTCGTGGCCCCAGATGCTTGGGTATGGTGGACGTCTACCTTAGCTGCAACTGTTGCGGAATCACATCTTGGCCTTGATGACCTGGGATCAATATCGCCGTCGGAGTCTGCAAAAATGTCCGGGTCTGCTTCGTCGTGCATCGAGAAGAAAATTCGCTCGGATAAAATAAGGACATCTTCATCGTATTCGTATTCCATCTGAAATTATACTTATAAGTTATTAAGTTAAGGTTTTAGGGACAACACGACACAATGAACGGACAACACGTGTCTTATAGTTAGTGTTAGTGGACTGCTTCTATGGGTAAACGGCATAGTTTGGTAACTGGTCGCTGGAAACTGCTTGTTTGGGTTTTTATTTTTGCCTCTCTTACCAAACCATCTTGACCTGGGTAAACTTCCTTCACAAGACCCAGTGGCCACTTTGCTGGAGGCATGTTTTCGTGAGTTACTAGTACGACGTCGCCAACTTGGAGGTTTTTCTCACGATGATGCCACTTATTTCGGGTTTGGAGCTGATGCAAGAAATCCCTAGACCAGTTTTTCCAAAATTGGTTAAGTTTTTGTTGGAGCATTTTCCATCGTTGCCTGAGTGGAATATCACAGCTACCGCCTGGGTCTGGTGGCGTAGTTAAAGCTTGCCCTATAAGAAAGTGTCCTGGTGTCAGAATTTCCGGATGGTTGGGGTCTGTGCTGACATAGCACAATGGACGAGAATTTAAAACGGCTTCCACTTGCGTTAATAACGTTGTATATTCTTCAAACGTGCATGTTAGGTTTGCTAAACTTCTACGTAAGTGAGTTTTCACCGAACGTACACCTGCCTCCCAAAGGCCCCCGAAATGTGGAGCAGCAGGAGGGATAAAGGCCAGTTGATAGCCTGATTTATGACATACTTCGCTGCCTCTTGGGTAGATATCGTAATTGCCCCTTTTAAGTCCTTGTCCAGTTTCGTCTTGGCTCCAATGAAGTTGGAGCCGCAATCCGAATAAATATCCGTAGGTAGACCTCTTTTTGCGATGAACCTTTTGAGTGCTGCGAGGAATGTTTCAGTGGTTAAATCCGAGACGAGTTCAATGTGCATAGCCTTGGTTGCCATGCACACAAAAATACATATATATGCCTTTAATATTGGCGCCTTTCGAAGGTGTGACGCTTTTACCATGACTGGCCCTGCATAGTCTAGACCAACCTTGGTAAAAGGCTTAGTGATATTAACTCGTGCTTCTGGGAGATCTCCCATCATCTGATGGCAGGTTTGCTTTCGGAATCTGGCGCATACAACACAATTTTGTATTCGAGTGGTGATCGCTCGCCTGGCATCGATAATCCAAAATTTGTGTCGACTAGTGGCTAACACCAAAGTAGTTCCGCCATGTAGAGTTTCTTGATGTAGTTTGTCTATAATCAGTGATGTTACGTGATGTTTCTTTGGCAGGATTATTTGATGTTTTCGATTATGGACGATAGTTGCTTGCGATAGTCGCCCTTTTATGCGTAGAAGCCCTTGCTCATCGATGAATGGACTTAATTGAAGTAAGTTACTTTTGTGAGATATTGCCTTGTTGGGCGACAAATTATGGTACTCCTTGGGAAAGCTCGCTTTTTGTACGAGTAGTAGAATAGTTGTCTCGGCGTTACAATAATTCCTGGGTAGAGAGATGTCCAATTTGTTTTTTGCCATTCTTCTTGCAGTTTTCCTTGAAACGTAGAAGTAGTGCTGTTATTCTAATTAGTCTGCTAAATGATGAGTAGCGTACAAGCAAGTCGTCCTGAATTTCGACAACGAAGGTTGCGGTGGTAGCTTTTCTTGCCTCAAGTCCGTTACGTCCTCACATTTTCCAAGCTTTGGCCAATGATTTTCACTTTTAGAAAGCCAGGTTGGTCCATGCCACCAAATGTTGTTAGATAATAACTCGCTCACGGTGGTACCTCTGGATGCCAGGTCTGCTGGATTATAAGCGGTGGGAACGTGCCGCCACGCGTCATACCGTAGGCTTTCCTGGATCTCAACAACCCAATTGGCTACGTAGGTTTTCCAGCGTGACGGGTGTTCTCTGATCCATTGTAACGTAATGGTCGAATCCGTCCACGCGAATACCGGAGTATTTTCTAAATTCATATCCTTGATAGTGGTTCGTATTAGACGTGCTAATATTAGTGCCCCGTTTAATTCTAAACGCGGTATTGTGGTTGGTTTAGTTGGTGCTACTCTTGTTTTTGCCGTAAGTAACATAGATGTTATGCTGCCATCTTCCTGTACCGTTCGTAAATACATCACTGCGGCATATGCCTGGGTCGATGCGTCGCAAAACCCGTGTAGTTGAGCTCTAGCAGTTGTTGTATACTGTATCCACCGAGGAATCCTAATACGAGGTAGATGTTCCAAGTCCTTCTTAAAGTTGTTCCATTGCTGGTTGATGTTGGTTGACAATGGAGCATCCCAAGTACACCCAGTGATCCACATCGCTTCCATGATCATTTTTGCGACGATTATAACTGGCGCTAACCAGCCAAGTGGATCATAAAGCGAGGCAATCTCGGAAAGCACGGATCTTTTGGTTGGAATTGGTTTCCCTGGTTTCAATGATATTTTAAATGTGAAATAATCCTTTGTTGGGAACCATTGAATCCCTAATGTTTTGACTGATTCCATCTCACCAATGGCCAATGCCTCTCGTAATTCGCAGTACTCTGGAGGTAGATGTGCTAACAGCTCTGGCTCGTTGCTGGCCCATTTCCGAAGATTAAATCCACCTGCCTTCATCATCTCTATCATCTGGTGCTGGAGAACCTTGGCGCTTGTTGTATCATCGGCTCCTGTTAAGAGAACATCCACCTAGAAATCCTTGAAGGCTAGTTTAGAAGCTACTGGCCAGTTTTCTCTTTCATCTTCGGCTAGTTGCTGCAACGTCCTTATTGCAAGATAAGGAGCTGCTGAAGTTCCGAAAGTAACAGTATTTAGTTGAAAATCTTGTATCCCACCAGTAGTTGGATGTTTCCAAATGATGCGCTGGAAAGCACGTTGTTCGGGATGGACAAGAATCATCCTGTACATTTTTTCAACGTAGGCAGTTAAGGCTATTCGATATTTTCGCCAGTTCATCACGATTGCAAATAGCTTTGGTTGCAATGTTGGACCCTTGAGAAGATGTTCATTTAACGATGTTCCATTCGTTGTTTTGCAGGATGCGTCAAACACTACTCGCAATCGCGTAGTTGTGCTATCCTTGTATACCGCGTGATGTGGAATATAATAGTGTGGCTGATCGTGTGCGAGAGGAGGTGCTTCCTCAATGTGACCCAGCTGTATATATTCATCTAGGCAATTACTGTAGTCGCGAGCTGGGTCGGATTTTTTGCTAAATTGCCTTTGTAAGGCCATAAACCGTGACAGGGCTTGAGGACGTGATTCTCCTAGCTCTGGTATTTTATTGTTTACAAATGGCAGCTTAACTGAATACTGACCATTGACCATTCGCGCATGAGAGGTCTGAAAGATGTCTTGACACTCTTGCTCCTCGGCCTTGAAGATTGGGTGTGAAGGAAATTCTTCAGTTTCGAAGAAATGTTTAAGCTGGTCGTTCAACTCGTTCTCCGTAGTGGCCATGAAGGAGACTGTCCCCTTATGCACTTTGTTGGTTTGTTGAGCCCCGCCGGCCACGGAATTAGTTAAGGATTTGTGTAATTATATTTAAATAAATGAAAACTAAATAAATGAAAACAATCACTACTTGTACTTTTAACTTTATTTAATTAATTTTTATAGAGGATAGTGAATAGCACTCTTGGTCCGACGGCACGACGAGAACTGAGCCAAGAATCTTGGCTCAGCTTCGAGTCGGCCACGGTCTCACACGCCTGGCGATAACACGAGTTGCTGGCGCAGCACTTTTAATAAGGAAAAAGTGCTTAGTTGCATTTGAGCGGAAATGAATGATATTTAGTGAAAAGTGCTTAATTGCATTTAAGCGGAAAGAATGATATTTATTTATTGTAATTTGATCATAGGTTTTTCGTTTGTGCCAGCAGCTCGTGTGGACTCCAAGCGTGGGAGCCGTTTACAAAGTTGTATGAAAGAATTATTGTGGGGGTCACAACATTCCTCCCCCCTTACAGAGATCGATGAAGTCGAGCTTTATTTTTTTACATATTTGTATCAATCTTATATCTTAAATTAATTTTTATTTATTTAAAAGAAATTTCTAGTGTTCTAGTATTGACTTAAAGTAGTTTATTTTTTTTTTATTCGAACAATTTTTATAAAGATCTAGTATATGACCTAAACTAGGGTGCTGGTTTGTTTTACAGATTACACACTTGTTTGAATATATATGTATATATATCTGTGGTGAAAAGCAAAAACCGCTTAAGTCGACTTAAGACAAAATTGAGTTAATTATGTCATTGAATTCTCCGTATAAGAATCCCCATCGACACAAAATTTGATTCTTTTAGGACCAATATTTAGAAAGTTATGATACATTGTTTTTTCGCTTTTCCATTACAGATTGAATAACTTTGATTCTTAAAATCGCTCTGGTGTAAAATCATGTTTTTTGACTTAAGCGGTTTTTGCTTATCACCACAGATATATGGGCGATTCTCCAGAACCTTTAACCTGAGCTAATTGGAAAAATGAAATTTCAAATTGATAGCACAACCGTGCCATGATATTTTTTGTGTTTCTTATTTCATAAATAAATGTTTTCTGATGTAGAACATTAAAAAATTCAATGCGCATATTTTTTTTATGACATGGTTATATTGACATGGTTACAATTTTGACATCAAATTTGACATGGTTACAATTTTGACATTCGCTAAAATTACTTTTTTTTAAGATTCATGAAACAACTTAAGCGAAAAAAACGTTACATATGATTTAACTAGTTACAATACGTCATAAGAAATTTTACGGGGATGAATTTAATGTAATATGAGCAAATTAATTGCGGTTACAACTTTGACATTTAAATGTAACCTACGTTCCCGTTAGCTAGTTTTGCCCAAAAATCAACCAATTTCAACTTATTGTTGTCACAAAATGTATGCACATGTTCGTTAGTGTCTGAACAATAAGTGCGTTTAAAAAATTTTATGATAAAATGAGACAATTCGGAGTTCTTCGACTTACCATGCGGGTTACAACTTTGACGTCAAAACCTAGGGACAAACTTCAGAGTTGTTTTTTGGAAAATATAGCGATTTGACACTGCACCGAACACAACTGCATTTTTCCTTAAGAGTTAAACTACAATTTTTCACTTTTCACTATTTGTGTCAACGCTTCCTATCACAAATATAAATAATTTTTCATTCAGATTAGCGCTAAAGACAGGCCGAAAAGTGACAGGTAACGGAACATTTTTTCAAATTTCATTGCAAAATATCGTTTTAAATGACTTCGTACTTATACCTCATTGCTCATTAAAGATTTCTTAACATTATCGATAGCTTCTTTTATTTTTAATCTTCCTACAAAAATTGTAATTCATAAAAATTTTAAAGCGACAAGCAGGTTAAAAGTTCCGGAGAATTGCCCATATATATGTAGGAGTAAAATCCATAAATTTACTTAAAGTGGGGATGAATCAATAGAGATGCTCGGATTACTTGGGGACTTCTGCAAGCAAGCAGATCAAGTTGGATATGAGTGAAGTCATTCCTCTTCAACTGAAGCGATTCGATGTTTTGGACGGGTATTTATCTCAGTTTTAAAATACAGTATGTAAATTAGGTAGATCAGTACGAATATGAGAATCAAGGAGAATGTAAATAACGAGATTGTTGTTACATGATAGTTAGAAATGGAGAAGAGGTGAGATCGTTTGGCATAATACTTTTCAGTTTAACGCTTAGGCTATCTAAATCAGTATTCTCAAAGATGACTTGCGGGAGTTTGCCCTTAGCTCGGATAACTGTAAGATTCAAATTCATGTTTAGCATGGGGTTTCCCAACTGGTAAAATTTGGTTTTGATGTGGGAGACAGTAGAATGAGCTTCACTAGCGATTTCCTTTGTTCTGGCCTTGCATCCGGGCTTTAGTTCCACAAGCCCGCTGCCGATTAACGGTGTAGAATAAGACGTCCCGTTGCAAATTATTCGAAGGTTTGTTTGAATTGGTATCAAATAGATCCAAGTGTTGGGTTTCGCTAGTGCGTTCCATACTTCATGAGTAAGATTAAAAAGGCGAATTTCGCAATCCTCGGGTGCAATTTCCCCTTGGTGTAAGGCAATCATGCAGTTTCCTTTATTAAATTTGTAGGAGATGAAATTTTGGGTACAGATGAATTCGTTGGATCGATATTTACGGCATTCATCTAGGTCGTTTTGTTTAAAGAATACGTATCGTTCCGTTTTTTCATCTATAAGTATATATTGGGAATCGAGCTTAATATAGTAATAAGTATTGTTTTTATATGGAGCTGGTATACTGGCTAGCTTGTAGACAGAAAAGGTGTTTTTAATAAGGGGAACTTTTATTTGGAAGACTAAAGCATTATTCATTAGCAAGGGTGTAATTGTAGATACTTTAGCAATAATGGGTATATTATATCTAGTTAATTTAACCGGAAATTGTAAGTTATTCATAGTCTCGAGTTGAATATCTTTCAAAGCAGTCAAAAATGTCTCAGAATCTGCAAGATGTTTGTCAAGCTGTCCTAATCTGGCTTCTTGGATCATTTCCAAAAGTTCTGCTTGATGAGCAACTAATCGATCTGCTCTGCGTAACACAATGCTTGTTGCTTCATCGAAAAGGTGGAAATTTCTTTGAGTAATTTTGTCTTTCGCTGATTCCTTTTCTATTTCGTTAAAGTAATGGGAGATTTTGTTAAACGCATTATTTAATGATGTGAAAGAAGTTTGCATCGTATTGACTATGACGGAGATTTTCTTTTCAAAGGAATGGTGTATCTTAAGTTGGCTGGTCTCAAGGTTTTGAATTGAGTCATGAATATGCTCGGAATCATCACTATCCATGACCCCAAAAAGATAATTCTGAGCTTGACCTATCATATTTATTAAGCCACGTTTCGACCGGTGAGAGTCGGGTTGTGTTAAATTGCTGAAATAAATGTTTGTTTCCTTTACCTCGTAGAGCGTATTGTTGAAGAGTCCCATAGTGGTTATACAGTTGTCTTCGGGAAATTTCTGGAATGGGACGTAGAAGTATGTTTTAGCGCAAGCTTGGAAATGTATTACTTTGGAGGTTTACTCCAGAGAGATTTTGCTGGTGTCGTGGACAAGGTGCAAAGGGATTCACCTGATCCAAACTAATGGTTTATGATCTGTGACGATAGTGATTTTTCTTCCGTAGACATACGGACGGAAACGGTTTACTGCCCATACTACAGCTAGAGCTTCTTTCTCTATAGTCGAATAGTTTTTTTCTGCTTTATTCAGAGTTCGACTAGCATAGGCTATGGGTAGGTCGGTGTTTTCGACATCGGTTCGTTGGGAGAGAACAGCCCCAATAGCAGTGTTACTTGCGTCAGTAGTTATAAAGAATTTTTTTGTAAAATCTGGATATTGGAGGATTGGAGATTTGGAGATTGCATTTTTTAGTAGTTCCAAAGATTCATCGCACAGGGCGTCCCACACGAAGGGAACGTCCTTTTTCAGAAGATTAGTAAGTGGTTTAGCTGTACCAGCGAAATTGGGAATAAATTTCCGGTAGAATCCTACAAGTCCTAGAAACGACTTAACTTGTTTAGGATTTTGCGGTGCCTTGATGAGTTGGATAGCGGATATCGTCTGAGGATCAGGTTTTATACCTTGATCAGTGATAATATGACCCAAATACATCACTTCTTTATTTAAAAATTTACATTTTGAGGGTTGAAGCTTCAAGTTGTATTTCCTCAGACAATCGAATACTTCCCTGAGTTTTCTATTGTGGTCTTCTAGGTTATGTCCATAGACTACAATGTCGTCGAGGTAAACGAAATAGCGCGTCCCCTGGAGTCCGGCCAACACCACATTCATCAGCCTTTGAAATGTGGCTGGTGCATTTCGCCAACCGAAGGGCATACGAGTAAATTCGTAATGTCCTTGAGGAGTGCTAAACGCAGTTTTAGGTATGTCTTGGTCAGCGACTCCAATTTGATAGAAGCCATTAGCCAAGTCTAGTGTGCTGAAGTAGCGAGAGTTCCCAAGTTGGTCTAAAATTTCCTCTATATTCGGAAGCGGGTATGCGTCGGGGACAGTTAATTCGTTAAGTTTACGAAAATCCACGACCATTCTCCACTTCTTTTTACCATCGGAATCAGCCTTCTTGGGGACTATCAGCAGTGGGGAATTACACGGACTTGAGCTTGGACGTATAATGCCTTCTTCAAGCAACTTTGCTGTTTGTGTGTTTATCTCCGCTTTATGTACTTCGGGAAGACGATAAGGTTTAGTGTTGACAGGAGATTTTCCTGGAGAGATGGGAAGAGTATGCTTTATTGCGTCGGTGAAGGTTAATTTATCACCTTCAACATAGAACAACTGATTGTATTCTCTACAAAGAGCTAAAATTGATTCTTGTTCCTCTTTATTCAGATGGGACAATTCTAATGAATTAATTAAGACTTCAAATCGTTTTTGGATTTTGTCCTCAATTTTCAAAGTGGAAGGCGTTAGGATATGATAATTAGATGTTGAATCGTAGTGGAATTTCCGTGTATCTTGAAGAGTAACCTCCTTCTCAGTTGTGTTTAAGATAGCTACATTGATATAACCATTAATTGGCTGAGCAATAGTTCCGGATAAGTAAACCTGGGGCAAAATTTCTTGTGGGTGGCAGATGACTTCACTTGCCGCCTCGATTGGTCCCAGTTGCACTATCTTTTCGCATCTTGGAGGTATCGTCTCTCCCTTGATGCTGCACTTGAATTTAGATGTGTACAGCTTTCCTAAATGGTAGAAGCTGAATGTTTGAGTCTTGTAATTCACGTCAGCTTCGGTTTTGTCAAAGAAATCCTCTCCTAAAAGTCCATCAGCCTTGATTGGAAAGTCAGATGAGACTACGTGAAAGGGATGTGTTAGAGTCTTACCGTTACCGAGTACAATGCTTAGGTATACTATTCCTTTTGTAAGGATTGGTTCCTCAGTTATACCTGTGATTTGGACAATTTTACTTGTATAAACTGGGACTTCGTCCTGAAGTTCGCTAATTTTAATCAAGCTAAGTGAAGATCCTGTGTCTAGGAGTAAATTATTGTGATCAGAGATGGATTCTGATATTTTCAGAGATGTCTCGTTCTTAAATGTTTTGGAGTGGTCAAGAATTAGAATACTATGACGCTCGTTGGATTTGGTAATTAAAGTGTCCATCTTGGGACTTGTTTCTTTGATATAGGAATTAGAAGATTTACCATTTGCGTCGCTGCGCGTAGATTTAGTAGTATAGTTACGATTCCTAAATGAATTAGGTTTGTGATTAATAACTTTTGTATTGGAATTAGAAGATTTACAATTCGCGCCGTTACGCCAAGATTTAGTAGTAGGATTGCCTTTCCTAAGTGAATTAGTATTGTCATAAATAAACTGATTTGAGCTGCCCTGAGTACCTCCCACGGATATAGAAGAGTTTGGATTAAGATATGTGTGTGAGTTAGGTTTGCAGCTTGTAAATGAGTTACGGTTGAAGCGGTTACTTACTTGACTTCTCGAACCTTGGATACCGAACCGCTTGGTCCAGGTTCTCGATAGTTTTCCAACGAGGAGAGCTGTTGAGAATTCTTTGTAAGTTCAGGTTGATTTCCTTTTCGTTCAGAATTGTTAAATTCCCTTTTTCGACAAAGTTCTATGGGATGCCCCTCGTTCTTGCAATATTGGCAGATTATACGGGTTTCGCTGATCTTGTTAATAGTTCCTTTAGGATGAGAGAATGTGTGCGTGTATGGTTGTTGACGATTTCGAGCAGCGTATTTTCGACATTCGCTGATGTCGTGTCCAAGATTCTTACAAAACTTACACTTCTTAGGATTTCGTGTAAAATTTGGGCCGGATTTTGGTTCGCTGTCAAGGAGTTTCTCTTCGTCAATGGAGAGATCTAGTGCTTCCCTGAGAGTACTGTGGTGCGAGGATTTAACTATAAGTTTAATTGGTTGCCTCAGACCTCTTTTAAAATTGTTGATGGCCATTTGCTCGTTCAGAGCTCTTACAGCCTCGTTGCCAGCTCTATTTTCGTCCTTTGTACTGGATATGGTTAGTTCTTGCAAGAGCTTTTCTATTTTGCCCGCATACTGGGTTACGGTTTCTTTAGGCTCTTGGCGGGTGTTAAATAATTCGGATTGTACTACCTGTAGTGATCGTTTTATTGAAAATTCTCTTTCTAGCGCCTTTTGTAGTTCTTCCCGCGTATCATAATCATGGTACATCAAGACACTGTTGTAGGCCCGACCAGAAATTTTAGATTTCATTAAATTTAAAAATTCGAGCTTATGTGATTCAGAGACTGCTAGTCGGTATTGAATATTAGCAATTTGCAAAAAGCGATGCAGAGTGTTAGGATCCCCATCAAATTCTGGGACGATCTTAATAGCATTAGAGAGATTGAAGTTAGACCTCTCGAAATCAGGTTGGGAAATTGATTGCGGATCTAGTTTGAGCTTAGGCTTGGTGTTGCCGTGAAGGTCAGAAGTGACAGATGAAGTTCCTGGAAATTCTTCTAGTGTGTCAGATATCGTATCTGGAAATTCTTCTTGAGGGTCTGAATCTCCGTTAATTTGTTCAGTTTGTTCAGAGCAGAGAGTGAAGGCTCTTCCCCTTTTTGGGTTTGTTTTTTCGTTTTACTGCGTAGGGACAGGCTAATTGAACCGAGAGGGGTTAGATCTTGAGGTTTTTTCTTTTTGCTCATGTATAGTTACTAGCCTTATGAAAAAGGAGTTGAAATTCGAATTATTACCACGAATTAGCAAAAACTTCAAAAGATTGTAGAAGTAATTCAGTGATTCATATCTGCAAGCTTGACCCGAATCCAGACGTTTCAGAACAAAACCATTGACAAAAGTAATAAAAGTATAAAGATGACGAAGAAAAATTATAATCGCCGAGAGAATTGAAAGAATTAATGGATTTTATTCCTTCACATAAGTAAACATAGAAGGGATATTTAATATTATTTTTTTTTTTTTGAACTCAGCTAATAGATTGATATTTTTCAAACAAAACCACAAATAAAATTTTAAATAAGGCCACAAATAAAATTTTTCAAATATTCTCAGTAAAGGATTAATATTTTTCAAACAAAACCACAAATAAAATTTTAAATAAGGCTACAAATAAATTTCAAATATCCAAATATCTTCAGTAAAAGTTTTTTTTTTTTTTTTATAAAAACTATGTTTATAATGATCAATCGTACCTATTCGTTTTCAAAAATAAGCCACCATAAAATTTTTGAATAAAGCCACAAATAGAAGAATAGTTACCTAATTAAATAATCATTATCACATAATCAAAAATTTAATTAGATCAAAAGAAAAAATTTGCTTCAAAGAACTTCATAAATCAATTCCTTCCGTAAAAATCATTTTTTTTTTATAAAGCCACAAAGCCACAAACTAATCAAAAATATTAAATCAAAAGAAAAGTTATATATATATTTTTTTTTACTCAAATATGAAAATAATTGCTTCAAGGAACTTCATAAATCAATTCCTTCATTAGATAATGTAAAATCAATTCTTATCTAATGTATGTATGTCACATATTATGACTATCTATGCTTCACGAACTTATTCATTGAGTTTAGCACTGTAGAAATTTGAAATTTGTGCTTCACGAACTTATTTATTGAGTTTAGCACTGTAGAAATTTGTTTTCTATTACTCACGTAGTAACTAGCAAAATCATCTATCCAGAATAGAATCCACGAAGGTTAATGTGGTCCAGTAGTTGTTGGATAACCGTTGAAATTTAAAGTTGAATTGGTGTTTAAAGTTTGAAAGGTTTAAAGTTTTTTTTTTTTTTTTTTTTTTTATGTGAAAGACTAGAGTCACAGGAAACGCCCTTTATACTGTGTCGACAATCTATTTTCTTCATATAGAGTGCAATGTCGAACAGCAGCTCTAGTCGGGGAAGAAAGGAACTGTCACAACCTACCAGCGATATTTTTGCAGTCCACCTACTCCCAACCATTACTGGCGACTTTGTCATCGGGGCATCGAGAAACAACTCGCTGGAGTGTTATGCCTCCTGAAACGAGTTGAATCTCATCAACCAACCGATGACATGCGCTTTGGTGAAGCGGGGAAGGGCTAAGGAAGGCTATGACAGAAGGAATCAGGAATGTAAAGAGGGAAGAAGAAAGAAGGAAAGTTATGTAGGTGGGAAAGTGGAAAAGGCGAAGGACCGTGGGGCTGGCCGGGATTCGAACCCGGGACCTCTGGGATAGTAGCCAGACGCCTTACTCCCTAGGCTACCGAGGCCCCCCAACATCCAGAATAGAATCCACGAACGTTAATGTGGTCCAGTAGTTGTTGGATAAACGTTGAAATTTAAAGTTGAATTTGAATTAGTTTAAAGGTTAATTGGTTTAAAGTTGAAAATTGTGTTCTTCTAGGGATTAAGTTTTTGCTCAAATCCCCCGCTGCCACCACTTGTTGAGCCCCGCCGGCCACGGAATTAGTTAAGGATTTGTGTAATTATATTTAAATAAATGAAAACTAAATAAATGAAAACAATCACTACTTGTGCTTTTAACTTTATTTAATTAATTTTTATAGAGGATAGTGAATAGCACTCTTGGTCCGACGGCACGACGAGAACTGAGCCAAGAATCTTGGCTCAGCTTCGAGTCGGCCACGGTCTCACACGCCTGGCGATAACACGAGTTGCTGGCGCAGCACTTTTAATAAGGAAAAAGTGCTTAGTTGCATTTGAGCGGAAATGAAAGATATTTAGTGAAAAGTGCTTAATTGCATTTAAGCGGAAAGAATGATATTTATTTATTGTAATTTGATCATAGGTTTTTCGTTTGTGCCAGCAGCTCGTGTGGACTCCAAGCGTGGGAGCCGTTTACAAAGTTGTATGAAAGAATTATTGTGGGGGTCACAACAGGTTGTTGGTCCTACTAAGATCCAACCGAATAATGTTTTAAATGCTACTGGAGTAGTTTTGGTCCCTCGTACAATTCCCTCCTGGATTATCTGAGCATAAGCGTTGGCTCCTAATAAGGCATCGATTGTACTTGGCTTCCAGTATGTGGGATCGATGTTGAAAATTTCCCTTGAAAATTCGCTGTTTGGGTAGTAAACCAGTAATCTTTTTTATGACTAAAAATGTTTCAGTTATTGTGGGCCCGGTTAATTGACTGGACTGCAAATGCAAAATTGTTTCTTTGCTTGAGGTTGCAGCAGAGATGTTTCCTATTACTTCTATGCCCATAGAAGTAGTGTAGCATGGGGTGGCTAGTCTTTGGCAGGCTTCCTCTGTCACGAAGGATGATTGTGAACCTGGGTCGATGAGACATCGTAGCTGGACTGTTTGACCATGATTACCTTTAGCAACTACTAATGCCGTTGATAATAGTGCTTGTAGGTTTCGTCGGGACATGAAGGCTTGAGTGACATTACGTTCGGCAGAGCTTTGGCCTTTGCCTTCTGGATTGGATTTGGCTTGTTCATAATTCAAATCCTGTAGGTGAGTCCTTTCAACCGGTTGTTGTGTAGTGGATTGATTGCTTACATTGGGTGGGTGTAGAGAAGTGTGGTGCTGTTGTCCGCATTTAAAGCATTTGTACTTGCTTGTACATTCTGATTTGATGTGGGTTTTAGATAAGCTATTAAGACAAAGACCTGCAGCTAGAATAACCTCCCTCTTGGCGTTGGTAGACATGCCCTTATATTTGGGACAGCGTAATATGAAATGTCCCTTTCCACATGTAGGACATCCCCCCTCTTTAGCGCTATAACATGAAGTTGTTTTTTCCCTCGACAGCGTTCTTGTCTGATGAGGTGTAGTTCTAGTCCCTAAAACATCAGCAATAGATTCCAAAACCTTCAAGCGATTGTTGAGAAAGGTTTTAAAATCGTTCATTGTTGGAAAATTCTCATCAGGGCCCTGCTCCTCTTCCCATAGTTTAAGGGTGTGAACAGGTAGTTTCTGCACCAGAACGTATATTAACAAAGCATCCCACGTACTGGTATCTACCTTCAGGCTCTTTAACTGCTGTAAACATTCTTCAGTGGTATCTACCAACGATTTAATTCCCTTACGAGTTTCAGCATGCAGACTTGGTTGATTAACTAACAGCTTGAGTTGGTGGTTAACCAAAATGCGTACATTTTCGAACCGTTTCTTTAGCTTATTCCAAGCTGGAATATAATCAGACTCCGTTATGGGTGTGTGGCGCAACACTGTTTCAGCTTCTCCTGTTAGGCACCACTTCAAATGATGAAGTTTTTGTACCGAAGATAACCTCGAGTTGTTGTGCACTAGAGCCACAAACATATCCGAAAACGATCTCCACATATCGTAATCGCCATTGAATTTAGGTAGTGATATTCTGGGCAGTGGTGAGTCTTGATGGACTACTGTGGTTATGGATGTTTCATGTGCGTCAGATGAACCTGTTTGATTTGTTTCAGCCTTGAATTGACGTAAGCCTTCTGCTAAATCACTTAAATGATCGAGATAACTAGTCTCAGTATTGACATAGCGATCTTCTGTTATATAGGGAATTTCGGGTTCCTTTCCAGATGCATCTTCACTTAACGCCAATGCGATGGACAAATCTAAAGTGGAACATTCATCCCAAAATGTCCTTAACTGAGACATCCGTGTTTCATAGAAGCCTTGTGTTCTTTTAGGAATGGGCTGCTTTTTGCCATTCTCAATATACCGCACAATTTTATTCCTTAACACCCTTTCCTCTACCAGAAGTTGTTTCAAATTCGACATTTTATTTGATTATATGCGCAAATAATACTGCAATGAATTAATTGTACAAATTCTGAACGGGTTATATACTGTTCCTGGATGGAACCACCAAAATGTTTAGTCGTGCAGACTCTGCAACGGTGGTTGTGTAGCGGTATTTGTTAAATGATAACGCATATAACCTTCGTTCATAAATTTATTCTTATTCGTTTTAATTCATAGCAGCAAATTTCACATAATTCATTAACAACTAAAATGTCAAATTAAAATTATATTAGATTAAATAAATTATTTTAATATTCTTTAATAGATATTACACAATCTTCTTTAATATACATATATGTATCAATTCAAAAACTAAATAATATCTTCAACTAAATATTAACTTCAATATATTGGAACCCAAAACCACCCAAGTTTTTCCCGGTCATGCACCGAAACCGTGTCAGTTAGGTATTTCTGGATAAAATGCCTAGCAAGCTAGCATTACTTTATCTTCATACCTTTCTGAAGCGTATGTAAACTGCGAATGAAGAACCTGAATGATGTCGCATTTTTATATCTTCCTGGTTGTCCACAGCCATCTTAAGGAAGAACTGCCTTATTATAATATTAGGGTGCGTTGGTCGATAAACTGGGCCTACTTGCCGATAAATTTAACTTCATCTATAACTATATAATTCTGCATTCAGCCCAGGATTATTCTGCATCCAAAAATTGCTAATATTGTTATATTAATTTTTACTGCCTTAAATTTTGCATTTTCAATTTTATTCCTTTTATAATTTATTATTATATTTTTTAAATGTCGATAATGCAGAAATGCAGATTGACATTAAAATTAAAAGCTATTTTATCGACGAATAAATCATTCCTTCTCCTTTTAATTTTCCTTCTCTTTCCCTCTTATGGGATAAATTAATAAATTTAAATATAATTATTATCGCGAAATTTCAAAGCTTTTCGCTAATTGTGGCTTTACTTTCGGTAGCTTTCGCGAAGTACCATCTGACTGTCAAGTCAAACCATGAATGACAGTTCGCGTTTTTCATTTTCGCGACTCGCGACCGTCGTCGGTTTTTCTCTGTTTTCCGCGCGTGTGTTGACAGGTACAGGTGGAGATGATTATTATAAGGCACAGGTAAGTTTACTATTCGATTTTGCGTGTTTTCTACCTTGATTTAGTCTTTTAACATAACTTATGTTGCATGTTCTAACCTAACCTTAAAATCAATCTAAATTCAAATTCATGTTTTTTCTTATATTTATTAATTCAATTTGCGTTTCATTTCCATTCTATTTTCTTAAATTTCTATCCTATTCTATTTCCTTAAATTTCTAATTCATTAATTCATTGTATTTCGTTTAGTAATTCTTGTTTTCATGTTGTTGTTGTTGTTATGTGAGAATTCATGTTTATTTTCGTATTTTATAAAAATTCATTCTTATTTAATTTAATTTATTTTAATTCATTAATTTTACTTTCTTTCTTTTCAGGTTCATCCTAACTATCCAGGTAAGTATGGTTCTGGCATTTGTTTATGTAAATTGGAGTTTAATAACATCTATTTTTAGGTACTGCGCTTAACACCAAGACCTCGGAAGTTGGTGACACCCGATTTGTCACTTCTATTAAAATCCAAGAAAATTCACTGCCGACAAACACCTAGCAGACCTGACACTCAGAAAATGACATCAAATACGAGGTCTTTATGGATATGCGACTGAATGAGGTTTTTCGCTCTGTTCCAAAGGGAGACATCATTGTATTAATGGGTGACTTAAACGAACAGATCGGCCGTGACATCACCGGCCTTGAACAAACAATTAGAAATCAAGGCTTAAGCCAAGTTACCAATAACCATGATGACCTTTTCGATGACTTTTGTAGTTCCCTTGAACTTACTTTTGTCACAAGAATATACACAAAGAGACCTGGGTATCGCCCGATGGCAGAACGAGAAATCAGATAGATCACGTGGCCGTCAGCCGCAGATGGAGAACTATTCTGGAGGATGTCAGGAGCTTCAGGGGAGAAGACACTGGAAGCGACCACTATTTTGTAGTAGGAACTATTCGTCTTAAAATCGCCACAATCAGAAACGTTCAACGCGATGCTATAAACCGTAGAAGGTTTAACGCACGCCTTCTGCGGGAGAGAGTTAAAAAGCGAGAATTTGCTGGAAAACTGCAAAAAATATTAAACCACCAAACCGTTTCTGAAAACACAAATATTGAAGAGCTGTGGAGTACGATAAAGGGCTGCCGAAACGAACATTGGTTATGTCCAAAGAAAATCGGTTATGTGGCAAAAAATAGAACGCAGGATGGCCCTCAAAAATAACGTGAGCTCTACAAGATACCCGACTAAACGTCATCATCTTGAACGGGAATACTCTCAATTACACCGGGAGGTGAAAAGAAGTGTCCGACGTGATAAAAGGCAGCAGAAAAAGCGGAAAACGCGGCAAACACAGGCAACAGTAAAGTGCTGTACCAAATTACTAAACAGCTCTCGGGAAAGCATTCTACTAAAAACATGCCCTTAAGAGTGCGGATGGAAGGCTGCTGTGGAGCGACGAGGATTAACTTCAAAGATGGAGCAACTACTTCTTCGCCGCCCTGAATGGTTTATTTGCACATGAGCCGCAAGAAAGCAGCAATATTGCATATCCAATAAGAATCACCACCCGTCAGAATTAAAGCCGATTCAAGTCTCATAGCATATGCCAGGGCTGCCCAGCCTTTTCGATTTTGGGGGCAACAATTTAATAGTAGAAAGTGTTTGGGGCCGCAGTTCAAATATCCTTACTAATATTATAAATGCGAAAGTAACTCTGTCTGTCTGTCTGTCTGTTACGCTTTCACGCCTAAGCCGCTGGACCGATTTTGATGAAATTTGCAACAGACATAGTTTAGACCTTGGAGACGGACATAGGCTACTTTTTTTTTGGAGAAAAAAGGGTTGAAGGGGGTGAAATTGGGGTTCAATAAGTTGTAAGGGGATTTTTTCTCTTTACTTTTTTTTCTATTGTATAAAAAGTAACTGATTGACAGACAAAGCACAAGCTAAACCGCTACAGCTAAAGGGCTGAAATTTTGACAGTGCATCCGTAGCGATTTTTCGAAATTCATCCCCTAAGGGGGCGAAATAGGGTCAACTCCAAACCGCTGGAACTATAACGCTGAAATTTTGACAGTGCATCCCTATAATGACGTGGACATCCACTAAGAAGCGATTTTACGAAATTCATCCCCTAAAGGGGTGAAATGGGGCTTACCCAAACCGCTGGAGCTATAGGGCTGAAATTTTGACAGTGCATCCCTATAATGATGTGGACATCCACTAAAAAGCGATTTTTCGAAATTCATCCCCTAAGGGAGTGAAATGGGGTTTCCCCAAACCGCTGGAGCTATAGGGCTGAAATTTTGCAGTGTATCCCTTTAATGAAGTGGACATCCACTAAAATACGATTTTTCGAAATTCATCCCCTAAGGGGGGAAATGGGGTTTACCTAAACCGATGGAGCTATAGGGCTGAAATTTTGACAGTGCATCCCTATAATGATGTGGATATCCTTTAAGAAGCGATTTTACGAAATTCATCCCCTAAGGGGGTGAAATGGGGTTTACCCAAACCGCTAAAGCTATAGGGCTGAAATTTTGACAGTGCATCCCTATAATGGCGTGGACATCCACTATAAAGAGGTTTTGCGAAATTCATCCCCTAAGGGAGTGAAATGGGGTTTCCCCAAACCGCTGGAGCTATAGGGCTGAAATTTTGAAGTGTATCCCTTTAATGACGTGGGCATCCACTAAAATACGATTTTTCGAAATTCATCCCCTAAGGGGGGAAATGGGGTTTACCTAAACCGCTGGAGCTATAGGGCTGAAATTTTGACAGTGCATCCCTATAATGATGTGGACATCCACTAACAAGCGATTTTTCGAAATTCATCCCCTAAGGGGGTGAAATGGGGGTTACCCAAACCGCTGGAGCTATAGGGCTGAAATTTTGACAGTGCATCCCTTTAATGACGTGGACATCCACTAAAATACGATTTTTCGAAATTCATACCCTAAGGGGGTGAAATGGGGTTTACCTAAACCGCTAAAGCTATAGGGCTGAAATTTTGACAGTGCATCCCTATAATGATGTGGACATCCACAAAAAAGCGATTTTTCGAAATTCATCCCCTAAGGGGGTGAAATAGGGTTTACCCAAACCGCTGGAGCTGTAGGGCTGAAATTTTGACAGTGCATCCCTATAATGATGTGGACATCCACTAAAAAGCGATTTTTCGAAATTCATCCCCTAAGGGGGTGAAATGGGGTTTACCCAAACCGCTGGAGCTATAGGGCTGAAATTTTGACAGTGCATCCCTTTAATGACGTGGACATCCACTAAAATACGATTTTTCGAAATTCATACCCTCCCTTTAATGACGTGAAAATCCACTATTAAAGCGATTTTTCGAAATTCTTCCCCTAAGGGGGGGAAATGGGGTATACCCAAACCGCTGGAGCTATAGGGCTGAAATTTTGACAGTGCATCCCTATAATGATGTGGACATCCACTAAAAAGCGATTTTTCGAAATTCATCCCCTAAGGGGGTGAAATGGGGTTTACCCAAACCGCTGGAGCTATAGGGCTGAAATTTTGACAGTGCATCCCTTTAATGACGTGGACATCCACTAAAATACGATTTTTCGAAATTCATACCCTAAGGGGGTGAAATGGGGTTTACCCAAACCGCTAAAGCTATAGGGCTGAAATTTTGACAGTGCATCTCTATAATGGCGTGGACATCCACTGTAAAGAGATTTTGCGAAATTCATCCCCTAAGGGAGTGAAATGGGGTTACCCCAAACCGCTGGAGCTATAGGGCTGAAATTTTGACAGTGCATCCCTTTAATGACGTGGACATCCACCAAGAAGCGATTTTTCGAAATTCATCCCCTAAGTGGGTGAAATGGGGTCAACCCAAAACCGCTTTAACTATAGGGCTGAAATTTTGACAGTGCATCCCTATAATGATGTGGACATCCACTAAGAAGCGATTTTTCGAAATTCATCCCCTAAGGGGGTGAAATGGGGTTTACCCAAACCGCTAAAGCTATAGGGCTGAAATTTTGACAGTGCATCCCTATAATGGCGTGGACATCCACTATAAAGAGGTTTTGCGAAATTCATCCCCTAAGGGAGTGAAATGGGGTTACCCCAAACCGCTGGAGCTATAGGGCTGAAATTTTGACAGTGCATCCCTTTAATGACGTGGACATCCACTAAGAAGCGATTTTTCGAAATTCATCCCCTAAGTGGGTGAAATGGGGTCAACCCAAAACCGCTTTAGCTATAGGGCTGAAATTTTGACAGTGCATCCCTATAATGATGTGGACATCCACTAAGAAGCGATTTTTCGAAATTCATCCCCTAAGGGGGTGAAATGGGGTTTACCCAAACCGCTGAAGCTATAGGGCTGAAATTTTGACAGTGCATCCCTTTAATGACGTGGACATCCACTAAAATACGATTTTTCGAAATTCATCCCCTAAGGGGGTGAATTGGGGTTTTTCCAAACCCTAAAGCTATGGAGTGAAATTTTGACAGTGCATCCCTATAATGGCGTGGAAATCCACTATTAAAGCGATTTTTCGAAATTCTTCCCCTAAGGGATGGAAATGGGATATACCTAAACCGCTGGAGCTATAGGGCTGAAAGTTTGACAGTGCATCCCTATAATGATTTGGACATCCACGATTTTTCGAAATTCATCCCCTTAGGGGGTGTTTAAGACCACGGCGGCACTGTGATCATCGCATGCGCCCCTTCCAATTTCACCACAAGGTACGGCGCCCATGGCTCGCAGTGATAAGAGCCGTTGTTATCAACAGTTATCGATCTCCAGAAGCGATGGGAAAAATCGATAGAATTCACTTGGACAACGATCGCCGACGAGAGCAGAGCAACATTCCAACCACCCAGAGCAGCCAAGCCGAGCAACATTTCCTTGGAGAAGTTTCCACCGTTGAGGACATAAATTCCACCGTTGAGGACATAAAGTATTTTACGATTATAAATTGAAACAAATATAATTAAAGCCATCTTTGTTGTAAAGTTTTAAAGTGAGTTTTAAGTGAAAGTAAAGTAAACTACTTTGAAAGGGAGTTTTTTAAACTTGAGAGAAACAAAGCAGTCCAAGATGCAGATTTACACACAGCACAAGGCCAAGCCCAGGTCCCACCTGTTATAATTACTCGCCCACCCAAACCCAAACATTGGTCCTTCGAGCCGGATTTTCCCTTCCAAGGTGAGTAATAGAATAGTTGCATTATTACTATTTTAGTTCTCTCATTGAATTATCGCTTCTCCAAGTGAAATATGCGCTAACCAGGACGAAAAAAAGGTGAAAAGATCATAACCTTGCAAATTAAAGAATATTTCCATCTTTTTGTTTCTTATTCAGTGAAAATTCAAAGTGTTTCGACGGTGAGAACGGTAACACACACGATTCCGCTCACATACGGTAAATTTTATAAAGTTAAGGATTTGACGAATTATCGCTTCCCGCTAACGCTGAATTGGATTAAATGAAGAGTTTCCCAAATTCCACCAACCAAATAATTTCTGAGTGTTTTGTTTTCACAAGTGGATAGAATTAATACAATTTGCTAATTATTTATCCCCTTACATAATTTGTGATTGTTTCAAAGTGCACATCCAGTCAAAGGGTAATTGAACGGGTTTTGCTGTTAATATTGTTTTGATTCTGTAGTTAAACGGGAAATCCTATTTACTTTAAAGAATCTGGCATTTAAATTTGGTGGTTTTTATAATTTGGAAAAGAATTTGAAGTTTTAAGGTGCACATGTGCGATGGGTTCCGTTGTTCCGTGTAAGGTTCATTTTGTGGATTTGCCCTTTTGCGGTTTATTAGGAAGGAATTCTAGTTACATTTAAAGAATTTGCATTTTAAATTTGGTGGTTTTTATTATTTTGCAAAGAATTTGAAATTTTAAGGTGCACATGTGCGATCGGTTCCGTTGTTCCGTGTAAGGTTCATTTTGTGGATTTGCCCTTTTGCGGTTTATTAGGAAGGAATTCTAGTTACATTTAAAGAATATGCATTTTAAATTTGGTGGTTTTTATTATTTGGCAAAGAATTTGAAATTTTAAGGTGCACATGTGCGATCGGTTCCGTTGTTCCGTATAAGGTTCATTTTGTGGATTTGCCCTTTTGCGGTTTATTAGGAAGGAATTCTAGTTACATTTAAAGAATTTGCATTTTAAATTTGGTGGTTTTATTATTTGGCAAAGACTTTGAAATCTCAAGGTGCCCATGGGCGATCGGGTCTGGGACCCTCAATCCAGTCGGTTTCCAGTTTAAAGTATTAGCCCGGCGGAGTTACGTTCCATTGTTGAGAAACGGTTATTTCTGTGGATTAAAAAAAAAATTACTACCTTGTACAGATTCAATTCTCGTATATATCTGGTATTAATACATAGTTTTTTCTCTTTGGTGGCTTGATTATGTCAATCGCATAACACTGACCACTGCCCTTAAGTATATATCTGGTATTAATACATAGTTTTTTCTCTTTGGTGGCTTGATTATGTCAATCGCATAACACTGTCCACCTCCCTTAAGTATAGATCTGGTATTAATACATAGTTTTTTCTCTTTGGTGGCTTGATTATGTCAATAGCATAACACTGACCACTTCCCTTAAGTATATATCTGGTATTAATACATAGTTTTTTCTCTTTGGTGGCTTGATTATGTCAATCGCATAACACTGACCACTGCCCTTAAGTATATATCTGGTATTAATACATAGTTTTTTCTCTTTGGTGGCTTGATTATGTCAAAAGCATAACACTGACCACTTCCCTTAAGTATATATCTGGTATTAATACATAGTTTTTTCTCTTTGGTGGCTTGATTATGTCAATAGCATAACACTGTCCACTTCCCTTAAGTATAGATCTGGTATTAATAAATAGTTTTTTCTCTTTGGTGGCTTGATTATGTCAATCGCATAACACTGTCCACTTCCCTTAAGTATAGATCTGGTATTAATACATAGTTGTTTCTCTTTGGTGGCTTGATTATGTCAATCGCATAACACAGACCACTGCCCTTACGTATATATCTGGCATTAATACATAGTTTTTTCTCTTTGGTGGCTTGATTATGTCAATCGCATAACACTGTCCACTTCCCTTATGTATATATCTGGTATTAATACATAGTTTTTTCTCTTTGGTGGCTTGATTATGTCAATCGCATAACACTGACCACTGCCCTTAAGTATATATCTGGTATTAATACATAGTTTTTTCTCTTTGGTGGCTTGATTATGTCAATAGCATAACACTGACCACTTCCCTTAAGTATATATCTGGTATTAATACATAGTTTTTTCACTTTGGTGGCTTGATTATGTCAATAGCATAACACTGACCACTTCCCTTAAGTATATATCTGGTATTAATACATAGTTTTTTCTCTTTGGTGGCTTGATTATGTCAATCGCATAACACTGACCACTGCCCTTAAGTATATATCTGGTATTAATACATAGTTTTTTCTCTTTGGTGGCTTGATTATGTCAATAGCATAACACTGTCCACTTCCCTTAAGTATAGATCTGGTATTAATACATAGTTTTTTCTCTTTGGTGGCTTGATTATGTCAATCGCATAACACTGTCCACTTCTCTTAAGTATAGATCTGGTATTAATACATAGTTTTTTCTCTTTGGTGGCTTGATTATGTCAATCGCATAACACTGACCACTGCCCTTAAGTATATATCTGGTATTAATACATAGTTTTTTCTCTTTGGTGGCTTGATTATGTCAATAGCATAACACTGACCACTTCCCTTAAGTATATATCTGGTATTAATACATAGTTTTTTCTCTTTGGTGGCTTGATTATGTCAATAGCATAACACTGACCACTTCCCTTAAGTGTATATCTGGTATTATTACATAGTTTTTTCTCTTTGGTGGCTTGATTATGTCAATCGCATAACACTGACCACTGCCCTTAAGTATATATCTGGTATTAATACATAGTTTTTTCTCTTTGGTGGCTTGATTATGTCAATCGCATAACACTGTCCACTTCCCTTAAGTATAGATCTGGTATTAATACATAGTTTTTTCTCTTTGGTGGCTTGATTATGTCAATCGCATAACACTGTCCACTTCCCTTAAGTATAGATCTGGTATTAATACATAGTTTTTTCTCTTTGGTGGCTTGATTATGTCAATCGCATAACACTGACCACTTCCCTTAAGTATATATCTGGTATTAATACATAGTTTTTTCTCTTTGGTGGCTTGATTATGTCAATAGTATAACACTGACCACTTCCATTAAGTATATATCTGGTATTAATACATAGTTTTTTCTCTTTGGTGGCTTGATTATGTCAATAGCATAACACTGTCCACTTCCCTTAAGTATAGATCTGGTATTAATACATAGTTTTTTCTCTTTGGTGGCTTGATTATGTCAATAGCATAACACTGACCACTTCCCTTAAGTATATATCTGGTATTAATACATAGTTTTTTCTCTTTGGTGGCTTGATTATGTCAATCGCATAACACTGACCACTTCCCTTAAGTATATATCTGGTATTAATACATAGTTTTTTCTCTTTGGTGGCTTGATTATGTCAATAGCATAACACTGACCACTTCCCTTAAGTATATATCTGGTATTAATACATAGCTTTTTCTCTTTGGTGGCTTGATTATGTCAATAGCATAACACTGTCCACTTCCCTTAAGTATAGATTTGGTATTAATACACAGTTTTTTCTCTTTGGTGGCTTGATTATGTCAATAGCATAACACTGACCACTTCCCTTAAGTATATATCTGGTATTAATACATAGTTTTTTCTCTTTGGTGGCTTGATTATGTCAATCGCATAACACTGACCACTGCCCTTAAGTATATATCTGGTATTAATACATAGTTTTTTCTCTTTGGTGGCTTGATTTTGTCAATAGCATAACACTGACCACTTCCCTTAAGTATATATCTGGTATTAATACATAGTTTTTTCTCTTTGGTGGCTTGATTATGTCAATAGCATAACACTGTCCACTTCCCTTAAGTATAGATCTGGTATTAATACATAGTTTTTTCTCTTTGGTGGCTTGATTATGTCAATAGCATAACACTGACCACTTCCCTTAAGTATATATCTGGTATTAATACATAGTTTTTTCTCTTTGGTTGCTTGATTATGTCAATCGCATAACACTGTCCACTTCCCTTAAGTATAGATCTGGTATTAATACATAGTTTTTTCTCTTTGTTGGCTTGATTATGTCAATCGCATAACACAGACCACTGCCCTTAAGTATATATCTGGTATTAATACATAGTTTTTTCTCTTTGGTGGCTTGATTATGTCAATAGCATAACACTGTCTACTTCCCTTATGTATAGATTTGGTATTAATACATATTTTTTTCTCTTTGGTGGCTTGATTATGTCAATCGCATAACACTGACCACTGCCTTAAGTATATGTATATCTGGTATTAATACATAGTTTTTTCTTTTTGGTGGCTTGATTATGTCAATAGCATAACACTGACCACTTCCCTTAAGTATATATCTGGTATTAATACATAGTTTTTTCTCTTTGGTGGCTTGATTATGTCAATAGCATAACACTGTGCACTTCCCTTAAGTATAGATCTATTATTAATACATAGTTTTTTCTCTTTGGTGGCTTGATTATGTCAATAGCATAACACTGTCCACTTCCCTTAAGTATATATCTAGTATTAATACCTAGTGTCTCTCTCTTGGTGGCTTGATTATGCTAACAGCATAACACTGTCCACTTTTTCCCCAAATATATCTAGTATTAATACCTAGTGTCTCTCTCTTCGTGGCTTTACTATGCCAATAGCATAATACACTCTACTCTCCCCCTAAGGTATATATTATCCTAGAGCTTCTCCGCACCCAAATTTCTTTTTCTGTAGACTACTAATTATTCTTTCTCTATCCTCCGTTCCCGAGGAATTCTCGGTGGAGCAAGTCATTTCAAGATCTCAAGTAAGCTTTCATCGCTCACTGAATCTTACAAAATGACCACCATTGCCGAATTGATCAACGATCAGCTAGCCCTAAAGGCCCAGCTCGATAATTTCATCGCTAACTTCCGGAAGAGCCCAAAAGAACGGCTAAATAGTGAAGGTCATCTTAAAGGTCGACTTGAAATCCTTAACCAGCTGTACACGGATTTCAGTTCAAATGACCGAACCATTCAAATCTCAACGTCAGCCGAAGAGAAGAAAGGCGACTACTTCACCGGGACCTTGTACGACGACTTTATCGATCGATTCTTCGAGTACAATGGCATCTTGAAAGACCAATTGATAAAGATAGCACCCTCGCCTCCACCACCCACCCCAATAACCTCAGAATCCCAGCCGAGCACTAACAAAGTCTCACCTAATGCGAACGGGCAAACTGAGATGAATCCACTCGGACTTGGCATAAACGAGCGGAACAGTGAACCGTGTCAGAACGATGTGAGGTTACCACGCATTTGAATTCCCAAGTTCTCCGGAGAGTACGGTTCTTGGATGTCGTTCCATGATCTGTTCAAATCCATGGTCCACACCAATGAGCGTATACCCGCGGTACAAAAAATGCACTACCTCAAGTCTTGCTTGAGTGGGGAGGCAGAAAAGAGCGTGCGTTACCTAAACGTAACGGAAGACAACTACGCCGTTGCATGGAATTGCCTATGTCAGCGGTACCAGAATACCAGGGTCCTGGTCAATAATACGTTGAAGATTCTATTCTCTCAACGGCATGTTTCCTCAGAAAATCCCTCTGATCTCCGACATCTACTCGATTCCACTAAGGAATGTTTGGCCACCCTGGAAAATCTGAAGATAAAAACAGATGAATGGGACCCAATAGTAATCTATCTTCTGCAGGAACGTCTACCGCGAGAGACGAGGCAGTTATGGGAACAATGTCAGGGTGTCGCATCCACACTTCCGCACCTCTCTGAATTAATGAGTTTTCTCGAATCAAGGTTTCGCACATTAGAAGCCATTCAGCCGCAAGCCTCAAAACGAAGTGGATCGAATTTTACACCCTCTAAACCTCACGTTTTCCATACCCGTCGTTTTCAATGTCCACTATGTAAAGGACTTCATGCACTCAGAAACTGTATTAAATTCGGGAAGATGAAAGCGGCAGATCGAAATCGATTTGTTTCCGCAAGTTCTCTATGTTTTAATTGCTTAGCTCCAAGTCACTTTGCCGATGCTTGTCCATCGAAGCTCACCTGTCGAGTCTGCAAAAGACGTCATCATACTCTCTTGCACATGGTGGATAATTCCAACAGTAATCCGAGTCCGAAATCTCAAGATACAGTCTCAGTTCAAAAATTCCCAAATTCCCAAAAAAGGTGAAGCCAGCGACCCTTTAAACTACCGCCCAATAGCAATTACTCCTGTTCTCTCCAAAATCATGGAGACAATAATCAACAGAAGGCTGATGAAATATCTGGAATCCAACCAAATTTTACACGACAGGCAGTACGGCTTTAGACCGAAAAGATCTACTGGCGACCTTCTTGTGTGTCTGACTGAGGCCCTCAACCAAAACATCCATCGCTTCGGTGAGTCTGGTCTTGTTGCTCTAGATATTTCCAAGGCTTTCGACAGAGTATGGCATCCCGCTCTGTTGTCTAAACTCCAAGCTATTGGTATCGACTCAGTTCTAAAGAACTGGATTGAGAGCTTTCTTTCTAGCCGTTCAATCAAGGTAGTATTGGATGGCGTCGAATCCAAACCTCATTCCATCTCGGCCGGCGTCCCCCAAGGCTCTATTCTCTCACCTACCCTCTTTCTCATATTTATTAATGATCTGCTCTCAATCCCCTCCAACCCACTTCACAGTTTCGCCGATGACGGTACTCTGCGTTACTCCCACACCTTTGATAATACAAGACAAGCACGTGCCAGACCTTGTCCCGTCGACCGTGAACTCATGTCCAATTCTATTAACGAGGACATTGAACTCATTCTTGCTTGGGGCCGCAAGAATCGTGTCGAATTCAACGCAACCAAGACAAAGTACTGTCTTATCTCTACAAAAACCTGCACCACCCGTCCCTCTATCTCAGTGGACAACAAGAATGTAATGGCTGACCCATCTCTTAACATCCTAGGCGTAACCTTATCATCAGATCTGCGATGGAATAATCACATATTCCAAATCGCCAAACAAGCTCTCCAATGCCTGGGATTCCTCAAGAGATGCAAGTTCCTCCTCCAGCCAACTGCTCTGGCTACAATATACAAGTCCTACATTCGGCCCCGCCTTGAATACAATTCGTATATTTGGGCGGGCGCCCCAAAAACCACCTTGGCTTGGCTGGACAAGGTGCAAAATCGCGCCATCAAACTCATTGGCGATAGCACCCTTTGCTCCTCCATCGACTCTTTAAGCCACCGTAGGAATGTTGCAGCACTTAGCAAATTTTACCGCTATTACCATAGCGAGTGTTCCACTGAAATTAGAAACCTCCTGCCTCCACGGCAATCTTTTTCCCGCAACACAAGACTAGCCAACTCGGCTCACCCCTTCACCCTTCAGCCCTCCCCTTCGCGCACATTACGTTTTAGTAGTTCGTTTATAAATAGAACAACTCGATTGTGGAACTCTCTCCCGCAGTCAGTGTTTCCGAACTCATATAACATCTCAGAGTTCAAACGCAAGGTTCATAGACACCTACTCACGCACCCTCCAGACCCCTAACCTATCCCTTCTCCTCTATCCTTCAAAGCAAGCTTACTACTAGAGACTGGCCATGACTCGAACGACATGACAAACTAGTAGTACAAAGGGTAATTCCTAAGCTTGACTTTACCACATAAAAAAAAAAAAAAAAAAAAAAGAGCCACAAGTGAATCTTGAAGTCATGCCACCGCAAGTTAGATCGTTTTTCTCGCGTGACAAAGGAGGAGTACTCCTAGCCACGGCCTTAATAGATACCATCCAAAAGGGTGAGGAACCCCAAAAGCTACGAGCCGTTGTCGATCCCGGGTCAGAAGTGAGTTTTATAACCACACGGGCGGCAAAAACTCTACGATCAAGACCTATTCGTGATTCCGTCCAGATAACACTAGTTTACACCAAAAATGTACCTCGTGGAAAAAGTGTTTTTTAGCCTAATTTGAGGTCGCTGAAAACGAAAATGACACTCATTTATTTTTCCAAAGAACCGTTTTCGAGATATTAGCAAAAAACATGTTTTTCGGCTTTTTTCCCAGTTATGGCCAAAAATCTCGAGAACAATGCATCTCACCAATCTAAAATTTATACTAATCGAAAGGTACCTTTTTTCCCATTACGGCGATGTATTACTTGTGTCAATTGAAATAGTATTTTTTGAGTTTGAGGCGCTCAAAGTCGAAAAAATGTGAAATTTTTAAGCATTTTGAAAAATTACACATGTTTATTTATTGCATTAAGTTATAACAAAAATTTATTTACATATTTTAATCATTAAGGATGAAAGATAATTTTGTTACGAAAAGATAAAGTCTAACTTTACCCGGATCGGACGAAAAATACAGGAGATATGACTAAAAATATAATGGCGCACAATATCAACTGTTTACTTTAGGTCGGAAATATGATTTGTTACTCAAACTTTTCCGTTTATGTTGCGACGCATCTTCACGAAGTTGCATCCAACAATAGTCACTCATCATGCCTTGATCCCAAAAGCCCTCATATCGCTTTTCGATTGTAGCGATGTCCTGGTGAAATCTTTCGCCCTGTTCATCGCTTTCAGCTCCCAAATTCGGAGGAAAAAAGTCTAGATGACTGTTAAGGAAGTGCATTTTGAGAGACATGCGCGCACCTGTAATCAAGGAAATTGTTTATTTTTGAGTATATAAGTAGAATTTATAATTTTCGAAGCTCTTTAACACTTCACACTTACCAATGGCATGGAAATTTTCCATCATATTTTGGATTAATTGACGATCGTTCTGGCTCCTGTTGTTTTCTAAAAAACCATGAACTACTTCTTGAAAAGCATTCCAAGCTTTTGCCACTGCATTGTTCAGACATTTTATAAACTGTTCGTCATTGAACAATTTCTTGATCTGCGGACCGACAAATATACCAGCTTTAATTTTTTCCGTTGAGAGCTTGGGAAATTTTGTCTTTAGGTAAGTGAGGCCTTTGTTTTCTGAATCTTTTGCCAATGCCTTTACAAATATGTCATAAGCCCAAGTTTTATATGCAACGGTGGAAAAATAACGCTTTCTTTGTCAACAAGTGCTTCTTTAAGGACGTTGCTCTGTCCTACGATACGATTTTTACGCTGTGGCCAATCGCGTTGGGTGAAATGTTTTTTATCTGCTCTACTATCCCAGAGGCACAAGAAGCAGCTGTATTTTGTATAGCCACTCTGCAAACCAGTCAGTATAGCAACAACTTTCAATTCACAGCATATCTTCCACTTGTACAAACTGTAGTTCAGCAGTTCGAGAAGGTCTTTCATTACTTCATATGTTTCTTTGACATTTGTGGAATGACCATTCGGAATCGATGGTTTCTTATTACCTTTATGAAGTAACACAGCTTTTACACTATATTTGCTGCCGTCGATAAATAGGCGCCACTCATTCGGATCATGGTTTTCACTAAATACAGCAAACAACTCCTTGACATTGTTACAGTAGCAAAAGTCTTTTGTTTTCGAAAAATATTGTTCAAATTTCTTGCTACGATTTCGGTAATACGTGACTCGTGTCTCTGATTCCAAATATCTATTTATTTATTTATTTATTTATTCGCCAAACAAGGCACACTTAAACTAGGTATACATATACTTAGATTAAAACATAGTGTACAGTCTTTTTCATATAACTACTGTTAGCTACTAAAAACCTACAATTGTCAGAGGGGTTATGTTAGTAGGGATTTGAGTATTTTTTTATAGGATGCCTTGTTGAGGGAAGGGGAGAAAGAGGAGCTATGGCTATTAAAAACCATACAGCATCTGTTGACGGGCTCGTTCCTTGCGTAATCGGTGCGGTGTGGATATTCCCTAAGTAGTTTAGTGTGTCGTGTGTGTCGGACTACATCATTCAATTTGATTCTGTCCGACAGAAACTGCACTTTAAGCTTTCCACTTAGGACGTCAAAGGCAACGCAAGATATGAGCAGCTTCCTCCTGCTAGATAGCGGCATGAGACCAAGCACTTTGAGCCTGTCCAAGTAGTGTGGCAGGGTATGGTAGTCATGGGGGTTGTGTAGATGTCTCAAGGCAAAAAGAAGAAATCTCTTTTGAATGGATTCGATCCTCCTACTGCTCACTTGGAATATAGGATCCCAGATAGGGCACGCATATTCCAGGATAGGGCGGACTAAAGAACAGAAGAGTGTTTTTGTGACCCATACATTACCAAATTCTTTGGCTCTCCTCTTGATGAAACCAAGAAGTTTGTTGGCTCTGGCAATTATATTATCGTAATGTAGGTTGAAATTGAGTTTTTTGTCTAGGACGACGCCTAGATCTACGATATGGTCAACCTGATTCAACATTATGCCATTGAGATAATAGTTATGGGTCTGTGTGTTTTTTAAGCGGGAGAAGGTAATTGCATGACATTTGCTGGTGTTAAGTTGCAGTTTGTTCATGGTGCACCAGTCGTGTAGGGCATTGAGTTTTGTCTGCAAGAAGGAAGCATCAGTTTGGGTCTTAATGACATTATAAATTTTGAGGTCATCCGCGTAAAAGAGATGTGGAATATTTGCTAATTTTTCGGAAAGATCGGAGATGAAGATATTGAAGAGTAGGGGACCGAGATGACTACCCTGAGGAACGCCAGAGGTTACTTCGATCTCATTAGATAGAAATCCTTGGAATCTGATAACCTGTGTTCTTCCGTTCAGATATGATTTTAACCATTCCAGGGCAGAACTTGATATTCCAAACTTTAATAATTTTGCGATTAGGATGGCGTGGTCCACTCGATCGAAGGCCTTGCTGAAATCAGTGTACACAGCATCCAATTGATGGCCGCTCTCCATACCGCATAACGATTCGGAGATAAGGACCATAAGGTTAGAAGTTGTTGAACGTCCTTTCCGAAAACCATGTTGTTGTTCGTTTAGGTATGGATCGATAAGAGGAGCAATCTTGTCATGAACAAGTTTTTCAAAAAGCTTAGGAATTGATGATAAAATGGCAATGCCCCTATAGTTGTCTACCGAGTGCTTGTCACCGGATTTATAGATTGGCGTTAGGTAGGATTTCTTCCACAGCTTGGGAAACTTTCCTAACGATAAAGATTTGTTGAAGATGAGATAAAGAGGAAACGCGATATGTTGCGAGCAGCGCTGCAGGAAAATAGGAGGGAGATTGTCGGGACCATTACCTTTTTTGATATCAAGATTGTTCAGACCCGCCATGATCTCATCAACAGAAAGGGATATACCGGTTATAAGGGAAGTGTCAGTGTGCGAGTCAGTTACATCGTATGTTGCGCTGGACAAGGGGCTATAAATTTCAGCAAACCTATCAGCAAACATGCTACAAATTACTTGGGGGCATGAGGTGTGGGCTCTACCATTCGTCATTGTTGATGGGTAGCCAGAAGTCTTCCGTTTAATGTTAACGTAATCAAAGAATTTTTTGGGATCACTTATGATATTATCACCAACTGAATTAATATATGGGGCATTTCACGTGAAGCGGACAACGAAAAAAATGTAAAGAATTTATGTAATGGAAGTACGGTTTTTTCGGAAGCGGTTTTTCGAATTTAACAAATTTTAGTAAAATATTAAACTGAAGTGATTTCTATAGGAAATTCACTGTTCTTTTTAATTATGAAATCAGATTTGAGATTTGATTTGTTTTTCTTGTAGAAAACCGGAAGTAAACATTTAAAATCAGTATTTTAATAACTTCGACCATTTTTTTTTTAATTATTTTAATTTTAAAAAATACCTTAAAGAATATAGATAATACACTGAAAGTTTCAAGATGAGATCTACTTTAGTTTAGGAGATAGATGAATTCAAGTACATCGATGTCGCACTGAGCGTGGTACCTGGTGCTTACTTACTTCGACTGGTTTGCGCGAAAAGAGAACATATACTTGGTAAAACTGTTGCTGTGTCGCCTCTGTAGTCATAAATATCTTCAAACTAAATGAAACAATACTGTAATATAAAAAGAACGATTTTATTTTATAATTTTTAAAATTTTACAGTCAGAATTAACGCTACAACTAGTTTTTTTTACAAGAAGGCCTTCGGTTGAAGGAATAACGCTGTGTAGCTTTTTAGTTCCTGGAATGGTGACTGCAGAATCAAACCGCGGTTGCAGAAAACCCCTCTGATGTTGAATATCGCTTTTGGAGCAGTAGTAAATGGCTGTTTGGTTTAAAGATGATTTCGCCCATTCGAATAATCGAATAGCTGTAGTGATCGCTCTATTTGCAGGTAACTGTAAGCTTGCACGTGTTGCTAAACGTTTGAGATTCCCTCCAAGACCATCACATGGCCCCTTTCCGTGAGACGTTGCGTGAAAATGAAACTCCGCATCGGTATTAAAATCTGTTTTGTAATAAAATAAATTCACAAAGTTGAATCTATTCTTAAAGTGCTGCGAAGCTCCGTCTGTAATATATATAATTTTAGTCCCAACTATTTGTTTTTCTAAAAGATGCTTGTGTAGTATTTTTTGGAAAGTGTAGAAAGTGGCTGTATCATGTTTTAAATCATCCGAAATCACAACAATGCTGCCGTGTTTTATTTCACTTCCATCTCTATAATAAAAAACCGACGTCAGAAGTGTTGCTTGGTCGTTATTCCAATGAAAAGATTGAGGAGAATCTTGGACAACGAAACTATAATTTTCTGCAAAATCGCATTGAACGAGAATTTCACCTTCACCGATAGTCTCTTTGAGATTTTTAAAATAAAGCGCCTGTTCCTCTGCAATATAGGCATGGGGTTTCAAAATGTCCAAAGCGTTACACAAGCTATCTACAAAATCATGAGAAGGCAGTACTTGTGTAGATATCGTGAAGCGGTCTGTACCAACCCATTTTTCGAATTGCACGTCTGTCACTTGATTATTATCAAATATATCTTTTAAATGATCACGAATTGCACCTAAGCCAGGACAAGATTTGCAACAATCATTTTGAGATGTCTTTGCAGTCATTAAATGACACGTCGGTGTTGGATTGGGACACATCATCTTTCGAATGCAATCCTTATAAGATGAAAGATGCAACCTAGTTCCAGCTGTGAGTTTGGCAATGTCTCCTCCGTTAAACATCAGCTTTACATTTTGATGATAAGTACACACACACATAATATGCGTTCCAGAGTCGCCAGCAAGAATACATTCCTTGGGTCTTAGGGTAAAAAACTTAGTTAAACCTACCACGACGTTCGGATATTCACTTTTGAATTTCTGATAAAGTTCGTCGATATTGCACATCAGAAGCTGTTTTTGTAAGTGTGTTCTTTTTCCATCATCTAATTTAACGGAAACACAATCTTTTTTACCGGGCATTATTCGACTAATGTCTTCTCTGAGATAGAAACATTTTACCAACCTTTCTGTTTCCACTGGTAGTTTACGGCCACCACGAGGATTCGGAGATGACAAGATACCGAATTGATCTACAAGTTGTTTTGCTTTTCTCGCTTGTCTTCTGGATGTTCCAAATTCTTCTGCTAGTCTATTTTCACTCCATGACTTAGGTGCAATCGTCAGTATCATAGTCTTCACAGAAGCAGAAGTAGACGGATTATAAAATTTCTCCTTTAGCTGCTTCAAAATGTCTTGGTTTTCTGTTGTGTCAGTTTGTGTGGAAATATGTTTAAATTTATCTTCGGGAATGAAGGGTGTATCTTGGGTGTTTGGCAAATATTCACTTGATTTTTCACTGCACTGTAACTGTACAAGATCGTCATTGCATACTGGAGGTGTTTCATTTGAAAGCCGTTTGCTGCATGATGCACATACGTAAACACCTAACGAACATCTCCACTTTTCACCTAAATTTTTAGTAATTTTTCTTAAATTTTTGGTCTTTCGATGACGACACAAATTAAATGGATTAAAACATCGATCACCGTACGGAGCCATTATAAATAAATAATTTTATCAACGAATATACACAACTCAGAGCAACAACTACAAAAATAAAGGAAATATAAAATGGCTTGGCGTCATAATTGTATCAAGGGCGTTTCCAGCCAACTAGCTTAGGGGGGTAATTAAAAAAAAGAAAAAACTGAAATATTTTTTTTATTCCATAAATACAAAACAATCGACATCAAAAAATATAATTTGTATAAAAAGGAATTTATATAATAATAAAATAAAATTCTATTCATCCTTACTCCATCATCCATCCATCATCCACTACGATACAGGGTGTTTACGAAAGAAATGTAGAGCAATTTAATTAAGTTCATCTTTTAGGTAAATGTGTATTATTTTAAATTATATGATAATTAGAACAGGAACTTGAGTGACTCCGTTTACACGATATGGAATTAAAAAGTGGGATCTAAATCCCAATATTCTTCGTTTTTCCAGAAAAATTCCAATATTTTAGCAGTTTATTTTGAACCTACATATCTTGTAGATATTAAAAAAAATACATTTTTTCTTTGGTAAACACCCTGTACCGTAGTGGATAGTGGGGATAGCCCCCTCTCTAGAACTATTTGTCTCTTAAAAACCATCCTGGAATCACCCCTGAAAATATTAGCCATGTAGTGCAACAGAGGATTTATTGAACGTCTGATGACCTATACAAGTTGAGAATTAGGGGATGAGTATTTTAAATCTTTAAAATGGCGATATCCCATGAACAGCGATTCGTACGGGAAAATGTATGATATCATTTTTTGTAGATAATCGCATGGTCTACAAACTTTGTAAACAATATTTTAGGATAGGACTTTCCCTTTAAGAGATATTAGCCAAAAACGAAATTTTCTGTTTTTAGGGTGTTGTTTGTAGGGGTAGCGTACAACCGATTTTCCGAAACTTTTTTTTAACATATTCCTCTCACGAAAAACTATATTTTTAGAAAAAGTTTCGTGAGCTAACATTTAGTCTGACTCTGTCGACTGAACTATAATGAAATAACCAAAATATCGTTTTGTTAAATGAATATTTACAGCGTTCTGGCGGCACTTTGGTGACGGGGAAACGTTCTGGCAATAATTTTTATAAATAGAGAATACAATCAAAAATAATCTCCTGAAAATTCATGACTAATACTATATCAAAATTGAACTTTATTTCCTACCCCCTTTGTAATTTTAGGGTACTACATTCCGGCCACTGGGGGTTGCCAGAACTAGCTTTTATTGTTCAGCAGGTGTATAAGATTCAGTGTAGAAATTTACATGACTAATGAAAAGACAACCCAAAATACGTCGCTAGCTCTTGGTCTATGCGATTCGCGCTCTCTTAATGTAACATGATGTAACGATTAACAATTGCTGCGTTTTTTAATCTGTTCTCTTCTTTCCTGGAACAGCTTCCATACAAATTCTTGTCCCCGACAATTACTGAGAACCGTATCCAGGCCAAAGAGAAATTAAATTTAAATGAAATTTCCCTTTTCTCGTATACGTTTTTTAAATTGGCAGTTTACAAATAAAATAAATTCTTTGTTTACTGAATAAAAAACGCAAAAAATTAATAGATATTTATAAAATAGTAAAAGAAATTAAAAAGTCCACAGCCGTAATTTATGCAAATGAAAATTAAAATGTTCCTTGCGTTTTTTAATGTTCCAGGACAGAACAGGTTTAAAAAATACACCTAATATCAAAGAGACTAATAGTATCAACGTATGTCGCGTATATTTAGAAAAAGGAACCCGTGCAAAGGAAGAATTTCATCACTTCTCTTTCGACGCTTGAGCAGTTTACTTCGGTTTGTTTACATAGCGTGCTATATTAGCTTAAGTCACGGGTATCGGTCCCTTCCACGACTCTCCAGGAGAAAAAATTCACAGTCATAGATCGCCGACTAGATTCACCATACACTTAACTTGTTTGTTTGTAATATTGGTAATTTGTAAGAATAAAAATAAATAAGGGAACGCAAATCTTAGGGGGGTTGGGCGGAGGGGGGGTAATTACCCAATTACCCCCCTCTGAAACCGCCACTGAATTGTATCTCTTTCTAGTATTTAAATTTGATTCTATTTAACGAGTAATGGGGCCCATCCACAGGCCAACTTGTTGCCCAAACTGCCGTGTTGCCATCGAATCGCAGCGTGTGTGGGGCAGTTGGCTAACTGATTTGACAGTAAGGGTTTGAGTTGGGATAAATCAAAGACGGTGTTTAGACGGTTCGCTTCCAGGAACGTTCCTCATGAACTTTGTCGATGAAGGGGGAAGTGGGAATGTTGAGAGGTACCACCCACTTCCCCCCTCATCTTCAAAGCTCGTGAGGAACATTCCTGGGAGCGAATCGTCTAAGCAGGCCCAAAATCTTTTAATCTTAGGGGGGCGGGGCTTAGAGTTTGGGCAACTAATTGCCCTGTGGATGGGCCCCCCATAAGAGATTGCGCGAATAGCCTCGTTTCGTTATCAAAACGGCCATTCGTGTCTCCAAGGCCTTTTGTATCCTTCATGTTTAATATAAAAATCACAATATGGCAAAATATAACGCTGTTGTTCAAAATTATCCATTTTGTTTAAAAAATTTGAATATTACTTATTATAGATTATTTTTAGGGTCTCAATACGCTTAAACGGGTTAGTGCATATTAATATCGCAGCGTTTTAATGCGTTTTCGCGCAAACCAGTCGAAGTAAGTAAGCACCAGGTACCACGCTCAGTGCGACATCGATGTACTTGAATTCATCTATCTCCTAAACTAAAGTAGATCTCATCTTGAAACTTTCAGTGCATTATCTATATTCTTTAAGGTATTTTTTAAAATTAAAATAATTAAAAAAAAAATGGTCGAAGTTATTAAAATACTGATTTTAAATGTTTACTTCCGGTTTTCTACAAGAAAAACAAATCAAATCTCAAATCTGATTTCATAATTCAAAAGAACAGTGAATTTCCTATAGAAATCACTTCAGTTTAATATTTTACTAAAATTTGTTAAATTCGAAAAACCGCTTCCGAAAAAACCGTACTTCCATTACATAAATTCTTTAGAAGCCCATAACTTGACAACTAAGCCACAGAATACAAAAAAAATAGGTGTTCACATTCACACCTTCCAGAAGTACAGTTAGGCCGAAAGTGAATGAATTTCAGAATCTCACATTTTTTTCATTGTCCGCTTCACGTGAAATGCCCCATATGCAGAGTAGGCCTCGCGGGACCTACCAGCAAATTCAGAGGCTAGTCTAATGTATTCGGAGTTCAATCGCTCGTTTACATATGTGTTATTTTTGATCATGTTATATAATTTATTTCTTTGATTACGTAGGGATCTAGTATCTCTATCCAGCCATGGTTCCGACACTCTATCCCGTTTTATAATTTTGGGTACATATTTGTCGATGATGTTGAAAATGATAGAATAAAAGCATGAAACTATCACGTCAAGATCATTGCTAGTTAGCCTATGTTCCCAGTCGACTAGGGATAATTCGAAACCAATACTGTCCAGGTCCGCGTTCTTAAAATCGTAAACAAGTGCATTGTTATATGCTGCACGATGCTTGGGGATTGATGCATTAAATTCGAGGATCCACGCGGAGTGGTGGATGGAGTTCGAAAATAGGTTTTCCTCATCAGAAACGAGTAGAGTATTCACCTCCTCGTGTGAATTGGTGAAGATCAGGTCAAGCCATTTACCACAAGAATTTGGTTGCCTGATAATTTGGTGAAGGTCATTGCCGTAAAGAGTGTCGATAAATTTTATATCGACGGCATTAGTTGCATTAATAGGAAGTAATTTATTATCTTCCTCGTCGGGGATGAAAGAGATATTCGGTCGATTGAAATCGCCGAGGATAAATATGACATCATTACCGCAGAGTGTATCGTTAACTTCCTCCACAATATGCAATAGATCGTCATAGTTGGATTCGTCGGAATTGGGGGGGATATAGAAAGAGCCGATGAATATATCCTTCAGGTCGGATTTGATTCGAATGAACACGTGTTCAAAAGATTTTGAACAATTGGTCGAGATCAATTCACTGTTTAAGGAGTCTTTGACTGCTATAAGGACTCCACCCCCTCTGGTGAGACCAGTGGAACTGTAGTCTCTATCGCACCTGTGGATTGTCCAGCTGCTGTCCAAGATCTCTTCATTTAGGAATGTACTATTTAACCAAGTTTCGGTCAGTACAAGTACATTATAGCGACATGATTTAGAGTCGATGTAGAAATTGTTGAGTTTGGTTCTCATGCCACTACAATTGTGGTAAAAGATTCTTACAACCTCGGGTGGGTTAGGTTTGGGAAGAAGAGACTGGGTGGGATCGGCAATTGGGGAAGTAACTAGTTAAGGGCGGTAATATCTGTTCATCTCATCACGGCTTTTTTGCAGCTGGGACACATGTATTGATCTTACATGAGCAGCATAAGCGGAGAGATCCTTGGTAACTTGCTGGGGGTTGATTTGATAATGCTCAAGGTACCTAGTGTACAATTCGAGCAGGGCACTATGATCCGTAGGAAGACCTTCCTGTTGGATCGAGACACTGAGGCTGGTCCTGGTTTTACCATATATACAGGTAGAGTCAGGTTTGTTATGCATGTACGCGAGAAACAGCCTTACATTGTCAAAGACCTGCCTTTCTCTGAACCGAGATAACAAATATCGACTATCGGATGAGTCGGCTGAAATCAAGGTATTTTTTACAACCGGTGGTTGCAATGGGTTCAAGAAAGGAGGCTTTGTGGCGGGAATGTTGTTGCTGTGGCTTACAGAAATATCCACCGATTTCTGTGTGTCATTTGTAACTGAAGGAGGTTGTGTCGGAATCGCATTAATATCAGCGTAGGAACGACCGCCGACGACTATGTGGCTACGAGAGAAGTTTGGGTAAGGATTGTGATTAGTATTATTATAATGACGTGCTGTATTAATTGTTAGTGGGCTTGTAGTGTAAAAGCTTGGGACTGGATTAGAAGAAGTTGGGATAGTGTTTATCGTGTTAATGGTTTTATAAGGTATACGGTTAGTAATGTTAGAGGATCTTACATGCAGTGTTAGTGAATTAGATCTATTGTGGCTTAAAACTGAGATCGGATTGGTTTTATTCGCGCCTATTGCTCTATTATTCTTAGATTTGTTATTACCTATTACTATTTTGTTGTTAATCTTAGATTTACTTATCCAACGGCTGAGAGTTAAGTTCCTCCATCTAAAGATGTCAGCTGAATGGAAGAACAGCCACTCGTATTTTGAAGGGAAGACTACCTTGAGGCTCTTGAATTTCCTATTTTTCCTTTTTTTACATACTTCTTTGCAGCTAAGAAGTTTCACACAGAAGTCTGTGAGAAATACGCTGCTTACCCAAGAAGAATCTGCTTTCGCTGGCACGCCCTTGAGGAAATACGTTGAAGTGGCATCACCCAATGGAGAGATCGAGGTATTAATGGTGTTTTTTTTATTGACTCCTCGAGGTGTTTTTAATTGTTTCTGTTCGATGTTTTTTGCTGGTTTTCTTGCAAGCAACCTATTTTTGGAGTCGATTTTTTCTAATCTCCTTTCCCACTCTGCGAGAGACCACGTTGTTCCGAATTTATTCACAGTTTCCGGTAGGTGCACAGGTGGCAAGCACTGAGATGGGCTAGCGGAAATCGACAGGGTTTGCTGGTGTAGGGTGTTTAAATTGGGAGAGCCGAGGGTAAAATTATCCTTCCAGTTTAAGCGGTGATCTTCCAGTTCCTCGGAGAGTGACATTGTCTGTACATTTGGTTCGTCTATCACAACGTTAATGGGCGGAGAGGGTATAATGTCACGGGTGGCTTTCATTAAATCCTTCAGATTTGATAGCTCCGTCCCAAGATGGGAGAACTGCAATTTTAAGTCAGCTTTAAGCTGAGTCATGGTGTTGTCCACTAAAGAGAGCTTGTCGAAAGAGTCGCAGATTTTGGAGATTAGCTGTGATTGTTCGTGCTTAATACATGGATCATTGTCCGTATTGATTTTTATCTTCTTAATGCACGAGCTAATGGAATTCAGTTCAAATCTCATGATCTTGGATAGGTTGTCGATCATATAGTCGTTGTTCGATGCATTATCCTTAATGGATAAATTGTCCAACCTTGATTTAATTAATTCAAAGTTTTTGGAATAACTTTGATAATTATTGTCTAGGCGATCGACCGCAAGCGAAAGCTCATCGACGTTCTCTAAGAGAAGAAGCGTGTTTTTCTCCAAGTTGACAGCTTTTTCATTGCGAGCCACGAGGTCCGTTCTCATATTGTTGATATTCTCGCTTAAGTTAATAACATTGTCATTATTGGACTTAACGGCTAGCAATATATGAGACAGATTGATGGTTTTACAATCAGCGCAGTAGAACTTGAAAGCTCTCCGATATTCTTTCATGTATCTGATGGCCGCCCGGGACAGTCCAATGCACGAGGCGTGGAAAGAGCTTTCACATAATCCATTACACGTTACCCATTCGTTTTCTTCGGCGTGTAACATGTCAGCTGCGCATTTATTATTGTTGCACTTGTTCATTATGAGATTATGAAATTTTTTAGCGGTTACGAAATTAATTAAAGGTTCGAAGTCCAAATTATTTGTAGTGGAATGTATTTATTTTAACTACTAATATTATAATTTGACACTTTATATCACTCGCGGAAGTGATTTAGAATATTTGTGATTAAGATTAAAGAGAGAAATGGGCCAAAGAATTTTAAAATTAGTACGTAACTCACGACAACGATTATGATTACACAATCCAAATGAATAAGCTGTGGCAACCGATGAAATTATATTTTATTGATTATTTTGTTTATTTTTGCTTGAATTTAGATAACTTAGGACACACAAAAATTTCACTGTCACTAAATCGTTATATGTATAAACGGAGGTTTAAATTAAAAGAATTGTGTCTATAAAGGCGAAAAACGGTAGGAGAAGCCGGACAACACGACTGTAACGGTCGACGGTTAAACATAAAGCGCTCTTGTAAACGTGAAGCGAGCAATTCAGATTTTTCTTTTGATAAGTTGAGATCTTGGCATAGATCGTTTAGGGCCATTTGGTTCATAAGCTCCAATTTTGGACTTTCTGTTTCCGGATAAATCGTGGCACTTGCATCCGAGTCTTCAGTTTCTTGTGGACTTCCTGCTTTTGGTGGTGGTGGCTGTCGTTTTGGGTACCGAGGAGAATGTGGTGCAGTTTTCGTCACTTATTGTACGTTGGGATACACAGCCTTGCGAAATTTTCCTCCTTGAATTTCGGTTAACCAGAAATAGCAATCAGTTACATGATCTTTTGGATTTCTCCACACAACTGGCTTTCCGAACGACAAATACTTCTTCCTGCCTTTTCCAAATTCGTTTAAACGCACAAAACACGTGCCGCAAACTGAGTTTGGAGCCCATGGTTTGTCAAAATTTCTCGCTTGAAGTCCAAAATAATGTTCATAAGCAACTAAAATGTTTTTGGTTATTTTTTTGTACGCACGTTTGTTGAAAATATAAGAACCACACACAAAACAAAACTTATCTACTGAGTGCTTGCACATTTTACCAGCGAACGGTGCTCTGAGCGGACTTATGCGCGGACGTAATTAAAATAAAAAAAAAACTACAATACCACACTAAAAAAACTTCCTTACTGACCTCTTTCCAGTTTCTTTCGGAAAAATCATGAAAAGTTAAAGGCACAACGTCAATAAACTTCTAGGAAATCGACAACCCTACAAAACATATTTGAGATCTAAAGTTTGAGTACGTAAACAGTTGAAATTGTGCGCCATTATATTTTTAGTCATATCTCCTGTATTTTTCGTCCGATCTGGGTAAAGTTAGACTTTATCTTTTCGTAACAAAATTATCTTTCACCCTTAATGATTAAAATATGTAAATAAATTTTTGTTATAACTTAATGCAATAAATAAACATGTGTAATTTTTCAAAATGCTTAAAAAGTTCACATTTTTTCGACTTTGAGCGCCTCAAACTCAATTGACACAAGTAATACATCGTCGTAATGGGAAAAAAGGTACCTTTCGATTAGTATAAATTTTAGATTGGTGAGATGTATTGCTCTCGAGATTTTTGGCCATAACTGAGAAAAAAGCCGAAAACGTGTTTTTTGCTAATATCTCGAAAACGGTTCTTTGGAAAAATAAACCAGTGTCATTTTCGTTTTCAGCGACCTCAAATTAGGCTAAAAAACACTTTTCTTATTAGGTACCCGCAATTAAGCAAAAATTTGTAAACTAGTGTAATCGGCGTAGGCGAAACTCTAACAGCAGAGGCCCAATCCACCGTTTGTTTCACAATTAAACCACATTTCAAAAGAACTCCGGCCATCCAGATTCAGGCGGCAGTTCTACCCAGTCTCACTGAAGTATTACCATCCAATCGTATCTCGATCGAGAACTGGACGCATATCATTGGATTACCCTTGGCAGATCCCACCTTCAATGTCCCTGGCAAGGTCGATGTCCTTCTTGGGGCTGAAGTTTATGGCAAAATAATTCAAGACGGAGTTCGCCGTGGAGTGGCCGGTGCTGCAGTAGCTCAGAATACATCATTCGGGTGGATACTGTTAGGTGAAATGCATTCAGAAGAGCGCGAAATATTGCCCCAGTGTGAATCATCTCCGCACGTGGTGGCAAGTTTTTGTTCTCAACTTAGGGAAGAATGCGAATTACTTAAGCGTTTTTGGGATATGGAGGAAGTCACCTCTTGTCCTCCTCCTTCAGAAGACGATAATCTTTGTGAACAGTTGTTCGTGAAAACTCACTCCCGCACACCTGAGGGTCGTTATGTCGTACACTTACCGTTTGTTCCACTCCCAGAGGACGAAAGAAGGTTTGGAGATTCACGAGAGAATGCCCTCAAACGTTACATGGGACTCGAAAAACGTCTCAGTCATGATTCCGCTTTAAGACAAAATTACCATCAATGTTTAGAGGAATATCTTCAAGAAGGTCACATGGAAAAGATTCCAGCGTCTTCTTCACCCCTGACCCAGATAAAGTATTTTATTTACCTCACCACGCGATCGTGAAGGCCGACAGCTTAACAACTCAATCGCGAGTTGTATTTGATGCCAGTTCCAAGTCATCCAATGGCTACGCCCTAAACGATCGTTTGCTACCAGGACCCCCCTTTCAACGCGACATATCTCTTCTCCTCTTCGAATGGAGACAGCACAAATTCGCTTTTACGGCAGACATCGCGCGAATGTACCGACAGGTACGTGTCCACCCCTCCGACCGAGATTATCAGAGGATAATTTGGCGTCGAAACTCAAACGAACCTCCAGAGGATTACCGCTTGTTGACCGTGACGTTCGGGGTCTCAAGTGCCCCCTTTCTTGCCATACGATCTCTTCATCAGTTGGCCAAAGACGAGGGCCACGAACTTCCGATCGGCGCGAATATTCTGGTAAAAGACCTATACGTAGATGATGTGCTGTCCGGAGCAAGGACACTCAGCGAAGCCATCGATGCCCAGGACCAAATTGATTCAATTCTGAACCGGGGAAAATTCGAGCTTAGAAAATGGTCTTCAAACAGTAAAGAAATACTATCCGGAATATCAGAAGAACGAAAGCCGGCTTCAGCCTCCATACTTCTGAACAAGCAAAATGTTGTCAAGACTCTGGGGTTACGCTGGTTCCCGCACGAAGATTTCCTTGCGTATGACATTAAACCGCAATTCCTTCAACCCCCCTACACTAAAAGAATCATCCTTTCCGAGGTCGCCCGAATTTACGATCCGTTAGGATGGTTGGCGTTAGATTTATCACACCAAAAATTCCCTTACAATCCCTCTGGCAGAGAGGACTAAACTGGGATGAACCAATTCCTGAGGATCTTTCCATACAGTGGTCGCGGTTCCTCCAACTGCTCGGTGAATTAAAAGACATTTCGATTCCCCGTTTTATCCATACGGACCAAAATAGTACACTACAGGTCCATGGATTTTGTGATGCTTCTGAGAGAGCTTATGGGGCTGTATTGTATATTCGATCTGAGGTCAATGGCATTGCCTTTGTTCACTTAATCTGTGCCAAGACGAAGGTCGCACCAGTAAAATCAGTAACTTTACCAAGATTGGAACTGTGTGGAGCTGTGTTGCTCTCTAGACTCTTAAAGAAATTCCTCCCTTCTGTCTCGCAGAGGATTGCAAACGTGATCGCTTGGACTGACTCAACGATCGTACTCTCCTGGATCCGGCGTCATCCCAACACCTTGAAGACGTTTGTAGGAAACCGAATCTCCGAAATTCTAAATAACCTTGGTTCCGTCTCGTGGAGGCACATACCCTCAACCGAAAATCCAGCAGATCTAGCTAGCAGAGGTGTGACGTCCCTGGAAAGAGCTAGAGACAACCTTTGGTGGCACGGCCCCAACTGGCTTGCACTCCCGGAAAGTGAGTGGCCAAAACGATTTGAGCTCCCAGAACCAGACCCTTCCATGCTCGAATTAAAACCCGTGAGGACATTTTTAACACAAACCCATAACAAAGAATTGAGCCAACTACTGAATAGGTACTCGTCAATTGCTCGCCTCCTAAGAGTTACTGCTATATGCAAAGGCTTCGCTAAAAAATGTAGAAACAAATCTAGTAATGATCTTTCCTTTACCCGCCTCGTGGACGAGGCGCGCCTCTTCTGGTTTCGACAGGAACAATTTCGTTACTTCCAAGAGGAAATGAATTGTTTGTCCGATGGCATTCCACTCCCGAAAGCCAGTAAACTTAATGTTTTGAACCCGTTTCTGGATAGGGCGGGTGTGTTAAGGGTTGGAGGCCGCCTACACAACGCATCGCTACCCTACAGCGAGATGCACCCAGTTATCCTATCTCCTGACAGCTATCTCACCAGACTTTACGTCGTTAATGCCCATGTTTCCTGCCTCCACGGAGGACCCACGTTGACCCTCGCTCTCCTTCGAAAGACAGTGACTTATTCGGCATTGTATTCCGTGCTTTAAAAGTGCTTGTAAGCCCCAGACCCAACTGATGGGAGCCCTCCCCGCCCCCGAGTTAGAATCACGCATCCCTTCACCTCGGTCGGTGTAGACTACGCAGGGCCCTTTGATCTCCGTGTGTCAAGGACTCGCGGATGCCGTGTCTATAAGGGTTATGTAGTTATTTTTGTGTGTCTATGTACGAAAGCCGTACATCTAGAGGCTGTGAGTGATCTCACCACTGAGGCGTTCATGGCGGCCCTTAAGCGCTTCATAGCTCGTCGAGGATTATGTCGGGATATATATTCCGATTGTGGCACGACATTTGTAGGGGCTCGCAATCAATTAGAACGCAAGATCCAAGTCACATTTAAAGAGGCAACCCATCAGGCGGCCGACATCTACAGCGTTCAGGGAATACAGTGGCACTTTATACCGCCGGCGTCACCCCATTTCGGAGGCCTGTGGGAGGCGGGAGTTAAGTCGATGAAACATCATCTGCGACGAGTAGCTGGAGAAGTCCGAATGACTTACGAGGAACTGTCGACCTTATTGGCCCAAATTGAAGCGTGCCTTAATTCCCGCCCCCTCTGTCCCCTTTCTGATGATGTCAACGACTTACAGGTGCTCACCCCCGGTCATTTCCTGATCGGCGATTCGCTACTGGCACCCCCCGAAGAGGACCTTACCTTTGTTAAATTAAATTCCCTTGATCGGTGGCGCTTAGTCCAACGTCTGAAGCAAGACTTCTGCAGAAGTTGGACTCGGGAGTATCTGTCCCGGTTACAACACCGACCCAAGTGGTTGAGCATTCAAGAAAATGCCAGGGTTGGCGACTTAGTGCTAATCAAGAATGAAAATCGGCCCTCTTATCAGTGGCCCCGCGGCAGAATCACCCAAGTTCATCCGGGAAGCGATAAACTCGTCCGCGTGGTCACAGTAAAGACATCGACAGGAGAATACAAACGTCCAGTTGCTAAGATCTGTGTGCTACCGGTCGAATCCGAAAGTAAATTAAATGAAGCAATTTTGAATTAGAATGAAGAAAATGAATTAAACCCATGAATTAAAATCAACTCAAATGAATTGAATACCATGAATCAAGGTTAAAATCTTGTTTGTAGATGTTTTTCGTCCCGTATGTCACCTGGAGAAAGACAGAGTATCTATTATATTATTTTAATTTTAAAACTATGCAACTATTTCATTACTCATTTTTTTTCTCTCTCTTCCTGTCCCCAATCCCATCCAATGTGAGAGCCTGGAAGGCCCCGGATCCCTTAGGTGAGGAACATTTTTCAACCCACCATCCCAAGGATATCAAGGAGGCAAGGATCTTCCCCAAGGACTTGGCGCCAATTGAAGCTCCCATCCAATATATTAACGACTAGAGACGCAACCTACGCCATCAAGGAGGCAAGGATCTTCCCCAATGGACTTGGCGACAATTGAAGCTCCCATCCAGCATACTAACGACTAGAGAAGAGACGCAACCTACCCCAGCAGATGTTGAAATTATCATTTCAAGGGGGGGAGAATGTTTAAGACCACGGCGGCACTGTGATCATCGCATGCGCCCCTTCCAATTTCACCACAAGGTACGGCGCCCATGGCTCGCAGTGATAAGAGCCGTTGTTATCAACAGTTATCGATCTCCAGAAGCGATGGGAAAAATCGATAGAATTCACTTGGACAACGATCGCCGACGAGAGCAGAGCAACATTCCAACCACCCAGAGCAGCCAAGCCGAGCAACATTTCCTTGGAGAAGTTTCCACCGTTGAGGACATAAATTCCACCGTTGAGGACATAAAGTATTTTACGATTATAAATTGAAACAAATATAATTAAATAATTGAAGAAGCCATCTTTGTTGTAAAGTTTTGAAGTGAATTTTAAGTGAAAGTAAAGTAAACTACTTTGAAAGGGAGTTTTTTAAACTTGAGAGAAACAAAGCAGTCCAAGATGCAGATTTACACACAGCACAAGGCCAAGCCCAGGTCCCACCTGTTATAATTACTCGCCCACCCAAACCCAAACATTGTGGTAGCAGAGCGTAGTTCCGGCTCGAAGGACCAATGTTTGAGTTTGGGTGGGCGAGTAATTATAACAGGTGGGACATCCCTATAATGACGTGGACATCCACTATAAAGCGATTTTGCGAAATTCATCCCCTAAGGGGGTGAAATGGGGTTACCCCAAACTGCTGGAGCTATAGGCAAAGATAACTCAGAAAGATACGACACTGTAATCCTTTCTGTGCGAAGAAAAAGGAAAGTAAAAATCTATCATCTTCTGTCTATTCATATACACGCTCCGGAATGGCGAGATGGCGGAGCAACGGCAAACTACACAAACACATGCAGAGCTGGAAGTACAAGAAGATGGTACATGAATTCACACAAGCAAAATAAAAGTCCAGACGGTAAAAAAATTGCGGAGAAGAGAAATCAGTGCGTCTCTTTCGCACTTCGTGAAATAACATTTCTTTATTTACCCTTTCTTTCTTCGATTTTTTTTTTGTTTTTAAATTGAATTTTGTCTCGCTTGCACCTTGTCGATTGATATATTCACTCGCAAGGGAGCTTATGGGAAATTTTGAGAGTGTCGTATCTTTGTGGGTAATCTTTGCTATAGGGCTGAAATTTTGAAAGTGCATCCCTTTAATGACGTGGACATCCACTAAGAAGCGATTTTTCGAAATTCATCCCCTAAGTGGGTGAAATGGGGTCAACCCAAAACCGCTTTAACTATAAGGCTGAAATTTTGACAGTGCATCCCTATAATGGCGTGGACATCCACTAAAAAGCGATTTTTCGGAATTCATCTCCTAAGGGGTTGAAATGGGGTTTATTCAAACCGCTAAATTTATAATGCTGAAATTTTGACAGTGCATCCCTACAATGGCATGGACATCCACTATAAAGCGATTTTGCAAAATTCATCCCCTAAGGGGGTGAAATGGGGTTACCCCAAACCCCTGGAGCTATAGGGCTGAAATTTTGACAGTGCATCCCTATAATGACGTGGACATCCACTTAGGAGCGATTTTTTGAAATTCATCCCCTAAGGGGGTTAAATGGGGTTAACCCAAACCGCTGGAGCTAAACGGCTGAAATTTTGACAGTGCATCTCTATGATGACGTGGACATTCACTAAGAGGCGATTACTCGAAATTCATTCCCTAAGAGGGTGAAATGGGGTTAACCCAAACCTCTGAAGGTGAAGGGCTGAAATTTTGACAGTGCATCCCTATAATCACGTAGAAATGAATGACTAGAAATTTACTTTACTTAATATTCATTTGTGATTGCTTCATAATTTCTTGCACCCACGTAAACAGGCGAACAAACTTAACGAACGTTCGTCATACCCTAAAATGTCACTTCCCTTGATGACATAAACATGCCATTCTCTGCTTCAAAAACTTGCAGATTTGTTGAGCAGAGGTGATATACGCAGCAATTTGTTTACCATATATTTTAAAAAAATGCACTATAATAAATCCTTTTTAGGGATAATAACAGCTGACTTTTTTGTTTGTTTTTTTTTTTTTTTTTTTTTTTGAAGACATTGCACATAATAAACAGTTTTTATTTAAAGGCGTTGCAAGGCACGCGGGTTTTATGCTAGTTGATAATAAATCACACACTCTATTTGAATATTTTTACTCAGGCATAAATAATTATTACTAAATATCAATAATATATTATTATATCATATAATATGTTTAAAAAATACTAGTGCGACACTTGGCCGTGGTACGTGCATCGACAATGTCTCGATTTCTGGTGAAATGGATGTAGTAGAAATTCTCAGTGTGTTCTCCAGATGTTCATTCGATATTCTGTTTCGAGTCTTACTTTTGGTGTAGTTCATTCTTGAAAAGAGTTGTTCACATATGTAACCGCTGCCGAAAAGGGATTCCATAAAGAAAGCGTGATCTCTTGGCAGGTAAGATTTGTAAAATTCAATCAATGTTACATGATCGAATTTGTCTTTTAGTTGCATTCCAGATTGCGATTCAATTCATTCCATTTGAAAATTTGACGGCATTTTATCCGTTTCTACCGAAAATGGAGTTGTAAAAATAGTAAAATAGTGTTTATTCATTCGAAAATCCTGAAATCGTTGTTTAAAGTCCTGTTGCAAATCGAGGAGTAAGACTGAGTATTTATATCCATTCAAATGATTGTGTTCGGCCATAATTTTAATTTTAGTTTATTTTTATTAGGAACGCATTTGCAGTTTGAAACAATGCACTGATGAGCTGATCTTTGCCTTGGAGACGGGTGTTTAATCCATTTATGTGAGCGGTTATATCAACCGAAAACGCAAAATCAGCCAGCTAGTTGTAACGAGCGGCGCCTCCGCTCGTTACCTTTTACTTGCCCTCCAAGGGCATTTGAGGAGTGGGCGAACAAAACGGCACATGTCCAGTTTTGCAAATTGTTCAGAAATCGCAAAAAACTGTTTCTGCCTCTGAACTGATCACATTAACTATTTATGAGTATGGTAGGTTGTGCTACTATTTGAACTCATTCAGACGGAAAAAATTTTTTTTTTAAATATGTTTAATACTTTAAGAGAAAAAATTAAAACAAAAATGGACATGTGCCCTTTTGCAGGGACACAACTGGACATGTTTTTTTTGTTTTTAGCCTTTTGGGGAGCTCCCTGGCCCCCTTGGAGGCAAGGGGATTTTTCTGGTATTTTTTCCTAATAGTAGGGACTGTTACGCAAATTTTAAGGGGTCATAGTGCCCCCTACGGCTTGTTTTGGGGCCGTGGGAGGCAAAAGTGAGGTAAATTTTAGTGCATTTTTAGTGCATTTTATGATGCACATACAAATCGATGTAATTAGAGCCCCAGGTGAGGTGCAATGAACTTCCATTGTTGATTAAAAACTTTTTTGTATGAAATACGTGCCCTTTTGAAAATCCACATTAACGAATGGTTAAAAAATATGAATATTCGTAGGACATATGCCTTTCTGCAGGGAAACCGTTACTTTGCTAACAAAAAAATATTATATGAAAGTGATTTTTGAAGTGTCTGAGATTGAAATTAGTTGCTGTTTAGTGTAATGAACAAGATTCCGTCAAAACACTGAAAACGGCCAACCATGGACATGTGCCGTTTTGTTCGCCCACTCCTCATTTTAACTCATTCCTTTAACCAATTCTGGAAACTTGATATGAGTTTCCGCACACATGCATGCCATAATCAATTTTTTAAGTGCATTCTAAATAAATTCCCTAAAATGCACGCTTTACCATTCTGGAAACTCAATATGAGTTTCCGCCAAGCCCAATAATTCCACAAATAATATTATACGCATGCATGCACGATTTCCGTCGATCATCGGTAACGATGACACAGGTCAACGCTTTCCACACGTTGACCTCGAGTAAATTTGCTTCGCGCACACCCCTGAGGGGAAGACCCCTCAGGAAACACCCCCAATACTCGATCACTTGCATGATCAACGATTCTCCACTGCTTTTGAAAGCTTTCCTCGCGTTTACCTTCCACCAACAGAACCCCGAGGTGGGGGAGCAATTGGTTAATTGGTTTTGGAGGCCTACAAGGGTGACCGGCCGATAAAACATGAATCAATCGGTATCAGTTAGTAAGTGAGTAACAGTCAGTCGATACCTGACAATTGGCTGGATATATTGACCCAGGTGAATTAATTGTTTTTTGATACAGAAAGAAAATATGTTTAGTAAAGTGAGTTTTTTTTTTATATAAGAGTTAACCCTTCTAGCACAGAAGGCGCACTTTACAGCTAAGCATGAAAATCTATATACACATACACATACATACATATATATATATATATGTATATATATACATATATAGAGTTTCCCTTCTAAGACAGAAGGCACACTTCCCAGCAGGGCTGAGAAATATTTACCACTGCCGTGGCTCAGCTGAGACATGCAAACATAAAATATTAAAAACATAAGAGATCAAAAACATTAAACAGAGGAGCATGCAAAACTAAAAAGGAAGTGGAGCACGTAGAGAGTCACGCCACATTGAGAAGGGTCCTTTTAAGGACAACTTCACTGGTTAGCAAGCTAAACACACTCCTATTGTTGTTAGTATTTATAAGCATGCGATTAACGGGTTCGAACATGCCATAATTGGTGTTAGAGGAATTAATGTGCAAAAGAGGTTCACCTCTCAGGTTGTAGTTATTCACTCTAAATGACGCGCGGTTTCTTAAGAAACCAGAGTCCACCTTGTCATTCATCAGTCGATGAACGAATATAACGTCAGCGACCTCGCGGCGCTTATGAAGGGAGCTTAAGTTGAGCAATTTAAGTCTGTTCTCATAAGGCGGAAGAGCGAGTGGGTCATCCCATGGGAGGTGGCTGAGTGCAAACCGGACGAACTTCCTTTGAACCGATTCGATTCTACTAACATGGGAGGAGTAGTAAGGAGACCATACCTGGGAAGCGTAGTCAAGCAAAGGCCTAACCAAAGATACGTACAGGTGTTTAGTGACGAGGGGGTTGTTGAACTCTTTGGACCATCTTTTTATAAATCCCAGGACTGAATTGCCCTTGGAGGAGATATAATTGATGTGGGTGGAGAAATCCAACTTACTTTCTAACCTAACCCCAAGATCGATTACAGATTCAGTACGGGAGACCTTGTTGTCAAGGAAAGTATAGTCATAAGTTATAATACCACGTTTCCTATAAAAAGTCATGATCTCGCATTTACTAATATTAAGCACAAGGTTGTTGTTGGAACACCAAGAATAGAAGGTGTTTAGATCCGCTTGCAGAAGTTTGCAATCCTCTATACTCCTTATGTGGCGATACAGTTTGATGTCATCAGCGTAAATAAGGATTTTACAGTGCTTTAGCAGTGTAACAATATCGTCAATTGATAAAATAAAAAGAAGAGGGCCAAGATGGCTGCCTTGCGGGACTCCAGAGGACGCTCCGATATTCTTCGATTTGACTCCTCGGAATAGAACCTGGTAGGTTCTATCGGCTAAGTACGACTGGAACCAATCCACAAGGGCATGCGGAAAGCCTAATTTCTTTAGTTTAAGAACTATAATAGAGTGGGAGAGCTTGTCGAAAGCCTTACTAAAATCTGTATAGACACAGTCAGTTTGGCAGCCAGTGACAAAGCCTCTAATTGTGTGTGAAGAGAACTCCAGTAAATTAGTAGTAGTGGAACGGGCTGCAAGAAAACCATGTTGGTTTGTTGAGATAAGCCTCTTGCAGATAGGGGCGATAGCAGAATAAATAATAGATTCGAAGAGTTTTGGTATAGACGATAACTTCGCAATCGGCCTATAATTAGATATTTCGTTTTTACAGCCTTTCTTATGAACAGGTATTATAAAAGAGTTCTTCCATAAGGTTGGGAAGCGCCCTTTATTTAGGGATTTTTGAAATAAACATAGAAGAGGAGACAGTAGGGCCCCTGCACAGGATTTTAGAACAGCTGGAGGGACTCCATCAGGGCCGGACGAAAAGTCTTGTGGAAGTTCATTTATATGCTTCGAGATATCATCCCTGGTTATAGACAGGGAAAAGTTTTGAGCCGCTTGGATTGCATTGATATGTCGAAAATTGTCTTCATCTGGTTGGAATACAGGGGACGAGAAAGATTTGAGGAAGAACGATGCAAAATTGTCACAAATTTCTGCTGAATTAGAACTAAGGGAGTTCTCGTATTTCATGGTGTAAGGGTAATTATCAACTTTTTTCTTTGTGTTGATAAATTGAAAGAATGCTCTGGAATCACCAAACACTTTACCTTCCATGTTTCTGAGGTACTCTTTATAGAGGGTTTCGGAGAGAGCATGAAATTGGTCATAGCAATTGAGAAACGCATCGAAACTCGCAGTGTCTTTCTTCTTCAGGTAGTTTTTCCAGAGTTTATTCTTCAGGTTTTTGGTACGTCTCAACTCGTTGTTGTACCACGGTGGGGATGATCTGGATGATTTTAACGGCTCGATAGGTACACAGGATGCGAAAGTTTCATACAGGACGGAGTAAAATCTGGCTACATCGACATCCAACTCATTATGTGAGAGCAACCAATTGAAGTCGACCGAAGTGAGCTTGGATGACAGTTCCTCAAGGTTGGCTTTTTTAAAGTTGAAGGTAAAGGTTGACTCCTCTGGGATTGGCTTATTGTTAAAGACAGAACAATAGCTCAGTAGGAGAGGAGGGTGATAATTATCGACAGGTGACAAGACAATTGAGCTAGGCTCAACATTCATGTTGTCTGAGTCGGAAAAGAATACAAGATCTAACCGCCTTCCTAAAATATTATTCACACCACTCATTTGGTTCAGGCCGCATGAGAATAGGGAATTCAGAAAGCTGGACTCCCTAAAATTAAGGTTGTTTTCAGGGAGGTAGTTATCGTCGTCATCACAAGATACCCATTGAACATTGGGTAAATTAAAATCACCTAAAAGTAGGATTTCGTCTTTAGAATCCATCATATCCTGGATATGATTAATGCAGGAAATTAGGATATCATAAAGGTTATGACCTTCATCGTCAAGAGTGCTGAGCATATTGGGTGGGATGTAACAGCAGATCAAGAACAGGTTATTGTGGGCAAGAGAGACTTTAAGAGCGAGAAGCTCAATGTCCAAAGAGTTGGAAAAACTAGGAAGCGTTATTGAAGAGCAATTGAGACGGTTATTACAAGCAAGTAGTAAACTACCTCCACGAGCCTCCGAGTCATTATATCTATCCCTCCGAAAAACTTGGAAGGAGGAGTCGAATAGTTCGGCATTGAGGATCCCACCATATAACCATGTTTCCGTAAAAGCGATTATATCAAAATCGCTGGCCGAGGTTGATAGAAACACATCGTGGGTTTTCGACCTCACTCCTCTTACGTTTTGGTAATAGAGGGTGAGCGTCTTAAGTTTTTTGAAACCTGGCGAGAGTCAGGAGTGCGATGTACACGTGTGCGGGGAACAAAGTATTTAGAGAAGGCACCGGGAGGCCAGAATGTCGGGTCCAAAAGCTTTTCAGCGGTACTGGGTGGTGCAGACAGAACAAAGGACGCGACCGGTTAGGAAGAATTGCTAATCTTTCTGCAGGAGATTGTTTCAGGGTTTATTTCTTTTTCCTTTAAATAATCTTTAATTGCCCCTGGCGTAGTGTCAGGGGAAAAGCGCGAAATGAAAATATTTCGCGGCTTGGGTACCGTCACAAGGCTGGTACAGGTTACTGAAGACCTAGTAACCCCAGCGTCAACTTGCTCACTAATATTGCCAGAGAAGTTAGATGACGTATCAGATGAGTTCATTGGAAGTAAAGGGGCGGGAACCGACAAGCTAACAGGGGAGTTCATAGAGACCACCTCTGTGAAGGTCGCTTTACGACTGCGTCTGCCTTTAGGTTTGTTGCAGGGTTTTGGCTGGTTCGGAGCCAGCCGGTTCTCCACGGGTACTGTGGAAAGGCCAACGGTAATATCAACCTCTGGAGGAGCGGTGGCTGGAGGTTCGCATTGCACCTCTTTACAGTGAGCGGCACAGGGATGTTTACTATCGAAAGCACTAAATTTTTCCGATAATAAGTTCAGGGCTGAGTAATTTTGAGTCGCTGTACGAGATAACGACTCGACTTCAGTCCTGACACGCATCGTACAACTTTTAATATCAGTTAGCACTGCAGAAAGAGGGGCCGAGGTTTCAGCTGAAACGGAAGAAGTAAGAGCACCAGGGTTAAGGATCACTGATTGTAAATCGTCGACGGTATCTAAGACCGTGGAGACTCGAGATGAGAGCTCGTGGAATTTGGCCACGAGAGAACTCGAGCTCGTTGAGAAAGAGACCAGTGTGTCGGACAGCTGGTCAAGCCGGGCATTTACCGATTGGACATCGTCGGACAGGGTTTGAAAATGAGAGGTGATACTCGAGAGGGAAATCAACCGATCAGTAACATTTGCGTGATCAGTTTCAAACACCTCCGAGATACTTTTAATAGTTAAGAAATATTTTTGTGTATTAAACAAAACAACCCCAAAGAATATTACTTTATTTAAACATTTAAGTGAATAGTAACTAGAAACTCTAAAGATAAAACAAAGTTGAATGAGTTGAATTAATTGTTGATACAGAAAGAAAATATATTTTACAAAAATAGTGTGACTTGTTGAAGAATGATAATAGTAAAGTGAATTTAATAGTTTAAAAAATATTTTTGTGTATTAAACAAAACAACCCAGAGAATATTACTTGGTTTAAACATTTAAGTGAATAGTAACTATAACAAAATGAGTTTAATGAGAAAATAAAAGACATAATTAAAACAAGAGTTCATTTTAACAGTACTTTCAAAAGGGGCAGGTGTACTTCTCGGCAATGCGAAAGCACTCCCTTGTCCCTGTTGTGTGTTAAAAAGGAATAAAAAAAACCCACGACAGAGTTCATGTCATCAAGCTCTTGAATACGTTTATCTTTCGATTTCATAAACGTCACTTCTCACTTCGTTAATCGACTGAGCCATCTGACTTCGGAAAAGTAAACGATGTCACCATAATCGACATCACAACATTTGAGAAATCCTTAAAATTGGCGATGATTCAAACCACGTGATCTTATAAAATTTACAATCTTGACGACAATTATTATTTAAAAAACTGTGTTAAGGCTGCAACTGTTGCATTTGTTGAACAACTATTTAACTTCCTGTTAATTGCAAAAAATTATATTTTCATGCCGGATTTATTTTAGAATTAAAAACTTATGTTTTGAGTAATAAACAAAAGTACTGCGTAAAGTTTATGAACTTAAAATTCATTGTGTTTTGATGTGCTTGTGGGCCGCATTGATGCTTGACGAGGGCCGCACGTTGGACTACCCTACAGGCTACAGCCAATACTGGAAAAAGCATTGGAACACCTGTACCTTTCCGGAGGATTGGACGAAAGGTGTCATAGTCAAAATTCCAATAAAGGGGGACCTAACGATATGTGACAATTTACCCACTATTATCTACTGTGGGTAAAATATTTTCCCAGTATTATCAAAGTAAGTAAGTAAGAATCATAGTGGAGAAGTCTACTGAATTACGATTCCCCCTGTACTTTGCTTTCTTAGATTACGAGAAAGCGTTCGACTCGGTCAATAGGTGCTTTATATGGCAGGCACTAGTGATGAGCAAAAGTGGTCTTGTTCTTGCAGTCTTGTCTTGTTCTTGCACATTTTGCAAGAACAAGAACAAGACTTAGTTATGCTTGCAAGAACAAGAACAAGACTAACTGTGCAAGAACAAGACCCAGAGCAAGATTTCTTGCAAGATTCTTGCAAAAATTCCACCTAAATTCATTCTATTAAAAACAAAAAACATGAAATTGGTTATTATGCTCAAGTAATTATTATAGATACATGTATATGTGTAGGTATATATTTAGTATGATAATTGTAAAAGCAATTGTACATAAGTACATAATGACTTTGCATGTCAACGAGATTCAGAATCAATATTTTTGCATTTCAAAGCAAAATTTTCCGAAAAGATTTAGGTAGATGTTCAACACTGCCTACTCTTTTTTTATCCAATTGGGTGGTCTGTTACTTTAATTCAATTTCTGGTGTTTAGGAAGCTAGTCCTTCTTCTGTTAAATCCATACAAAAATGAAGATTGCTCATATTATATTAAGATAAAAATAAAGTTTAAAAAACCGACTTCAGGAAAAAACCAATCCCGTGATACACAAAAAAGGAAGAAATAATTGTTGGTAATTCTTAACAGCATTAATCGAATCAGAATGGATTTAGAAAGAAGAATCTATAGTATTCAGTAGTTCAAGTAGTTTATTAGAAAAGAAAAAATGCTCTAAAAAAATTCTTTTTTGAGTAACCTCTTTTGCTTTTTGGATGGCAAGGAAACTCGGACTTTTCTCAATGTATGTAATATTTTCAAGGCCTCCACATTGGTTACATCGCATCGTAATAACGACAGGAGCGTGGGCCAGTTTTTGTATTGCTGCAAAGGGATTTCATAATTTTTTGTGCCCATACACGACATTTCTTCTTTAATGAATCATACTTGAACAACCTAATTTTTTATAATAAGTAATGGGTATAATACTGGTTTACTTTTGCTTGAAAATATTCCCGTTGTAATTTGTTGCTTACACACTTGACAGAAAAATGTCTACGCCTAACTTGTTCCCATATGAATTTTATGTAATTTTTCAGGGGCGCAAACATAATAACGTCACCAAGAGCAGTCGTGAAACTGATTTGTTTAATAAAAAAGCCATGTGGAATTCTCACCTCAAAGGTAGTAAATTTTCGGTGTATACAAACTTTTGACGCTGACTGACTGACGCTAAAATTATAATAGTTTTAAAATCAATTTTTTGCATTTTGTTGTTTGGATATAATTTTTTTATTAAAGTCTAGGTTTTTTTCAATAACCATTTTATAAAATCAACATACAATACCTACTACATGCGAGAAAATACCTTGGCCTTGCAGTTTTGTCTTGCCTTGTCTTGGTCTTGCACATTTAGTAAGAACAAGAACAAGCCTTAGGTATATTTGCAAGAACAAGAACAAACCTTAGGTATATTTGCAAGAACAAGAAAAAGACTTAGGTATGTTTGCAAGAACAAGAACAAGACTTAGCTATGCTTGCAAGAACAAGAACAAGACAGACTGAACAAGAACAAGACAAGAACAAGACTAGATTAGTCTTGTCTTGTTCTTGCGTTTGCTCATCACTAGCAGGCACTACGGCGACGTGGATTGCCTGATAAAATATTAGAATTGATAGAAGCCCTATATAACCATTCCAAATGCAGAGTTCTCTATAATGGAAAATTATCCGACAGCTTTTATGTGCGTTCAGGAGTACGACAAGGATGCCTACTTTCGCCATTACTATTTCTTATAGTAATAAATGACATCCTTGTCGGTGCTCTAGATAGTAAGTAGAACAGGCGGCATACAATGGGGTTTGCTAGACCGCCTTATGGCAAAAGAAAGTAACCCAGCAGGTTTAAGGCTAAATCCGACTAAAGAAATGCGAACAAATGCAAACACCATTCAACGGACTGCGCTGAATAACCGTGACGAGGAACTGGTAGATAAATTCTGCTACCTCGGTAGTATTATTACCTACCATAAATGGTGGTGGAGAAGAAGATGTCAATTCCAGAATAAATAAAGCACGAGGCGCATATGCATGCCTGTTCCGCATATGGAGATTGACAGAGATTTCAATTAACACCTCACCCAATTGCACCTGTTCGGCTCCAACGTTAAGGCAGTTTTTTTGTACGGTTGCGAAACAGGAAAAGTCACCCAATTCATCACAGAGCGCCTACAAGCCTTCATCAACAGATGCGTGCGTCGTATCCTAAAAATTCGCTGGTAAGATAGAATTTCAAATGAAAAACTATGGCGCCGTGTCGGCCCAGAAAAAATAGACGTCCAAATCAGGCGAAGGAAATGGAATTGGGTTGGCCTCCCCTTGCGACGCGAAATTGAAAATCTAGCCAAACAGGCCCTTGACTGGAATCCGCAAAAATCCCTGGAGCCTCAAGACCTAGAGCAACGTGGAGGAGGACACTACTAGCAGAGGCCGCAACAAATGGGAGATCCTGGGTAGAAATGAGAGCTGTTGCGCTGGGGCAACTGTTTCCGCCCTATGTCCCATGAGGGATTAAAGGAGCGTAAAGAAGAAGAAACATGTAAAAAACACTTCGAATGTAAAAAAAATTATCACTTTAACCACACTTAAAACACTCACGATTCAATATCAACCCTGACACGCTTGGTATTCCTTTTTATGTCGTCCAATATAGGATGGACAGAAGCCGAGGAGCTAAAGGTGCAGGAGGAAGAAGTGGCGACCGGCCTTACTAAACAAATTTTTGGCGCTTCCATCGACTTCATTTGAATCCAGTGCAGCGTTAAAACATCTACATGATAGCACCAAGGAATGCATACATGGCCTCAAGAATCTTGGTCTACCAGTGGATTCCTGGGACGCTATGCTGGTCCACATATTGACGAAGAAGTTCGACAAAACAACCCAGGCATTATATGAACAATCCCTCACCCATCCGAAGGAATTAAACTCATTAAAAGAAGTACTGAAGTTCATAGAAGCACGATTCCAGTCCTTAGAAGTGCTAGGGGGGAAAACCAGTCTTTCCACCAAGGAGAGATCGTACAAGCAAACTACATTAACAGCAGTAGCTGGATCGGGAAGTCAGTGCAGACTTTGCCAACAAATCCACTACATTTATGCTTGCCCCACATTTCTCAAGAAAAACCCCAGTGAACGCCGTGCCTGGGTAAAGAAATATAACTAATGCTTAAATTGTTTGCGTGAAGGGCACACAGCAAGCAGTTGCAGTTGCATGTACCAAATGCAGCGAAAAGCACAATACCCTGCTGCATACTGACGGTTCAAGGTCAACCACGAGACCGAAACCACCAGCAACCCCAGTCACCGCCAGACAACAACCACACTCATTGAAGGTCCCGAACTTCCCGTCGGATTCAATCACATTAGCAGTACAAACAGTGAAACCACGAGAAGGTTACGTCATCTTAAGCACTGTCAATCTAATAGTAAAAGGCAGGGATGGCACCGAAGTCAGCTGCAGAGCAATTTTAGATTCAGGATCCCAACTTAGCTTCATCACTGAAACGCTGGCAAGGAAGCTCCAATTAGACGAAATATCGAATCCAGTTAGCATTCTAGGAGTCGCCTGTGAAATCAAATCCAGAGTTAATGATTTCTCAGCACTCGTGAAGGCACAAATATTGCCACAGATAACGTCAATGCAACCTGCGATACCAATTAATTCAACCAGTTGGCCGACTCCGAAGAACATCAAATTGGCAGATCCAGAATTTTACAAACCAAACCAAGTTGACCTGCTGTTAGGAGCGGAAATACATTATCAACTCTTGACAGTCGGTCAAATCACCATGAGCGAGGAGCTGCCCATACTGCAGAACACTGTTTTCGGATGGATTGTCGCTGGAAAACTTCGCAACATGAACTCATCAGGAGATCTTACCTGCGGCATCTGTACCGAAGATGATGAAAAGCTTAAGGAACAAGTTTAGAGAACACTTAGCCCACTAGTAATGTTGTACCCCTAAGCGCAGCAGAGCAACGATGTGAACTATACTTCAATGAAACCACTAAAAGGAATGACACAGGCCGCTTCGTGATCAGTTTGCCATTCTCGGAGCATCCTTCCGCTTTAGGAGAATCAAAAGAAATGGCGCTCGCCAGGTTACGCGCCATAGAACGAAAATTTCGAAGCCAACCTGAACTCAAAAAACAGTATGTCGATTTCATGAGATAATATCAGAATCATGGACACATGGAAGAGGTCATCATTCCAGAAGGGCAACCACATTATTTTTTGCCCCACCATTGCGTCTTGAAACCGGAAAGCACCACTACAAAATTACGAGTGATCTTTGACGCCTCTGCACGGACAACGTCTGGGAAATCGTTAAATCAAGTGTTACATACTGGAACCAAAATTCAAAACGAGCTCTTCTCCGTTCTACTAAGTTTTCGGCTACCACGGTTGGTTTTCATTGCCGATATTGAGAAAATGTATCGACAGATACTAGTTGAAACTACTGACAGGAAATACCAACTTATCTTGTGGCGAGAGAACGAGAATGAGCGTGTCCGATGCTATCAACTCGCAACGGTCACATATGGAGTAACAACTGCACCATACCTAGCGATTAAGTGTTTACGTCGTTTAGCACTTCAAGGCAGAGAGAAATTTCCACTTGGAACAGAAAGTCTTAATGAAGACTTTTACGTAGACGATGCAATGGTAGGAGCAGATAGACTAGCGGAAGCTGTTGCAGCAACAACAGCAGCCCGCTATTGTTCTCGAGTACGGGACCCACATTCCTGGCACTCGAGATTAATCCCAGCTAGGGTGACTGGCAAAACTTTTGCATCGGCACTTGTAATCTTGAAATGGAGTGGATAGCAGCATAGTGAAAAATTCTAACGTAATAAATAAAAAGTGTTCGCTCTTAAATTAGAAAATTTGTAATTATAACTTATTTGGATATTTTGGCTATTTTTTGTGAGTGTAAATTAGAAAGAAGTAATTTTCAATATATTTACATATTTTGGTGAAATTTTGAGAGTTTCTAATTACATTAAACATTTTGGTCCTTCGAGCCGGATAATTCAAGTGTGATTACTGTATTATAATATAATAACAGTGGTGGATAACAGTTTCACATGTGATTGCTATAATATAATAATTATATAACAGTGTTGGAAAACAGTTTTCACATAACTGAAGTGTGATTTCTATACTATAATATATATAGATACTGGCATAAAACCCGCGTGCCTTGCAACGCCTTTAAATAAAAACTGTTTATTATGTGCAATGTCTTCAAAAAAAAAAAAAAGTCAGCTGTTATTATCCCTAAAAAGGAATTATTATAGTGCATTTTTTTAATATTGTTACGTTTTTACGGCTTAACGGATTCGTAGGATTAATTAAGGAATACACTTTTTAATAATCCACACAATAATTTATTTATCACAAACCATAATACAATTTAGTTACAAACACAATATTTACAGTTCACTATAATCACTTTAAATTTTAATAACTCGCACTATTAAACTCTATCTATCGCTTTATAGTTCACTTTTAAATCACCACTTTTCACTGTTTTCACTTTAGAACACTTTTATCGCCTTTCAAATCAAAACTGACTCGATAGCGGCTGCCAGGCGCTTTTATATAGGCAGCTCCACCTTTGTCTACTTTCTGGAATCTTCTCGAGTCCTTTTTCTCGAGCCTAGTGGTATGTTCTTTTCTTTTCGCCCAGAAGCTTGAAGTTGTCTTTACTTTCGCGCGTTCCAATTTTAGTTTAGTACATAAGTCATTAGTTCAGACATCAACCAGAGTAGTTACCGACAATCGTTGGTTATGCTTTTTGACGAACAGATGGCGCATAAATCATCACAATATATATGGTAAACAATTTGCTGCGTATATCACCTCTGCTCAACAAATCTGCAAGTTTTGAAGCAGAGATTGGCATGTATATGTCATCAAGGGAAGTGACATTTTAGGGTATGACGAACGTTCGTTAAGTTTGTTCGCCTATTTACGTGGGTGCAAAAAATTATGAAGCAATCACAAATGAATATTAAGTAAAGTAAATTTCGAGTCATTCATTTCTACGTGATTATAGGGATGCACTGTCAAAATTTCAGCCCTTCAGCTTCAGAGGTTTGGGTTAACCCCATTTCACCCCCTTAGGGAATGAATTTCGAGTAATCGCCTCTTAGTGAATGTCCACGTCATCATAGAGATGCACTGTCAAAATTTCAGCCGTTTAGCTCCAGCGGTGTGGGTTAACCCCATTTAACCCCCTTAGGGGATGAATTTCAAAAAATCGCTCCTAAGTGGATGTCCACGTCATTAAAGGGATGCACTGTCAAAATTTCAGCCCTATAGCTCCAGCGGTTTGGGTAAACCCCATTTCACCCCCTTAGGGGATGAATTTCGAAAAATCGCTTTTTAGTGGATGTCCACATCATTATAGGGATGCACTGTCAAAATTTCAGCCCTATAGCTCTAGCGGTTTGGGTAAACCCCATTTCCCCCCTTAGGGGGAGAATTTCGAAAAATCGCTTTAATAGTGGATTTTCACGTCATTAAAGGGATGCACTGTCAAAATTTCAGCCCTATAGCTCCAGCGGTTTGGGTAAACCCCATTTCACCCCCTTAGGGGATGAATTTCGAAAAATCGCTTTTTAGTGGATGTCCACGTCATTAAAGGGATGCACTGTCAAAATTTCAGCCCTATAGCTCCAACGGTTTGGGGTAACCCCATTTCACCCCCTTAGGGGATGAATTTCGCAAAATCGCTTTATAGTGGATGTCCACGCCATTATAGGGATGCACTGTCAAAATTTCAGCCCTATAGTTAAAGCGGTTTTGGGTTGATCACATTTCACTTAGGGGATGAATTTCGAAAAATTGCTTCTTAGTGGATGTCCACGTACTTAAAGGGATGCACTGTCAAAATTTCAGCCCTATAGCTCCAGCGGTTTGGGGTAACCCCATTTCACCCCCTTAGGGGATGAATTTCGCAAAATCGCTTTATAGTGGATGTCCACGCCATTATAGGGATGCACTGTAAAAATTTCAGCCCTATAGCTTTAGCGGTTTGGGTAAACCCCTTTTCACCCCCTTAGGGTATGAATTTCGAAAAATCGTATTTTAGTGGATGTCCACGTCATTAAAGGGATGCACTGTCAAAATTTCAGCCCTATAGCTCCAGCGGTTTGGGTAAACCCCATTTCACCCCCTTAGGGGATAAATTTCGAAAAATCGCTTTTTAGTGGATGTCCACATCATTATAGGGATGCACTGTCAAAATTTCAGCCCTATAGCTCCAGCGGTTTAGGTAAACCCCATTTCCCCCCCTTAGGGGATGAATTTCAAAAAATCTTATTTTAATGTATGTCCACGTCATTAAAGGGATGCACTTCAAAATTTCAGCCCTATAGCTCCAGCAGTTTGGGTTAACCCCATTTCACTCCCTTAAGGGATTAATTTCGAAAAATCGCTTTTTACTGGATGTCCACATCTTTATAGGGATGCACTGTCAAAATTTCAGCCCTATAGCTCCAGCGGTTTGGGTAAACCCCATTTCACCCCCTTAGGGGATGAATTTCGTAAAATCGCTTCTTAAAGGATATCCACGTCATTATAGGGATGCACTGTAAAAATTTCAGCCTTATAGCTCCAGCGGTTTTGAGTTGACCCTATTTCGCCCCCTTAGGGGATGAATTTCGAAAAATCGCTACGGATGCACTGTCAAAATTTCAGCCCTTTAGCTCTAGCGGTTTAGCTTGTGCGTTGTCTGTCAATCAGTTACTTTTTATACAATAGAAAAAAAGTAAAGAAAAAAAATCCCCTTACAACTTATTGAACCCCATTTCACCCCCTTCAACCCGTTTTTCTCCAAAAAAAAGTAGCCTATGTCCGTCTCCAAGGTCTAAACTATATCTGTTGCAAATTTCATCAAAATCGGTCTAGCGGCTTAGGCGTGAAAGCGTAACAGAGAGACAGACAGACAGACAGACAGAGTTACTTTCGCATTTATAATATTAGTAGGGATATATATACAGTGGTGGATAATAGTTTCACATAACTGAAGTGTGATTTCTATACTATCCTTACTAATATTATAAATGCGAAAGTAACTCTGTCTGTCTGTCTGTCTGTCTGTTACGCTTTCACGCCTAAACCACTAAACCGATTTTGATGAAATTTGCTACAGACATAGTTTAGACCTTGGCGACGGACATAGGCTATTTTTTATGGAGAAAAAAAGGGTTTAGGGGAGTGAAATGGGGTTCAATAAGTTGTAAGGGGATTTTTTATCTTTACTTTTTTTTCTATTGTATAAAAAGTAACTGACTGACAGACAACGCACAACCTAAACCGCTGGAGCTAAAGGGCTGAAATTTTGACAGTGCATCCGTATAATGGCGTGGACATCCACTAAAAAGCGATTTTTCGAAATTCATCCCCTAAGGGTGTGAAATGGGGTTTATCCAAACCGCTGGAGCTATAGGGCTGAAATTTGGACAGTGCATCCCTATAATGGCGTGGACATCCACTAAAGAGCGATTTTTCGAAATTCATCCCCTTAAGGTGTGAAATGGGGTTTTTACAAACCGCTAAAGCTATAGGGCTGAAATTTGGACAGTGCATCCCTATAGTGGAGTGGACATCCACTATAAAGCGATTTTTCGAAATTCATCCCTTAAGCGGGTGAAATAGGGTTTATCCAAACCGCTGGAGCTATAGGGTTGAAATTTTAACAGTGCATCCCTATAATGGCGTGGACATCCACTAAAGAGCGATTTTTCGAAATTCATCCCCTAAGGGTGTGAAATGGGGTTTTTACAAACCGCTAAAGCTATAGGGCTGAAATTTTGACAGTGCATCCCTATAATGGCGTGGACATCCACTATAAAGCTATTTTTCAAAATTCATCCCTTAAGGGGGTGAAATGGGGTTTATCCAAACCGCTGGAGCTATAGGGTTGAAATTTTAACAGTGGATCCCTATAATGACGTGGACATCCACTATAAAGCGATTTTTCGAAATTCATCCCCTAAGGGTGTGAAATGGGGTTTTTACAAACCGCTAAAGCTATAGGGCTGAAATTTTGACAGTGCATCCCTATAATGACGTTTACATCCAGTAATCCACTAAAGAGCGATTTTTCAAAATTCATCCCCTAAGTGTGTGAAATAGGGTTTTTAGAAACCGCTAAAGCTATAGGGCTAAAATTCGGACAGTGCATCCCTATAATGGAGTGGACATCCACTATAAAGCGATTTTTCGAAATTCATCCCTTAAGCGGGTGAAATAGGGTTTATCCAAACCGCTTGAGCTATAGGGTTGAAATTTTAACAGTGCATCCCTATAATGACGTGGACATCCACTAAAGAGCGATTTTTAGAAATTCATCCCCTTAAGGTGTGAAATGGGGTTTTTACAAACCGCTAAAGCTATAGGGCTGAAATTCGGACAGTGCATCCCTATAATGGAGTGGACATCCACTATAAAGCTATTTTTCGAAATTCATCCCTTAAGCGGGTGAAATAGGGTTTATCCAAACCGCTGGAGCTATAGGGTTGAAATTTTAACAGTGCATCCCTATAATGACGTGGACATCCACTAAAGAGCGATTTTTCGAAATTCATCCCCTTAAGGTGTGAAATGGGGTTTTTACAAACCGCTAAAGCTATAGGGCTGAAATTTGGACAGTGCATCCCTATAGTGGAGTGGACATCCACTATAAAGCGATTTTTCGAAATTCATCCCTTAAGCGGGTGAAATAGGGTTTATCCAAACCGCTGGAGCTATAGGGTTGAAATTTTAACAGTGAATCCCTATAATGACGTGGACATCCACTAGATAGCGATTTTTCGAAATTCATCCCCTAAGGGTGTGAAATGGGGTTTTTACAAACCGCTAAAGCTATAGGGCTGAAATTTTGACAGTGCATCCCTATAATGGCGTGGACATCCACTAAGAAGCGATTTTTCGAAATTCATCCCCTAAGGGGGTGAAATGGGGTTTGCCCACACCGCTGGAGCTATAGGGCTGAAATTTTGACAGTGCATCCCCATAATGGCGTGAACATCCACTAAGAAGCGATTTTTCAAAATTCATCCCCTAAGGGTGTGAAATGGGGTTTTTACAAACCGCTAAAGCTATAGGGCTGAAATTTGGACAGTGCATCCCTATAATGACGTTTATATCCACTAAAGAGCGATTTTTCGAAATTCATCCCCTAAGGGTGTGAAATAGGGTTTTTACAAACCGCTAAAGCTATAGGGCTGAAGTTTGGACAGTGCATCCCTATAATGGAGTGGACATCCACTATAAAGCGATTTTTCGAAATTCATCCCTTAAGCAGGTGAAATAGGGTTTTTCCAAACCGCTGGAGCTATAGGGTTGAAATTTTAACAGTGCATCCCTATAATGACGTGGACATCCACTAAAGAGCGATTTTTCGAAATTCATCCCCTAAGGGTGTGAAATGCGGTTTTTACAAACCGCTAAAGCTATAGGGCTGAAATTTTGACAGTGCTTCCCTATAACGGCGTGGACATCCACTAAGAAGCGATTTTTCGAAATTCATCCCCTAAGGGGGTGAAATGGGGTTTACCCAAACCGCTGGAGCTATAGGGCTGAAATTTTGACAGTGCATCCCTTTAATGACGTGGACATCCACTAAAATACGATTTTTCGAAATTCATACCCTAAGGGGGTGAAATGGGGTTTACCCAAACCGCTAAAGCTATAGGGCTGAAATTTTGACAGTGCTTCCCTATAACGGCGTGGACATCCACTAAGAAGCGATTTTTCGAAATTTATCCCCTAAGGGGGTGAAATGGGGTTTACCCACACCGCTGGAGCTATTGGGCTGAAATTTTGACGGTGCATCCCTATAATGGCGTGAACATCCACTAAGAAGCGATTTTTCATAATTCATCCCCTAAGGGGGTGAAATGGGGTTTATCCAAACCGCTAAAGTTATAGGGCTGGAATTTTAACAGTGCATCCCTATAATGGAGTGGACATCCACTAAAAGGTAATTTTTCGAAATTTATCCCCTAAGAGGGTGAAATGGGGTTTACCCAAACCGCTGGAGCTATAGGGCTGACATTTTGAACAGTGCATCCCCTTAATGAAGTGAACATCCATTAAGAAACGATTTTTCGAAATTCATCCCCTGAGGGGGTGAAATGGGGTTAAGCCAAACCGCTGGAACTAAACGGCTGAAATTTTGACAGTGCATATTTATAATGAAGTGGACATTTACTAAGAAGCGATTTTTCGAAATTCATCCCCTAAAGGGGTGAAATGGGGTTACCAAACTACTGGAGCTACAGGGTTGAAATTTGGACAGTGCATCCCTATAATTACGTGGACATCCACTAAGAGGCGATTACTCGAAATGCACCCCCAAAGGGGATGAAATGGGGTTAACCCAAACCTCCGAAGCTGAAGGGCTGAAATTTTGACAGTGCATCCCTATAATCACGTAGAAATGAATGACTCGAAATTCACTTTATTTAATATTCACTTGTGATTGCTTCATAATTTCTTACATCCACGTAAATAGGCGAACAAACTTAACGAACGTTCGTCAAACCCTAAAATGTCACTTTTCTTGATGACATATACATGCCAATCTCTGCTTCAAAACTTGCAGATTTGTTGATCAGAGGTGATATTCGCAGCAATTTGTTTACCATATTTATTAAAAAAATGCACTATAATAAACCCTTTTTAGGGATAATAACAGCTGACTTTTTTGTTGGTTTTTTTTAAGGAAAACATTGCACATAATAAACAGTTTTTAAAGGCGTTGCAAGGCACGCGGGTTTTATGCTAGTTATACTATATAATTAAGCCATACAAACGTATATACTATATAACCAACACCTACTAACACATAAATTAAATAGGAGAAACATATGTTTACACATATAAATAAATAAAAACATATATAAACATATATACTTTAACAAAAAAGTTCATTTATCTAATAACGTTTATTACATAATTTCCCAAAAAAAAAACAATATATATAAAAAAAAACTTTATATCAACTATATAATATACATAACTAACAACATATAAAGTTATGGAAACATATATACATATATAACACTCGCTGTATGTACACATATATGCCTATATACTATAAATAACGCCCATAAACATATATTACCGCATAAACTTATGTAAGCATATATAATCTTACTAATATTATAAACGTGAATGTTTGTATGTATGTTTGTTACTCTTTCACGCAAAAACTACTGAATGGATTTTAATGAAACTTTACAATAATATAGCTCATATATCAGAATAACATATAGGGTATAATTTATAAAAAAATTCATCATGGCCGCCGAAAACTCAAAATGGCCACGCAAATTGTGTTCCGATTTCAATGAAAGTTGGTATACAGAGGTTTTTAAGGTCGCTAATAACGAATTTGTTGTCAAAACTTATAAATTCAAAATGGCCGTGCCAATATGTCCGACGAATTTGCCAATTGTGTTCCGATTCCAATGAAAATCGAAATCTGGCGGATTTTAAGGTTGCAAATAACGAATTTATGATCAAAACTTATAAATTCAAAATGGCGGACGAATTTTTCCAATTGTATTCCGATTCCAATGAAAGTGAATATCTAGGGGTTTTTAAGGTTGCAAATAACGAATTTATGATCAAAACTTATAAATTCAAAATGGCCGCGCCAATATGGCCGACGAATTTTTCCAATTGTATTCCGATTGCAATGAAAATCGGTATCTGGGGGCTTTTAGGGCAAACAACGAATTTATGATCAAAGCTTATAAATTCAAAATTGCGGGTCCAATATGACGCACGAATTTTCCCAAGCCACATTCTGAAATGTAGTAAATTTCTAAAATTCCCTCTAACCAGTATAGAAACAGTAAAAACGGTAGAAAGAGTCGAAGTTTGCAAATTTGTGCGCCCCTACATTGTCATCACGAGGTTAAACGATGTCATCTATCGCTTCCAAAAAGTTCGATCGGAAAAAACGGGACCTGGAGGAAGCTGTGTTCGGGACGAATACTGAGTAAGAAGGGAGCAGTGTAACGGCTAACCGAAAAGAGAAAGTTAAAATTCCAATTCACCGAGAAGTTATATGTTTAGATGCATCTACTTGAATACATAACGCTGTTCTAATTGAATCACCGATAAGATTGGGAAGAGGCAATTTTTTCCAGATTTATTGTTTTTTCATTATACTTTTTTTCCTACCGCGTACAACGCACACATAATTTTTTTTTATTTGAAAGCCTTGCAACGCACACGGGTTTTTTGCTATAGGCTATAATTTATAAAGCTATTGAGTAAATAGGCCAAAATATAACAATATAAGTATCACGTAAATCGGGAAAAATTCTCCCATTCTGGCGTGCGCTGCAAAAAGCTTAAAAGTTACACGAATAAAATGTATGATGGAAATGTATCTTTACAAAAAAATTTATACAAAAAAAGTCCGCGAAAGCATATACATGTGGGGCGGTCAGCGTTATAAAAACACACTAACACATTCATCAGCAGCTCCCCTCTAAGTTTTTCTGATTCTTGCCGTGGACGTGGATAATTTTTGCTCTCTCTTGACGTGGACGTGGACGAGGTATAATCGGATCGCTTAAAGTGAATTATTAACTAACTATGAGATTGCTATAAATTATAAACTACATATAAACATTTTTTGAATTAATAACTAACTATGAGATTGCTATAAACTATAAACTACATATAAACATTTTCTGAATTTATTAAAAAACAATATAACGCAATAATTCTCGTGTTTTTCTTTATAATTAATCCCACATTTGGGGGCTCAACCGGGATTTATCTACAAAGGAAAAACGGAATTTGTCGCGAAATTTGTTCGAGCGGTGAAGCGCATTGCACGAAAATTCCGCAAAACGAAGTGCGAAAAAGAAGTGAAAGTGGAAGAGTTTCCTCTTGCGGGGATCAGAAATTCTAATAATTCTTTTGCTAAATTCATCCCAAAACAATAGAAAAGTGACCTTGGTAAACGACGATAGGAGTTTGAAGAAGTTCCAAGAATTTAAGTTGGATAAGAAAAATTTTTATTTAGTGGTACTAAATCAGCATTGCTAGAAGCTGCACCAAATAGTGAACGGTAAAATTCCATAACAGTCCGTGGACTCTTCTCATAAACGACATTAGCCGTGTTCCTTTTCTGCTTTTTTTTCCTTGTATTTACTCCCAACTGCACCTGCCCTTACAGAGGTGTAGATAACTAGAGTAAATACGCATCTAACATCCACTAGGGGAATATCGCCATTTGCAGTCTATTGTGAATTATTTTTCACTTACTAAAAAGCCGATAGATGGATTTTCATTGAATTGTGACGAACTGACAGTTTTCGGTGTTATAAAAAGAATCAAGAATTTTAATGTGCGGTTTTTTAATTTTTATTTTTGTAATGGTAAGTATTAAGTACCCATATTATATTTACAATAATTGAACGCGCTTTTATTTAAAGGAAAGTTCAAAACGTTACCCAAAATTAAAAAAAAATGTGTTCCTTTTAAGTTTTACTCCGGAGTACTTAAGAGTAGAAAAGGAACACGGCTATTAAAGTAGTACAGTTGCAGGCAAATTATAGTGGACGCAAAATTACAGTCGTGGCCGGATTTTGGTAAACAATAAATTCGCAAAATTTTGTTTTAATTTTTTTTTTGCCTCATTTCTTTTCCTTTTACAACGAGTAGTTCAACCGAAATTAATATATCTTGTAAGTGGTGTAAAATACGCAGCATTCTAGGACCTTTCGAATTGAGCAAAGAAATACACGGTAAAATATACGGTTACACAAAGTGAATTGATACTGTTGCTGCTATGAGCGGACGAAGAAGAAGAAACTTACAAAGAAGCAGCGCTGTCAACGACGCTGAAATAATCATGCGAGAATCGGCGCGTAGTTCAATGGAGTTTGATGTGAGTGCGCCGGTAAATTATTCTGACATGGAGCATCTGGTGCGAAAATTTTCTGGTGATGGAAAAGTTAGTGTGGCGGCATGGATTGATGAATTCGAAATGTACACCGAAACGTTCAGGTTAAACAGTGTTCAAAAATTTATCCTTTGCAAACGGTCGCTAACCGGGGCAGCGAAGCTTTTTGTGGAGTGTGAAGCAAAATCTACTAACTATGGCTCGCTAAAAAGTGCGTTGTTTGAGGAATTTAATCCGAAGTTTAATAGCGCCGATGTGCATAGACTATTGCGGGAGAGAAAAAAGAAAGACAGTGAATCGCTAAGAGAATATCTTTATAGAATGCTTGATATCGCGTCGCAGGCGGCGGTAGATGATGTTTCGGTAATAAATTACGTGATAGACGGTATTCGTGATTCGCCGACTAATAAAACGGTTTTATACGGCGCGAGCACAATAAGTGAGTTAAAGAATAAACTAATTATTTACGACAAAATCAAAGCGGATAGGTCCAAAGTAGTGCACGAAGGTAGTGATGTTAGGAAGGGTCGAGACGATAAAAGAGTGGAGAAGAAGAAAGACAGGACCTATTGTTTTAATTGCGGGTCCACGACCCATGAGGCACATTCGTGCCCAGATAAGAAAAGTGGTCCTAAATGTTTCGGCTGCAATGAATTTGGGCATAAACGACCAGAATGCCCAACAAATCCTCCAAAGACAACTTGTCTTGTAGGAAAAAGAGTATTGAACCATCCCGTAGAAGTAAATGGTGTTGCTATGGGTGGGGTATTAGACACAGGAAGCGAGATTTGTATAATTAAAGATTCTTTGATAAATTTAATTAACGTAAGTTCTAATTTTAGACGAAATCATATAACCGTTGACGGAATAGGTCCGAATATTATTACTAAGGGAGCATGTACAGCAAATATTCGTATCAAAGATACCACGTTTGAGAATACAATTATACATGTTGTAAAATCAACCTGTCTGAAGCACGATATATTGATTGGGATGGATCTGCTATCTAAGGCCATTATTGAAGTCGACGGGGGTAAACTAAAAGCCATCAAGAAGAAGGAATGCTCAGAAGAACACAACGAAAACGAAGAATGGGATTGTTACGCAGAAGCGGACTGCTTTTTAGCACGAATTAATCCCTATGTAGGCGAACAAAAAGAAAGCAGCCCAGAGTTGTTCAGCTCACTAAACCCGAACCTAAGACAAGAAATTAAAGAAATTATCGAGAACTACACACCAGTAAATCCCCCCGAATCACCTGTACATTGTTCCAGTGAATAACGAACCGGTCTACAGACCGCCACGAAGATTCCCGCCCTACGAACAGAAAATTATTGATGACCAAGTGGATGAATGGCTAAAGAAGGGAATAATTCGAGGAAGTTTTTTTTTTTTTTTTTTTTTTGATGTGGCAGTGCTAAGCTCAGGAGTCACCCTTTGTACTACTAGTCCGTCATGTCATTTGTCACGTCATGGTGCAATGTCTAGCAGTAAGCTTAGTAGGGGAGGGAGGGAGGGGGAATAGGGTGAGGATTATAAAGGTACGGGGGGGTATTGAAGAAGGTGGTGATGAACCCTGCGTTTGAACTCTTGGATGTTGTAGGAGCTCGGAAATACCGACTGCGAGAGATTATTCCACAGTCGAGTTGTTCTATTTTCAAACGAATTCATATCTTGTTGAGTGCGTGAAAGGGGGAGTTGCAGGTGGAGGGAGTGAGACGAGTGGGCTAATCTGGTGTTGCGGGTATAGGATTGCCGTGGAGGCAGGAGAGCGTTTAGCTCGGAGGAACAGTCACTATGATAGTAGCGATAAAATTTGGTCAGTGCTGCTACATACATTCCTACGGTGGCTCAAGGGGTCGATGGTGGAGCAAGCGGTATCGTCATTAATTAACTTAAGGGCCCTTTTTTGGACCTTATCTAACCATGCTAAGGTGGTTATTGGAGCGCCGCCCCAAACGAGGGAGTTGTATTCGAGAAGGGGCCGAATGTAGGATTTATAAATAACAGCACGGGCCGATGGCTGGAGGAGGAACTTGCACCTCTTAAGAAATCCCAAGCACTGGGATCCTTGTTTTGCGATTTGGAATATGTGGTCATTCCATCGCAAGTCTTTGGCTAATGTCACTCCTAGGATGTGTAGGGATGGATCGGCCTTTAGTACCACGTCATCCACTTTCAAGGATGGTGAGGTGTTGATCTTTTTCTTTGAAATAAGACAGTGCTTGGTTTTGTCAGGGTTGAAATCAACACGATTGTTCTTTCCCCACTCTAGAATGAGTTCAATGTCGTTATTAACAGAGATGGACATAATTTCCCGATCATCAAGACAGGATCTGGCATGAGTCTGTCTTGTATCGTAGCTGTACGAGTAACGTAAAGTACCGTCGTCAGCGAAGCTGAGAAGTGGGTTGGAGGGGATTGAAAGTAGGTCATTTATAAAGATGAGAAATAGGGCCGGTGATAAAATTGAACCCTGGGGGACCCCCGCAGAAATGGGGTGAGATTCAGATTTGACGCCATCCAATACTACCTTAATTGAACGGCCGGAAAGGAAACTTTCAACCCACTTATACAGAAGCGAGTCAATTCCAATAGCTTTGAGTTTAGCTAACAAGGCTGAGTGCCATACTCTATCAAAAGCCTTGGAGATATCTAGAGCAACCAGACTAGACTCACCGGATCCATGCAGACTACGGCTGAGGTGTTCGGTAAGGCAAACTAAAAGATCACCAGTGGATCTTTTTTGTCGGAAGCCGTATTGTTTGTCGTTGATAAGTTGGTTGGATTCTAGGTATCCCATTAGCTTTTTGTTAATTATCGTTTCCATGGTTTTGGAGAGAATAGAAGTAATTGCTATTGGACGGTAGTTGGAGGGAAGGCTGGAGTTACCTTTTTTCGGTATTGGCTGGACATGGGCAAGTTTCCAGGAGTCTGGGTAAACTCCGGAGGAGTATGATAGAGCAAAAAGTTTGCGCAGAGGTTTAGCTAAAGGTGATGCACATTGTTTTAAGACGACAGGGGGTATATTATAGTGCTTCCGATTACGCCAGCCAGGTCGTCTTAGTAAAAAAGAAAGATAACTCCTATCGTCTCTGCATCGACTACCGTGCGTTAAACAAGAAGATACATAAAGATCGCTACCCCCTCCCTAATATAGAAGATCAATTGGATAAGTTACAAGGAGCGACTTCACTACGTTGGATTTAGAGAACGGATTTTTCCATGTTGCAATCGACGAACGCAGCCGCAAATTCACTGCGTTTGTAACGCAAAGAGGTCATTTCGAATTTAATCGTGCGCCCTTCGGGCTTTGTAATTCTCCGAGTACATTTCAAAAATATATTAATTATATTTTTAGGGAACTTTTAAGAGAAGGCGTTGTAATTATCTACATGGACGACATCGTTATTCCAGCGAAGACTTTAGACGATGCAGTCCAAAGGTTGAAGCGAGTATTGCAGGTTGCGGCGACAAATGGCCTAAAAATAAAGTGGAAGAAATGCCAGGTATTGAAGGAAGAAATTGAATATCTTGGCCATCATGTTCGAGAAGGCACAGTCACTCCTTCGCAGGCAAAAGTCAAGGCAGTGATGAATTTTCCCCCTTTGAAGACTGTGAAGCAAGTGCAGAGTTTCCTAGGATTAGCGGGCTACTTCAGAAAATTCATTCCAAACTTCGCACTGTTATCTAAGCCATTGAGTGATCTTCTAAAAAAGGATGCGAAATTTACGATGGGTGATGAACAAACGGAAGCCGTCGAATTAATTAAAAGGTTACTATCGACAAAACCCGTGCTGAAGATATTCGAATACGGAGTTACTACCGAAGTGCATACCGACGCGAGTAAATATGGTTATGGAGCAGTCTTACTGCAGCGTGACGCAAACGACAATAACCTTCACCCAGTGCATTACATGAGTAAGAAGACGACTGATGCTGAGCAAAAATACAATAGCTACGAGCTCGAGGTGTTAGCGGTTATCGAGGCTGTAAAGAAATTCCGCATATATCTTCTAGGGCAGAAGTTCAAACTTATAACTGATTGTCAAGCACTGCAATGTACACTACGGAAAAGAGACTTGACAACTAGAGTAGCCAGATGGGCACTTCTACTGGAGGAGTACGAATACGAGGTCGAGCACAGGGCAGGCTCAAAGATGAAACACGTAGACGCTCTCAGTCGTAATCCTGTTGTAATGTGTGTCAACCGAACTAACAACTTCTTAGCTAAGTTAGCAGAAGCTCAAAAGCAAGACGAGAGATTAAATGCGATCATGGAATTGTTAAAACAGGGGCCTTATAAGGATTATATAATTAATAATAATATATTGTTTAAAAATCATAATAATTCTCTTCTATTTGTAGTCCCGGATCACATGTCCACAAACATTATACGCGAAGCCCACGAAAAAGGTCATTTCCACTTGAAGAAAATGAAAGCTATTATAGAAAAGGAATTCTACATACCTAAGCTGTCGCAAAAAATTGAACGACATATCTCTGGGTGTGTTCGTTGTTTGCTAGCAGAAAGAAAATCCGGAAGAGCTGAAGGACTTTTGAATCCCATCCCAAAAGGTGATAGACCGCTGGATACGTTTCACTTGGATCACCTAGGCCCGCTACAGACTTCAAAGAAGGGTTATCGGTACATACTTGCTGTTATCGACGGATTCACCAAATTCGCGTGGTTGTTCCCCACGAAAACTTTAAATGCCGACGAAGTGGTGCAGAAATTGGACGTAATAGCCAACACGTTTGGCTATCCGCATCGAATTATCGCTGATAGAGGTGGAGCGTTTATATCAAAACGTTTTCAAGAATATTGTAAACACCACGACGCTAAACTATGTTATATTACCGCTGGAGTTCCACGGGGAAACGGGCAAGTGGAAAGGCTGCACGCCACGGTGACCGCCGTCTTAACGAAACTATCCATTGATGACGCCGAAAAATGGTACACTTATGTAAGGACAGTACAACGTGTATTGAATTCTACTCATCATCGAGCAATAAATACGACCCCAATGCAACTGTTGGTAGGGGTACCAATGAGGGCAGAACGCGAAGCACGCATCATGGAGATAATCGAGGAGGAATCTGCAAAACAATTCGATGAAGAGAGAAATCAACAACGAGAAATTGCAAAGAATGAAATCGCCAAGATCCAAGAAGAAAACAGGCGGCATTACAATCGAAAACGAAAGCCAGCACACCAGTACTCCGTTGGTGATCTGGTGGCTATTGAAAGAACCCAGTACGGCGTAGGACTAAAAATAAGACCGAAATTTCTGGGCCCTTATAAAATAGTAGCTAGTAAAGGGTTCGATCGCTACAAGGTAGAGAAGATAGATGAACACGAGGGACCTAAAGCAACAACCGTAAGCGCAGATAAGTTGAAAGTATGGTCACAGGAAGAGGACGAAATTGAAATCGACGAAAGCTCAGAGGAGGAAACGGAAGGTATAAATCAAACCAAAATCGACGATGAGGAAGAAACAGGCGACGATTTATCTGAGGGCAGATAAACTGCAGGACGGCCGAATGTGGGGCGGTCAGCGTTATAAAAACACACTAACACATTCATCAGCAGCTCCCCTCTAAGTTTTTCTGATTCTTGCCGTGGACGTGGATAATTTTTGCTCTCTCTTGACGTGGACGTGGACGAGGTATAATCGGATCGCTTAAAGTGAATTATTAACTAACTATGAGATTGCTATAAATTATAAACTACATATAAACATTTTTTGAATTAATAACTAACTATGAGATTGCTATAAACTATAAACTACATATAAACATTTTCTGAATTAATTAAAAAACAATATAACGCAATAATTCTCGTGTTTTTCTTTATAATTAATCCCACATACATATCTATCTTTTATTTGTAAGCCATTATCGCTAAAAAATAGTGAATCTAAAATACAATACAATTTGATATTTATTTCCAAATGCATATTTTTATTAACAATTTGTACACCTACAACAAATTATTTCTATTTATATTACATAGTAGGCGTTTGATTTTTTGTTTTCTTTACAATAAGAGCTACTTGCAATAATACTGCGAAACCGTAAATTTGTTTGTAGTTAACTTACTTAGTAAGGTTACTTAAAATATTAAATAGTCAATTATTAAATTTCAATTAAATTGTTTACTTTCTAAATAATCACTCTTTACCGTACACACAAATGAAGTTAAAATAATACAATAGAAAAAGCCAGTTACTTTATAGGTATGTATTTAATTTTTCTTTTTAGTTTATAATTATAGCTACATATTTACAATAATACCTGTTTTCTGTTAAACAATAATTATTACTTCAATTGGATAGGCAGAGGTATTGCATTTTTGAAGTATAAAATAATAAAATACCAATAATACCTGCCGTACTGGATTTTTTAGTACATAGTATAGAAAAAGAAACAATAAAAAGAATTATGCCACGAAAGCGTAAGTCTAATCTTTCCCAAAGCTCTAATAGAGCTCGAGCTATGCAAGTTGCTAGACTTGACGAAACGTTTCCACACGCTGAACCATGGTACAATAATTACAAGGTAAGCTCATAAGGGCCCTGTGACGTCACTCAGATCTTAGTTCACAAAGGAAAAAAGCTTTCTCGTGACGTCACCCAGATCTTTTCTCATATAAAAATGGTAGAAGCTTTTCAAGATGGAAACAGAGCTTTTCCGTACGAGCCTACCTTGTATTATTGTACCATGACGCTGAACTGCGAAGGCTTGAACAGGCAGTGCGTGAGGAAGCACACAGAGCTGCTCTGTCACCAGAGCAGTCCCAAGCTCGGCGTCAGCAGAATGCTGAATATATAGCATCTCAACGGGCTGCTGAGACACCAGAACAGTCTCAAGTTCGGCGTCTTCAGCGAGCTACATACAATGAGTCCCAAAGAGCTACAGAAACCGTTGAAGCAGCAGAATCTCGCAGACGCGCTGTTGCTGAAAGGGTACAACAACGACGTCAAATATTCACAAGGAACACGTGGAGTGTTTTCGATAAATCTGCATTTGTGTACGACGAGACTCTTGATTATGAAAGCCACAATCTTATAAAAATAGGAGGGATGGACAAAGAATGCAGATTTTGCAATGCTCTTAAATGGAAAGATGAAGCAACAGGCATATGTTGTTCGGGTGGAAAAGTAGTCCTTCCTTCAATAGACGAGCCAGTTGAACCTCTTAAGGGGGTCTTCTGCTTACGCGGTTTGAAAAAATCGATTTTTTTTTTGTTGCATTTTTTGAATATAAAGGATATAAGGAATACGTCTTATAAACGGTTTCGTGAAAAACACATTCCTTCTTGGGTTTTCGAAGCCGGAAACATAGCCGCCTCCAGCCGTTTCGAGCATTTCCGCGTAGCGCTTTATCTTTAAACGCATTTTCCCGAAAGTCACCTTTTTTATACTTTGTGGTATGACTTCTACAAGTAATTTTCATCGGATCTGACTAATTTTTTTTTTAACTTCTTCATAAAACACTTCTCTATGCTTCTCCGAGTACGATTTTTGAAATTTTGTTTTGTTCAATTTTTATGACCCTCAACAGGTCAAAAAACGTGGTTGAAAATACAACTTTTCACAAAAAACCGTATAATTTGAAAAATTTTAAAAATAAAAAAAATCGTACTCGGAGAAGCATAGAGAAGTGTTTTATGAAGAAGTTAAAAAAAAAATTAGTCAGATCCGATGAAAATTACTTGTAGAAGTCATACCACAAAGTTTACTTGGACACTTTCGTCAGTACTAGTGTGACCACTTCTCAAAGGCGCAGGATTCACCACACACATAAGGCATTTGTCATTTTTCAAGTTTAAACATGTACAAAAATAATAAAAAAAAAATTTTTCAATTATCTTGTATAGTTTCCTTACAATTAATTTCCAAAAATAGACTAAAATTCCGGGCGCGAAAGCAGAAGACCCCCTTAAAGAACTTTTCTGTTATGAAACAGATGAGTCTCGCCGTTTTCTAAAAAACATAAGGAAATACAATACATGTTTCCATATGACATCTTTTGGGGCGGATAACATTGTATCAATGCCAGGATTTTGCCCGACTTTCACAATCCAAGGGCAAGTATATCACACAATTGGCTCTTTGCGTCCTGCTACCAATACGCAACCAAAATTTTTGCAAGTTTATTTCATGGGGGATGAGGACGCACAAGTCAATAGGCGTTCTGAGTACGTACAAGGTGTAGAAAGAAACACGTTAAAAAAATACAACAAGTTCTACATGATCACAACATTTTAGAGCATGAATTTAAAATAGCTAAAGATAGAGTGACTAGCGATAATTACAAGGTTGTCATACACCCAGATCGTGTACCAAGTGGCGAACACGAAAGACGATTCAATGCCCCGACCTCAAATGAAATAGCTGCCGTAGTAGTTAGTAGTGAACAAACTACGTCTCGAGACATCGTTGTTCAGGGGCGCAATGGCCGACTCACTAGAGTTCCGGACACTCATAGATTTTATGACGCTCTCGAGTATCCAATAATTTTTTGGAAAGGACAAGAGGGATACAGCTTTGACATTCCTCAGACAAACCCAGTTACCCAACAAACCATACCTGACAAAACAGTGTCCTGCAAAGACTTTTATGCGTATCATATTATGGTACGTCGCAACAATTTTAATTTATTGCTTCGATGTAGACTTCTCCTTCATCAATTTTTAGTGGACGTGTACGTCAAAATGGAGAGTGAGCGCTTAAGATTTATTGCTTTGAACCAAACGAAACTGCGAGCAGAAAACTATATTCATTTACAAGACGCGATAAGAAATGATGCTGATTTAAATCCGAATAACTTGGGTCAAAAGGTGATTCTCCCGTCATCATTTGTAAATAGCCCGAGATATCTTCATGAATACACCCATGATGCGTTCACATATGTGCGCAACTACGGGAGGCCTGATTTATTTATTACAATGACATGTAATCCCGCCTGGCCAGAAATTACTATAGAGCTCATGCCAGGTCAAAATTCAACGGACAGACATGACTTAACAGCCAGAGTAATTAAAATAAAAGTTCAAAAGCTAGTTGCGCTACTTACGAAAGGTAAGATATTTGGTGACATGAGGTGCTTTATGTACTCGATTGAGTGGCAAAAAAGAGGTTTGCCTCACGTGCACTTGCTGCTGTGGTTGACGGAAAATCACGTTCTAACCAAATTGACGAAATCATATGTGTGGAGATACCGAACCCAGAAACTGATCGAAAGCTCTATGATACTGTGATCAAAAATATGATTCACGGGCCATGTGGTGCACTAAATCCTTCATCACCATGCATAAGGGAAGGAAAATGTAGCAAAAATTATCCAAGGGCGCTTTTAAAAGATACTCAAACCAACGAGAAAGGCTATCCTCTGTACAGGCGTAGAGCACCAGAAGATGGTGGACGTACGATAGCTCTAAAGCCCCGAGGTGGAATACGGGAAATATTGGTTGACAATAGCTGGGTTGTCCCTTATTCTCCTCTTCCCTCTAAAATTTTTAATTGCCATATAAATGTAGAGTTCTGCAATACGGTACAGGCTATAAAATATATTTGTAAATATATAAATAAAGGTAGTGACCAGGCTATTTTTAACATCCGACCGCAAGGGAACGTAAATATTGATCCGAGAGATGAGGTGCAGACATTTCGAACAGGGCGATATGTTAGTAGTAACGAAGCAGCGTGGCGGATCTTGGTTCTACTCTGCATGAGAGACACCCAACAGTCACTCACCTTGCGGTACATCTGCCCAATGGCGAGCGGATTTACTTCACTGAAAACAATTTTAGGGAGAGAATGGCCGTACCACCTAGGACGACACTTACTGCATTTTTCCTACTATGTCAAAATGACGCATTTGCAAAAAGTTTACGTTATGTTGACGTACCCCGTTACTACACATGGAACGTGTCGTTAAAAAAATGGAAACGTCGTTTACAAGGAACAGCTGTCGACGGCTGGCCTGGTGTAAAGGCAGGAGATGCTCTTGGTCGCATTTACACAGTCCACGTTAGCAATTTCGAATGTTACTGTTTGCGAAGGCTGCTGAATGTAATACGAGGGCCCACTAACTTTTTGGATCTAAAAACAGTTGACGGCCAAGAACTTGAAACTTTTCGACAAACATGTGAGAAGTTGGGGTTGTTGGAAGATGATAACCATTGGAATTCCACAATAGAAGAGGCCGTTCTATGCCGCTCTCCATCGCAAATAAGAGAACTATTTGCCATATTGATATGCAGTTGCGGTTTATCCAATCCTCTTCAATTATGGGATAAGTATAAAACTGCATTATCAGAAGATATCTTGCATAGATTTGAAAGGATGGATCAAGTCAACAATGATCTATGTTTTAATGAAGCACTGGGTCTTATCGAAGACAAAATAGTAACGATTTCTGGAAAGAAGTTGTCCGACTTCGGTATGCCTACACCACAGCGTCGACGAGAGCTGTCGACCGATTTGATCAAAGAGCTGAGCTACGATACCACATTGTTAGATGCTCAGATCAGCGAAACTGAGCCACGCTTGCTACCCGAGCAAAAAGATATTTATGACATAATATTACAACGAGTTGAGCGAGGTGAGGGCGGCCTTTTTTTCCTTGATGCCCCGGGCGGAACAGGCAAAACCTTTTTGCTTAATTTGCTTCTAGCAAAAATTCGTAGGGATCGTAATGTTGCATTAGCTGTGGCTTCCTCTGGGATCACCGCAACATTACTGAGCGGTGGACGGACGGCACACTCAGTTTTTAAATTACCTCTTAATCTGGCCAGCGAAAAAACCCCAACGTGCAACATCAGTAAGAGCGGCGCCCGCGGCGCCCTGTTGCAACAATGTAAACTAATCGTGTGGGACGAGTGCACTATAGTAGGTATTAGGACGATTTGGCCCGACGGGAAGTCACGTCCCAGACAATAAAGACTTGGTTGGTTTGTCGGGGTTGAAGGGGGTCGGGGTAGGGGATGGTTTGGTCGGCTGCCCAGACAACGCTGTCTCTGTCTTTTTCTATCTCTGTCTCTCTCTCTGTCTCGTTATGGTAGAGATATTTAGCCGGTCCTATACCCAAAGCCGATTCCGGTACCCGAAGCCGATTCCGATATCAATTTCGATACCCGATTCCGATCGAAACCCAAAGCCGATTCCAGTACCAAGCCTGTCTAGTAATATATATAACAGTGGTGGATAATAGTTTCACTTAACTGAAGTGTGATTTCTATACTATAATATATATATAACAGTGGTGGATAATAGTTTCACATAACTGAAGTGTGATTTCTATACTATAATATATATAACAGTGGTGGATAATAGTTTCACATAACTGAAGTGTGATTTCTATACTATAATAATACCTATATAACAGTGGTCGATAATAGTTTCACATAACTGAAATGTGATTGCTATAATATAATAATTATATAAAAGTGTTGGAAACAGTTTTCACATAACTGAAGTGTGAATTCTATAAAATAATATATATATATATATATAACAGTGATGGATAACACACACACATAACTGAAGTGCGATAACTATAATATAACAATAATACACAGTGGTTAATGGTCCATTCATCAGTCGGAATAAGAAAATAACGTGAAGCGACGAAATTGGGCAAAGTATAAAGCATAGAATTGGAATTATATTGGTAAGTCGTTTGATTTATTTGGTGGCTGGATATTTAATTGTATAACAATGGACATCGGAAAACTCATCAAAATCCATGTACATGCACAGGCAAATATGGAGAGAGTTCTAATTAATTATAGAAAGGATGGAAAGGAAAGGCGCAAGAGGAGTTATTATATGAAAAAATTGAACACATTGTCAGATGATTGGGCTGAATTTAAAAAACGAGATAGAGAAATTGCCATGCTACGAACGAACGAGCATGACGAATTACCATATTTCGTGGACGACGTATACTCAACAACCGAAGAGCTGTTCCTTGATGCATATTCGACGTTGGAGACTGATTTTTTGGAACAGTATAGAGATGATACGGATAATGATACTGGAGTGAATAATACAACAAGTGCATCGGAAGGCATGATGCAACAATACGAAAATCCTAAATTGCCAAAAATGCCATTACCCACGTTTGATGGAAATTATCTTGAATGGGTGGGATTTTATGATCTATTTAAGACGCTTATTCATGAAAATAAATCGATTTCACTTGCGCAAAAATTACAATATTTAAAGGCTTATTTAACAGGGGATGCCAAGGATCTTTTAAGTACTATCACAATTTCTGATTCTAATTACTTGCCGGCCTGGAAATTGCTTCAGGAAAGATATAACAACAAACATGTAATAGTTAAGGCACACTTGGAGACTCTATTCCTACAGTCGAAAATACCTCAAGAATTAGCATCTTCTGATAAAAACCCTACTTGATCAAAGTTCCAAATGTTTAACTTCGTTGCAAAATCTTCAAATACCTACTGAAAATTGGGATCCAATATTGGTCTACCTTACTGTTCAAAAATTACCCCACGAAACTCATTGTCTATGGGAACAACAAGTAAGTGATCGACTTGATCTACCATCGTGGGAAGAGCTACGCCACTTCTTACAAGTACGTTTTCGAACATTGGAAGCTTTAGAAGTGAAGGACCGGATACAGTAAATCGTACATAGGCGGTGCGCAAAATTAAGACCTTTCATGCATCATGTGTCGTATGTGTGCTTTGTGGCAACGATCATTCCTTAACAGGTTGCCTGTCCAATGAATCATATGTGATTCATGGGACATGTTATGTACCAAATTTTATACGTTCATGAATCACATATGATCAAATTTAGAGTTAAATTTGTGTTTTTTTTTTTTTCAATTAACGTAACGGAAAATTCGGATTTTTACTATAGGGGCGTGTGGGGTATATCTTCTAAATATAGAAAACAAAAAAATCTCCAGTGATTTGTCGAAATTTTATATTTGGCGAGAAAAATAAATAAATCATTTTTTTAAATCAACTTTTATTTCGAATACACTACGAGTAATTGAAAACTATAAAAACGTAAAAATATAAATGAAAAATATAAAAAACAAAAAAATTGGTGCACCTCATTATTACAAGGCAAGCAATACCTTTTTTTACACTCCAGACACTCTGTGTTTACTTGTTTTGCTTGTTCATGTATCATAATATATTATACTAGCATAAAACCCGCGTGCCTTGCAACGCCTTTAAAAACTGTTTATTATGTGCAATGTTTTCCTTAAAAAAACCAACAAAAAAGTCAGCTGTTATTATCCCTAAAAAGGGTTTATTATAGTGCATTTTTTTAATAAATATGGTAAACAAATTGCTGCGAAGATTGGCATGTATATGTCATCAAGAAAAGTGACATTTTAGGGTTTGACGAACGTTCGTTAAGTTTGTTCGCCTATTTACGTGGATGTAAGAAATTATGAAGCAATCACAAATGAATATTAAATAAAGTGAATTTCGAGTCATTCATTTCTACGTGATTATAGGGATGCACTGTCAAAATTTCAGCCCTTCAGCTTCGGAGGTTTGGGTTAACCCCATTTCATCCCCTTTGGGGGTGCATTTCGAGTAATCGCCTCTTAGTGGATGTCCACGTCATTATAGGGATGCACTGTCCAAATTTCAACCCTGTAGCTCCAGTAGTTTGGTAACCCCATTTCACCCCTTTAGGGGATGAATTTCGAAAAATCGCTCTTTAGTGGATGTAAACGTCATTATAGGGATGCACTGTCCAAATTTCAGCCCTATAGCTTTCGTGGTTTGTAAAAACCCCATTTCACACCCTTAGGGGATGAATTTTGAAAAATCGCTTCTTAGTGGATGTTCACGCCATTATAGGGATGCACTGTCAAAATTTCAGCCATATAGCTCCAGCGGTGTGGGTAAACTCCATTTCACCCCCTTAGGGGATGAATTTCGAAAAATCGCTTCTTAGTGGATATCACCGCCATTATAGAGATGCACTGTCAAAATTTCAGCCCTATAGCTTTAGCGGTTTGTAAAAACCCCATTTCACACCCTTAGGGGATGAATTTCGAAAAATCGCTCTCTAGTGGATGTCCACGTCATTATAGGGATTCACTGTTAAAATTTCAACCCTATAGCTCCAGCGGTTTGGATAAACCCTATTTCACCCGCTTAAGGGATGAATTTCGAAAAATCGCTTTATAGTGGATATCCACGTCATTATAGGGATGCACTGTCAAAATTTCAGCCCTATAGCTCCAGTGGTTTGTAAAAACCCCATTTCACACCCTTAGGGGATGAGTTTTGAAAAATCGCTCTTTAGTGGATGTCCACGTCATTATAGGGATCCACTGTTAAAATTTCAACCCTATAGCTCCAGCGGTTTGGATAAACCCTATTTCACCCGCTTAAGGGATGAATTTCGAAAAATCGCTTTATAGTGGATGTCCACTCCACTATAGGGATGCACTGTCCAAATTTCAGCCCTATAGCTTTAGCGGTTTGTAAAAACCCCATTTCACACCTTAAGGGGATGAATTTCGAAAAATCGCTCTTTAGTGGATGTCCACGCCATTATAGGGATGCACTGTTAAAATTTCAACCCTATAGCTCCAGCGGTTTGGATAAACCCTATTTCACCCCCTTAAGGGATGAATTTCGAAAAATCGCTTTATAGTGGATGTCCACGCCATTATAGGGATGCACTGTCAAAATTTCAGCCCTATAGCTTTAGCGGTTTGTGAAAACCCCATTTCACACCCTTAGGGGATGAATTTCGAAAAATCGCTCTTTAGTGGATGTCCACGTCATTATAGGGATCCACTGTTAAAATTTCAACCCTATAGCTCCAGCGGTTACAATAAACCCCATTTCACCCCCTTAAGGGATGAATTTCGAAAAATCGCTTTATAGTGGATGTCCACGCCATTATAGGGATGCACTGTCAAAATTTCAGCCCTATAGCTCCAGCGGTTGGGGTAAACCCCATTTCACCCCCTTAGGGGATGAATTTCGAAAAATCGCTTCTTAGCGGATATCCACGCCATTATAGCGATGCACTGCCAAAATTTCAGCCCTATAGCTCCAACGGTTTGGATAAACCCCATTTCACCCCCTTAGGGGATGAATTTCGAAAAATCGCTTTTTAGTGGATGTCCACGCCATTATAGGGATGCACTGTCAAAATTTCAGCCCTTTAGCTCCAGCGGTTTAGGTTGTGCGTTGTCTGTCAGTCAGTTACTTTTTATACAATAGAAAAAAAAAGTAAAGATAAAAAATCCCCTTACAACTTATTGAACCCCATTTCACTCCCTTAAACCCTTTTTTTTTCTCCATAAAAAGTAGCCTAGGTCCGTCTCCAAGGTCTAAGCTATGTCTGTAGCAAATTTCATCAAAATCGGTTTAGTGGTTTAGGCGTGAAAGCGTAACAGACAGACAGACAGACAGACAGAGTTACTTTCGCATTTATAATATTAGTAAGGATTATAATATATTATATATATCCTTACTAATCCTTACTAATATTATAAATGCGAAAGTAACTCTGTCTGTCTGTCTGTCTGTCTGTCTGTTACGCTTTCACGCCTAAACCACTAAACCGATTTTGATGAAATTTGCTACAGACATAGTTTAGACCTTGGCGACGGACATAGGCTACTTTTTATGGAGAAAAAAAGGGTTTAAGGGAGTGAAATGGGGTTCAATAAGTTGTAAGGGGATTTTTTATCTTTACTTTTTTTTTCTATTGTATAAAAAGTAACTGACTGACAGACAACGCACAACCTAAACCGCTGGAGCACAGTGCATCCCTATAATGGCGTGGACATCCACTAAAAAGCGATTTTTCGAAATTCATCCCCTAAGGGGGTGAAATGGGGTTTATCCAAACCGCTGGAGCTATAGGGCTGAAATTTGGACAGTGCATCCCTATAATGGAGTGGACATCCACTATAAAGCGATTTTTCGAAATTCATCCCCTAAGGGGGTGAAATGGGGTTTATCCAAACCGTTGGAGCTATAGGGGTGAAATTTTGGCAGTGCATCCCTATAATGGCGTGGACACCCGCTAAGAAGCGATTTTTCGAAATTCATCCCCTAAGGGGGTGAAATGGGGTTTACCCCAACTGCTGGAGCTATAGGGCTGAAATTTTGACAATGCATCCCTATAATGACGTGGACATCCACTAAGAGGCGATTACTCGAAATGCACCCCCAAAGGTGATGAAATGGGGTTAACCCAAACCTCCGAAGCTGAAGGGCTGAAATTTTGACAGTGCATCCCTATAATCACGTAGAAATGAATGACTCGAAACTCACTTTATTTAATATTCATTTGTGATTGCTTTATAATTTCTTACATCCACGTAAATAGGCGAACAAACTTAACGAACGTTCGTCAAACCCTAAAATGTCACTTTTCTTGATGACATATATGTACATGCCAATCTCTGCTTCAAAACTTGCAGATTTGTTGAGCAGAGGTGATATTCGCAGCAATTTGTTTACCATATTTATTAAAAAAATGCACTATAATAAACCCTTTTTAGGGATAATAACAGCTGACTTTTTTGTTGGTTTTTTTAAGGAAAACATTGCACATAATAAACAGTTTTTAAAGGCGTTGCAAGGCACGCGGGTTTTATGCTAGTTATAATATATAGTACAGGAAAAATAGTAAAAATAGCGGAAATGATTGGGTACAGGCTGAAAATTGGCACGGAGCTTCCTTTTAGGGTTCTTAATAAGGGGTTATAAAGTCTACCGATTTTCTACCCCGGGAACCTTTCTTTCTAGGGGGTTTTAGGGTCAAAATATCTGTTTTTTGCAAATGCATCTGAAACCGTAAGTCCTATCATAAAAAAATGTTCACAAAGTTTGTAGCTCATACGATTTTCTACAAAAAATGTTATTATACATTTTCCCGTACGTATTGCCTTTCATGAGATATCACCGTTTTAAAGATTTAAATTATTCATATGAACTCATTCATGACTTGTATAGGTTTTCCGACGTTCAAGTTGGACTACTTTTCTAATTTTTTCAGGGGTCATTCCTGGATGTATTTGGAGGAAAAATGTGTTATAGATAGGGGGCTAACCACTAAGATACAGGGTGTTCGCGAAAAACAATGGTCTTTTTTTGTCATTTATTGAGAGTTGAATAACTCCTAGACCAATTATCGTAAACCAATGTACTTAGACTCATCTTTTAGGTCAAAGTGTATTCTTTTATTTGATATAAAGATCAGGAACTTGAGTTCCTCCGTTTAGAAGATATGTAGGTTCAAAGCATGAGCGAAATGTTTAAAAGCCTAATGATATTTTTTATTCAATTTAAAGTATATTTTCTGTTTTTTTTACAAAATGGTCCAAATTGGAACAATAATACAAAATTACATCTTCTAATGTGAAAATGAATTATTTTACTAAACGTCCTTAAATTCAAACAATGTTTGCTGTGACTATTAAGGTCGATTATACTTTAAATTGAATACAAAAATCGTACAAAACAATAACATTTACATTAATGATGATCAAGTTGTTATAAAGAAAAACCTTAGATTTCATCGTAATGATTGTATAAGAAATGCACTCTGGGTTAATAACGCATGTAAATTAAAAGTAAATAATCAATCCTCAATAGAAGAATTAAAATCCGGTCTTATTGTAGCAAAAAATTTGCCAGCAACAGAAATAATTCAAAATTGTGTAAATCAAGGTTTGTTGATACGAAACAATAACGTAATCAAGTATAGTAATTGTAAGATCCAAATAAAAGATTTTGTATTTAAAAATAAAATAGATAGCTTCACTAGTAGCGTAATAATACCTATCACTCACATAAATTTTACAAAATTATTTGATAATTTATCATTAGAAAATCTTAACATGGAAAACATTAAAAAGAGAGAAGAAATTCAATACATAGAATTTAAAAACAATGTAGCGATTAGTAGTTCATTAATTTTAATTTTAATTTTATCAATCTTTATTTGCCTTTTTATCTGTAAGTTAAAAACCTGTAAAAATAAAAGAGAAAATGTGAATGTCACCAAAATTGAATTAACTGATAATACTAGATCAGATCCATTTGCAGGATCCGCAAATGATCTTAGGGGTGGAGGAGTTATATAAAAATGCTTACTGGCATTATATTGCTTTTAATCTATCGAAAGAAGCATTTTTATCAACAAGTATCATGTTTCATTAAGAATAAAAATGTTCCCTGCAGACTTATCGTCAGCAGATTTTATGAAAGGAGTCGGCTGCAATATTATGTTGCATCCGCCTCAATGTACGACATTCACATCTTGTCGATAATAAAAATTATTATCTAAGTCAGTCGCATATTAACAACCATTGTGTTCGGTCTCTTAAAATCGTTTCGGAATTTATTTTCTAATTTTCAATAAATAAAGTATTAAAAAAAAATAAATGGTTAAAAAAATTTTTTAAAAAAAATTCTTTTCATTAACTAAAAAATGTACTGAAAAGTAAAAAATAAAAAATATTTTAAAGAAAGCGTGAAATTTCAATTTTAATGAAAAAGTTAATTAAAAGAATGGCGCATTTTTCTTCAAAAATTGAAAATATAACTGTAAATCGCGTGAGATTTACAATAACCCTCAATTTTTTGCTTTGTTAATTTCAAATTCTAACAAAATTTTTTGATGAAAAATACGCCATTCTTTTAATTAACTTTTTCATTAAAATTGAAATTTCACGCTTTCTTTAAAATATTTTTTATTTTTTACTTTTCAGTACATTTTTTAGTTAATGAAAAGAATTTTTTTTAAAAAAAATTTTTTAACCATTTATTTTATTTTCTACTTTTTAGTTTATTATATGTATTCCGCCATTTTATGATGGCAATTCTATTAGATTTAAAATTACGTCACAAAGTTTACTGTATTCATTTGATACCCATGTCGTGGGCTCGGTGGAACATAATTGCAAAAACGGCCGCCATCTCGGAACCGTCTTCTTGATTTTTTTACAAAAAGGTCAGATTGCATTTAGTACTTATACATGATGAGTTGAACTCAAGTTGAACCCAAGTCTAACTACATGTAAACGGGAGTCGAGTTGGGTTAAGGTTGACTGAACTCGACTCAGCTCTGCTACCTGGGTTTAGTTGAAATTATGCATACGGACATGAGTTCAGTATTTGAGTAGTTGAATTTAGTTGACATCAGCATCTCTGTGTTTGTTTGTGATTTTTTGTAACGTGTATTGCTTCTTTATTATACACTCACCCTTAACTCAACTATTCATCTCATCATTCATACACATTAACCACCCGAACTACGAGTGTGTGCAAAATTGGAAATTGATCGGTTATATTTTCTACTTTTTAGTCTATTATAAGCTTTCCGCAATTTAGTGTCGGCCGCCATTTTGAATTTGGAATGACGCCACATAGCTTATTGTGTTCTACCTGTCATATCCTTTCATTTGATACCCATGTCAGAGGGCCGCGGAGCACAATTTCAAAAATCGGGCGCCATTTTGGAACCGTCATCTTGATATTTTTACAAAATGGCCAGATTGCATTGTCATCCAAACTAAACGTGTATGCAAAATTTCAGCTCTATCCGAAACCGGGAAGTGGGTCAAATTTAACTTCCAAGATTTGACGACAAACAGTGTAAGTGTTGGCCGCCATTTTGAATTTGGAATGACGCCACATAGCTTATTGTGTTCTACCTGTCATATCCTTTCATTTGATACCCATGTCAGAGGGCCGCGGAGCACAATTTCAAAAATCGGGCGCCATTTTGGAACCGCCATCTTGATATTTTTACAAAATGGCCAGATTGCATTGTCATCCAAACTAAACGTGTATGCAAAATTTCAGCTCTATCCGAAACCGGGAAGTGGGTCAAATTTAACTTCCAAGATTTGACGACAAACAGTGTAAGTGTTGGCCGCCATTTTGAATTTGGAATGACGCCACATAGCTTATTGTGTTCTATCTGTCATATCCTTTCATTTGATACCCATGTCAGAGGGCCGCGGAGCACAATTTCAAAAATCGGGCGCCATTTTGGTACCGCCATCTTGATATTTTTACAAAATGGCCAGATTGCATTGTCATCCAAACTAAACGTGTATGCAAAATTTCAGCTCTATCCGAAACCGGGAAGTGGGTGAAATTTAACTTCCAAGATTTGACGACAAACAGTGTAAGTGTTGGCCGCCATTTTGAATTTGGAATGACGCCAGATAGCTTATTGTGTTCTACCTGTCATATCCTTTCATTTGATACCCATGTCAGAGGGCCGAGGAGCACAATTTCAAAAATCGGGCGCCATTTTGGAACCGCCATCTTGATATTTTTACAAAATGGCCAGATTGCATTGTCACCCAAACTAAAGGTGTATGCAAAATTTCAGCTCTATCCGAAACCGGTGTTGCGGCAGCACCTGAAAATAAACAAAAAAGAACCACAAAGAATACATTCAACTATACCTATAATTAAAAAAAAACTTATCTAACAAAAAAACCACCGGCGACATCTAAAATAATTCCACTAGTCATCAACCGACTTCCCTCACGATATATATATATATATATATATATATATATATATATATATATATATATATATATATATATATATATATATATATATATATATATATATATATATATATATATATTCTCCATCAATCGCTCCGCCCACTAAAAACTCCTGAAAATACATAAAAATACATTAATTATAAGTAAAATCATAAAATAAATATTCTCTTACCTGTTTTCAATGCGCCATCAGCAAATATGTCAAAATAAGACAGCTGATATAAATATAAGAAGGGGCACGCACACAAAGAAGTGAATCCAATTCCAATGCCCCACCAAATTGCTTTCCAAAATTGCCCATGGCCACGATCACAATAAATATCGCAGCACTTGAACGAAAAGACTCAGATCACTTCGATCTTTCCCAGGAGAACTGAGCCTAGGAAAACTATAGTGATCTCACCCAATCAGGAGAATTGAGCCTGATAATCTAAAAATCTATAATTCCCAATCCAAATCAGTTGACGGAGTATTGTACCGTCAACATCCTAAGCTGTAGAATTGAGACAGCATCCCAATATAACCTGTGAAATCTTCAGATTTCCACTTCAAAATACTTAGGTAAATGCCCAACGTCAACTAATCTACCAAAACAGTTTTTAAAACACGTAAATATAACTTTATTTATCTTTTCTATAACAATTTTTAGATGCCTGGAAAACGCGCTCGAATTTTAACAAACTCAAAAAGATGACTTCTCAAAACTGACAACATACAAAAACAAAAATAACATTTGATTAAAGGTTTGACAACATTCAAAATAAAAATAACATTGTTAAAGGTGCGTTTCATTTCCAACATCCTCCCACCTTAAGTTAATGTAAGCCATGTCTAAATTGACTTAACCTCAAAGAAAAATGTTCTAAGACTAGATATCCAGTTTCTGTGGGGTTTTAATCAACCTTCCTCGGCGAGTAACTCTGGGTTCCTCCGCTGGAACAGCTGGTGTGTTCACTTCATGCTCAGCCCGTTGTAATTGTCCAGCTAGTTGCCCATCCTCTTGGCAAAACGAATCGGCATGTCCAGTAATGTCCATCTCCAATAGAAATAGTCTTTGTACAGGCCTGAGTAGAAATCCTGCCGAAGTCTTCAGCCTTACCAGTCTCACCTTACCTTCACGTCCAGGAATGATTTCGCTCACCCGGGCCAAAGGCCAGTCGATTCGTCTTAAATTTTCATTTTCAATGAGAACTAAATCGCCAACTCGAATGTCCCGGGATAAATTCTTCTTCTTCGCATACAGCACCAACTTGCCCAAATATTCATAACGAAACCTTCTTTTCAGTATCTGTCGCAATCGTTGTCGGTAATTAGCTCTCCGATTTAAGTCAGTTATATTTTCGGCAACATCCAAATCCGCCATGCCTATCTCATCCAACTCTTTCAAAAACGTATCCGGGGTTAGAGGGACTAAATCTGTTGGATCTTCAGAAACATAAGTGAGTGGTCTCGAGTTGACAACCGCCTCACATTCGCACAACACCGCCTGCAACTCATCAAAATCTAAAGATGTTCTGCCGAGAACTCTCCGCAACAGTTGTTTCACTACACCTACTAATCGCTCCCACCATCCTCCCCACCAGGCAGCAGTTGGAGGGTTAAATTTCCATTTAATCTTCCTCATGGAGCAATGAATTTGTATCTTGTCCCAATCTATTCGAGATAAAGCATTCGCGGCACCTACAAAGTTGGTCCCATTGTCCGTATAAATGACGCTCGGTCGACCTCTTCTACTGATAAATTTTCGCAGACAGATAATAAACCGTTCAGTTGACAATGAAGTTATTAATTCAAGATGAACCGCTCTATATACCGCGCAAGTATAAAGACAAATCCACACCTTTTCATATTCCTCTTTCTGCCTCGTCCTGATGTATAGTGGGCCCGCCAAATCAATTCCTACTACCTCAAATATCTTCACATCTCGAATACGATCCACTGGTAATGGTGGAGGTTGTACTTGCATTCTTTTCGCAGAATAGCGCTTACATATCATGCACCCATTCAAAACAACGCGAACAGTTCGTCTGCCACCCATTATCCAAAACCTCTTCCTTAAAATTGACATTAATATTTGACTTCCAGCATGCGATGAATCCGAGTGAAATTCCATTATCAATCTTTGTACCACAGTTTGATGATGATCAGGTAGTACAATCGGGTAGCAAAAGTCCTTTTCGTAATCACCGAAAGATATCTTGGTTTTTAATCTTATTAGCCCATCGGTTCCCATGTATGGTTGTAAACTAGTCAATTTAGGATCATCGACCCCCTTGAAACATCTTTGTTGAATTAATTTGAATAGTCTTATCTCTGCCGCTTCAATTTCTTCCACAGTTAATTCTCCTCGTAGCCTAAATTCTCTCTCTTCTGAACAATTCAATTTAAACCGCAACAACCATCCAATCAACCGAACTATCTGTTTATATTTTGAGAAATATCTACAATACCACTCACCATCTTCTTCGTTATATGTCAGCATCGTGGAGGATGATATCGTTTTCTTCCTTTCTTCATTGATTTCGTCTTCGTTATATAGGATATTGTAACTAGACCAATCGTAACTAGGCCCTCTCAACCATTCTGGGCCATTCCACCACTGCGATTCTATCAACTTTTCTGCACTGCATCCCCTTGACGGTAAATCGGCGGGATTATATATACCAGGGATGAAACGCCATTGATCCTGTGAAGTAAGGTGTTTGATCTCTGTCACCCGATTTCTAATGAACACATCCCACTGCTCTTCTCTCGCTATCCACGCTAACACTGTGGTTGAATCACTCCAAAAGACTGTCTCAGCAATAGGTACTTTGAGCTCTTTAACTACGGATTGATACAATCTTGCACCCATGTTCGCTGCCAAAAGCTCCAACCTGGGAATAGTCATGCGTTTGTTTGTCTTACAAATGGGCGAAATTCTTGACTTGGCTTGAATTAATTGAACTCTAGTTTCCGTGCGTGTTTGAACCCTCAAGAATATCACAGTGGCGTAGGCATGTTGACTAGCATCATTAAATATGTGAACAGTATATTCAGTCGGATCATCTACACCTACTAGCCATCTCGGAATTTCTAGACGTCTTAAAAGAACTAACTCCTGGTTCCACTTGAGAAATAGTTTCTTATCCTCCTCGTCGATAGATTGATCCCAACCTATTTTCTTCATCCACATTTTTTGTAGCATCAACTTAGGTAACAATAACACCGGGCAGACAACACCAATCGGATCAAAAGTTTTATGGGCGGCGGATAACACCACTCGTTTCGTGATTTCTAAAAATTCAAAAGAGTTAAAATTGTCGAGGTTTACCTTCAGTGTATCTGATCCTCGATTCCATAACATTCCTAGAACATGGGATGGCTCATAGTCTTCATTTTTCGTTTCAGAATCCAGAACTGAGTGTTCCCACCCTCTCAATTCAAAACTAGCCTCTTTCATAATATCGGTAGCTTCGGCAATAAAATTCTCTAACTCGTCTCTCCCTTTAAGGCTGGTCACGCAGTTATCAACATAAAAACAATTGCTCAGTTTATCTAGTACATCGGTTGAATATCTTCTCGAATCTCCATCACGTCTCTCGGTAACACATTTTAGGTGATATTGTATCACTGCCCCCAATAAAAAGGGACTACATGTAACCCCGAATACCACTCTTCGATGTCGATAGATTTTCAATTGCCCTTCCTCATCATACCATAGGAACCGTAGAAAGTCTCTATCTTGTGGTGACAAACTGATTTGCAGGAATGCCTTTTTTATATCAGAAATCACCCCAATTTGGCCCATTCGGAATCTTATCAAAACTGCTGGTATCATCTCAATCAGATTAGCACCCTTTTCTACACAGCTATTCAAACTCGGAGCGTTCTTGTCCCTCGCTGAAGCGTCGAAAACAGGACGAATCTTCGTGGTGCTATCCAACTTTATGACGTGCCTGTGTGGCAAGTAATGCACTCCCTTCGTCACATCATCTGGGAAAACTTCTTCAATAATGCCCTCGGCTTTCCATTCTTTAAAGACAGCACCATATTCCTCATAATACCCACCAGCTTTCAATTTCCTGACTGTTGTATCCAACCTCTTCAGTGCCAAATTGTAATTATCAGATAACGGTTGATGGTCTGTAATCCAAGGAAGATGAACGCGATATCTCCCCTCTTCATCTACAGTAACTGTTTTCAGAAAATGTTCTTGAGCCTCCAATTGTAATTCTTCCTTCTTCCTTTTCTCCGTAGGATCCATTATCCCCAATACGTCCAAGGACCACAAATCTGTTATATTTGCTTTCACGATTGATGTCATCGATATCAGAGCGAGGCTTTCTTCTTTATAATCTTCAGGAAAACGACCCACCAACGTCCAACCCAGCTTTGTTTCAACAGCCAATAAGTCTGAAAATATTTTATGTTGTTTTCCAGTCAATAAATTGCTTACCGCATCCGCCCCAAGCAGAACTTCTATTGGGGTGTCTTCAAAATCACTCAATTCAATATTAAACCGACTAAATTCTCGTAACCATGGACCTGGCACCAGAGGTTCTATTCTTCCACATATGACAGGTTGATCTAACATCTCAAATTGCCCACAGTACGTCTCCTTTAAATCTGATATAGGAATAGCAAACACGTCATGTACAACCGTGTTGGTATTCAATCCAGTAAATAAAGAGTGCCGTATTTTTTCTTTCCTTACAGGTTCATATTTCATATCCTTAACTACGTCTTTCAGCACATACGACCTCTGTGACCCCGTATCAATTATGGCTCTAACAATTCTGTCCGAATTATTTCCCTTCAATCTCACTCGTAACGTTTGCAACATAATATTACCAGGATTCCCTATATTGGCCAAAACACTATCTTGACGTTCTGGAACATCATCAGACTTCCCTGTCAATTCTCCCGCGTGAGTATTATACGATAATGCGTTCTGGTATTCGCATATCAGCACATGATGTCTTCGGCCACAAACTGTACACTTATAGTTGCTTCTACAATTTGCTGCACGATGGCCTTTTAACAAACAACGATAACAGCATCCTTTCGTATTCAATATCTTCCTTCTTTCGGATAAAGCCATCTTCTTCACCATTGCACATTCGGAACTGTAGTGTTTGTCATCGCAGAAGACGCACATAATACCGGCCGTAGTAGTTAACAACCCTGCTGCTGTAGATGTATTTCTTTTTCCTGGAAAGTTAGTTTCCCTTGTGTTGCGATCTTTTTTAGCGTCGTCTCTTTTCATACCAAACCCGTTTAAAGCTAATTTGATCTTCTGATCATTCTCTATTTCAGCACTAAGGAACTTCATCAAATGGGTTAATCGGTGTTTTGGTATGTCTATTTTATAGGTACTGTTCTCTTCCTCCTGTTTAAGATTAATATCTCCTTGAACAGACTCAGGTGTCAAAAAGAGTGGACTTCTTTGCCACGCTCTCAAAGTGTCTTCCGGCAGACACGACTCCACTAGCGGCATAAGCATTGACGCACATTTATCTGATGTTACCTCTAAGGTTTCCAACGCTCTTAATTTACACTCTAATTTATCGTACAACGAAGCTAATGACATTTTCTTGGACGACACTGTGTTATTCAGAACTAACGCTAAGAGATCTCTTACATACACTTCCACTAGTAGGTCGTCTCGACCGAATCTATTCCGCAAACATTCTATAGCTTTCCCGTAATTTTCACTGGTGGGCGGGAAACTTTCCACCAATTCTCGAGCCCTGGAGCCAACCACCGTAGCCTGTATCAAATATTGAAATTTGTCGGCTTCGTCAATAAGTGTGTCGTCATTAATCTTTTTAAACTGTGACCAGAAGGGAAGCCACTCTCTTACGTCACCATTGAACTTTTTTAGTTCTAAGGTAGGCAATCTAAACTGACGACGATTTTCCCCAGCAGCACCCTCATTATTGCACGCATCCTGACTCGCAACCTTATTTCCGTTCATCAATGTATCACACCTGGCCTTAATTATATACCATTTCCAGTCATACTCATCAGAATTGTTGATTTCTTCTTCAAGTGCAATAGATGCATTATCTTCATCATCATGGTCTTCCATCAGAACCGCCTGAATACGCGCGTTCATTTCTCGTAAGTCATCCTTTTTCTTCTCTAAGAGCGCTAATAATCCTCTGATTTTATCAAAATCCTTGTTTTCCTGCGCCAAGGCACTCTCCAAACATCCAATTTTATTCGTAAATGTGGATCTTAGGACACCACGTGCCTTAATCACCTTTTTCTTTTCGTTGGGCATTTTTTTTTGTTCCTAACCTAAGTCCTGTCACGGTCGCCACAATGTGAAATCCTTCAGATTTCCACTTCAAAATACTTAGGTAAATGCCCAACGTCAACTAATCTACCAAAACAGTTTTTAAAACACGTAAATATAACTTTATTTATCTTTTCTATAACAATTTTTAGATGCCTGGAAAACGCGCTCGAATTTTAACAAACTCAAAAAGATGACTTCTCAAAACTGACAACATACAAAAACAAAAATAACATTTGATTAAAGGTTTGACAACATTCAAAATAAAAATAACATTGTTAAAGGTGCGTTTCATTTCCAACATAACCCCTTACGCTAATCAAATCCGAATCAGTTGACGGAGTATTGTACCGTCAACATCCTAAGCTGTAGAATTGAGACAGCATCCCAATATAACTCCTTACGCTAATCGAATCATAGTTATATCCAGCAACACGTAAACCAGCACACCAGTGATAGAAAATATCCAAATCAACCAAGCAGGGCAGAATTAAGCAGCAACCAAGGCCGAAACCATCAATTTTCTACAAAGTCCGCGCCATCTACTCAGAGAAACTGTGAACTTGAGTAAACCAGTACATCTGATCCAGCCAAGGAAAGCATCCAGACAACGATAAAACGCAGCTAGTATTTTCAAGGCAATTTTTTTGGCAATATCCATATAAGTTAAGTTTTTGTTGAATAAATAAATTAAATAATTAGAAAACCATCAATTATATTATATGAATTATATGAATTTTTAAAGTTGAATTGTATGAATTATAGATTTAAGAAATTAATTGTATAAAAGTTAGAAATTTCAATAAAGTTAGAATTATAAAAAGGGTGATTTTTTAAGGGGTGACAATTAGGTGATCACGGCACATTTTGGTCCTTCGAGCCGGATCTCGAAAGGAAAACGTACATCTAGCCTGATCACGTCACCTCAAGGGGAAATCGTAGCAGCCAGTGACCTAAACTAACTAAACTAAATCAATATGGAAACGGCAATTAAATTACAATTAGCGCAAAAGGAGCTTCTGGAGAAGTTTATCACAAATTATCGAAAGGATGGAGCCAGCAGACGAACCACTTCCTACTATAAAAAACGACTTCAGGATTTTGAAAAACTGTTCCAGAATATACAGAAAACCCACACGGAGATTCTGATGGCCAGGAATGACGAACCTGCGGATTCCGACCTATTAAAAAATAACTACTTCACGAGGAATATATATGAAGAAATGGAGGAATACTTCTATACAAATTACGGCGCGATTGAATCCCGTTTTGAAGCTGAGTATCCCACATCAAGAGATGGTAGTCCATCTCCCACTGTAGAAGAACCCAAGGTGATACCAAACCCAAGCAAGGAACATCTAATCAAACTACCCAAAATATCCTTAGACAAATTCTCCGGAGATTACCGAAAATGGACTACTTTCCACGATCTCTACACGAGCTTAATTCACGAGAATCACAGCTTATCTAACGCGCAAAAACTTCAGTACTTGAAACTACACCTATGTGGAGAAGCTGAGGGTCTTTTACGTCAAGTCCAGGTCAACAACGACAATTACGAGCCAGCTTGGAAACTCCTAAAGGCAAGGTACGATAACAAAAGAGTGTTGGTCAACGCCCAGCTGAAACTTCTATTCAACCAACCATCCTTGTCCGCTGAGTCTGCACAAGGGATTGGGAGCTTGATGGACGTAACCACCGAATGCCTGCAAGCACTATTCAACCTAGGCATCGAAGTCGAGAGCTGGGACGCAGTGATAATTTACACAATCGTACAAAAATTCCCGCCCGAAACTCACCAATTATGGGAACAGAGTGTAAGCAAGAGCACTGATATACCAACCTGGGACACACTACGCGAGTTTCTGGAAGGACGTTTTAGAACGTTAGAGGCCATTGGAAGGAAGGTAACAACAACAAGTAGGACCTATCGGAACTTCTCAGCAAGACCAAGGATGACATCGCAGGCACTCCATGTGGCCACCAGCCTAACCTGCAGTTATTGTCGAAAAAACCATAGCGTTCGGCACTGCCAACAATTTTCCAAGTTACCAAAGACAGAAAGAATGGAGTTCGTGAAATCTAGAAAACTATGTATAAATTGCTTAGGATATGGTCATTTGACAGCACAGTGTCCGAGTAAACACACTTGTAGGATTTGTAGTCAACGTCACCACTCATTATTGCATCACCAACCCGAAGGAAGACGCATGATTTCTCAGACATCCAACTATCCCAATCAGCCAGTTCAAGTTCCCAATAAAGATAGAATCCAGTCAACGGTTGCAATGGTAACATCTGGTATACAAACAGAATCAGCAAAATCTTCCCCAAACCAGAACTCTTCACATATGGGCAACCTTAATTCACTTATGGTAAACTATGATGATCAACCACATCAAGTTTTGTTAGCAACCGCAATCGTGAGACTCCAATCCGACTCAGGACATGAAACCAAAGTGAGAGCAGTAATAGATCCAGGATCCCAAGTTTCCCTGATAACAGAATCCGTCGTGCAAAAACTACATCTGAAAAGAAAATCCATCCGGGCAGATATATTCGGAGCTGGAGAAATCAATATCGGCAATCTCAACACTCAAGTCCATCTAACGCTAAAATCCCAATACAACAAGGATTTCGCAGTAAGGATGAGTGCGCTGGTAACAAAGAAGGTTACTAGTTTCCTACCATCAAGAAAGGTCTACAATCAAGAGTGGCATCACATAAACCAGCTCAATCTAGCAGATCCCTGGTATTACAGTCCAGCCAAGATAGATATATTGTTGGGTGCTGATATTTACGGCCAAATTATCAGAAAAGGGACCATCATACCTGATAACACTGAAATTCCCCTCGCCCAAGAAACATCGTTGGGATGGATCTTATCTGGAAGAGTTAATGACCTTACACCAACTATCAAGGTAAACAGTTTCCACATTACAGCTGATTTACAACAGCAGTTAACACAATTTTGGGAATTGGAAGAAATCACCGCAGAGAAGCCCTTAACTATGGAAGAACAACGGTGTGAAGAAATTTTCCAAAAAACACACAAGCGACTCTCCAATGGACAGTACGAGGTTCAACTACCATTTGCTGAAGACAACATACGCCTAGGAACATCTCGACCTCGAGCAGTCTCGTGCTTATACCGATCGGAAACTCGGTTAAGTAAGAATCCAGACCAGAAAAAACTCTACGACGATTGCCTAAAGGAATATCTTACACTCAATCACATGGAGCCGCTAACTCCCACAGAGGCCAACAACTCCTATCCACAGGATCCAAACTTCTATCTACCGCATCATTCGGTCATAAAGGAAGATAGTACTACAACAAAGCTACGTGTAGTCTTCAATGCTTCAGCACCATCAAGTACTGGTACATCACTCAACGACATATTGCTAAATGGACCTCCTCAGCAAGACGATCTATTTTCGATCCTCCTTAGATGGCGCCTCAATCACATTGCATTTACAGCGGATATTACAAAAATGTATAGGCAGATTCGAATAGCAAAACTTCATGCTGATTACCAGAGAATTGTATGGCGTGAGTCAGTACAAGCTCCTGTTCAGGACTTTCGATTACTCACCGTCACGTTTGGAACAAAAAGCGCCCCATATCTAGCCACCAGAATTATAAAACAGCCATCGATGAACAAACAAATTATCCAATTGGATCAGCTGCTGCCAAAACCGATTTCTACGTCGACGACCTAATGTCAGGGGCACCCACTATAGAAGAGGCTATCATTAAACAACAACAACTTCAAAACCTCATGACATCTGGCGGGTTTCAACTAAGAAAATGGGTTTCGAACTCTCCACAACTCCTAGAAACTATACCAACAGAACTAAGAGAAATAGAATTGTCCTTCAATATAAACGCACAAGACAAGGTGAAGACCCTTGGCATTTATTGGAATCCAAGAAGTGATACATTGTCCTACACTTTGAAGGAAGAACTACGAGTAGAACCTATGACCAAACGAACAATGTTGTCAGCAATCTCAAAATTATTTGATCCACTAGGATGGGCATCACCAATAATTATACCGGCAAAAATTATGATTCAACGGTTATGGTTGGCTAAAATAGACTGGGATGATGTTCCACCACTAGAGTTACAATCAGATTGGATAAAGTATCACCAAGAGCTTCGCAAGATAGACCAAATCCAGATTCCAAGATGGCTAAACACGTTAGACACACATACCAAGGTAGAAATCCATGGATTCAGCGACGCATCCACACAAGCTTATGCAGCGGTCGTCTACTAACGGAATTAGAAAAGCCAACATCCTTACCGCCAAAACCAAAGTGGCACCAATAAAGGTAGTCTCACTCCCACGTTTAGAGTTATGTGGAGCTGTGGATACTTGCAAAATTAATCAGCTGTATAAAGAAAGCGCTAAAAACCACGGATACAACACCTACTTTCGCTTGGACAGATTCGGAAATAACACTAGCATGGACATCCATCCAAGTGGAAATCGTTCATCGCCAACCGAGTATCACTCATCCATGAATTGCTAAAGGAAGTGAAATGGGGACACGTCTCCTCCAAACAAAACCCAGCCGACTGCGCCACCAGAGGGCTATCACCAGAAGAATTGAAGAATCACACACTATGGTGGAAGGGCCCTGAATGGCTACAAAAACCAAAGCTGAATGGCCAATCACGAAGATAACACAATCAACCAATCTGGAATCCCGAAAACAGCCGCCCTGTTGTTTAACCGCAGTTAAAGCAGACGACATTACTACAAGATTTTCTTCACTTACCAAGCTGCTAAGAGTAGTTGCATATTGTAAAAGATTTAAAAACAACTGTCAAAGGAGGACAATAGAAAAATCCAAGGGCTATCTCACCAACACTGAGATCCGAAATTCCCTACTCACATTATTAAAAATCGTCCAGCAACGACATTTCGCTGAAGAGTTTAAATCACTATCCAAAAATCAAGGTGTAAACAAAAAAAGTGCATTAAGGATAACGTTGGAGGAATACAGGGCTCGGAAAGCTCAACCACCGCCGGACTTCATAATCACGAAGGAATTATGGAGACAAATTAAGGATCTCCCACTACCATGGGAGAAAATCCGCAGCGCAAAAAAATCCTACCGCACCAGGATATATGGAAGAATTATCCGCTTCCAAAAAACGGCGGATAACCAGCTAAAGGTAAAGATGCAACAATCCAAGAAAGAAAAAAGGGAAATAAAGGAAATTTGAAATAAAAAACCATAAATTTTGACCGTGAATCTTTTATTTATTAAAAAAAAACAACAAACAAGAACAACAACAAAACTGAAAAACAAAATTCTCCTTCCAAACCATGGCTACAGGCACTTTCACTCCACGTACTGAAAATTATTGACATCGCAGCGATGTCAAGGCGGGGAGTATGTTGCGGCAGCACCTGAAAATAAACAAAAAAGAACCACAAAGAATACATTCAACTATATAATTAAAAAAAAAACTTATCTAACAAAAAAACCACCGGCGACATCTAAAATAATTCCACCAGTCATCAACCGACTTCCCTCACGAACAAAATCTAAAAAGGTAAACAAATCAGAAACATAACCAAATAACATAAATTCCTTACCTGGTAACACCAGAACATATATATATATATATATATATATATATATATATATATATATATTCTCCATCAATCGCTCCGCCCACTAAAAACTCCTGAAAATACATAAAAATACATTAATTATAAGTAAAATCATAAAATAAATATTCTCTTACCTGTTTTCAATGCGCCATCAGCAAATATGTCAAAATAAGACAGCTGATATAAATATAAGAAGGGGCACGCACACAAAGAAGTGAATCCAATTCCAATGCCCCACCAAATTGCTTTCCAAAATTGCCCATGGCCACGATCACAATAAATATCGCAGCACTTGAACGAAAAGACTCAGATCACTTCGATCTTTCCCAGGAGAACTGAGCCTAGGAAAACTATAGTGATCTCACCCAATCAGGAGAATTGAGCCTGATAATCTAAAAATCTATAATTCCCAATCCAAATCAGTTGACGGAGTATTGTACCGTCAACATCCTAAGCTGTAGAATTGAGACAGCATCCCAATATAACCCCTTACGCTAATCAAATCCGAATCAGTTGACGGAGTATTGTACCGTCAACATCCTAAGCTGTAGAATTGAGACAGCATCCCAATATAACTCCTTACGCTAATCGAATCATAGTTATATCCAGCAACACGTAAACCAGCACACCAGTGATAGAAAATATCCAAATCAACCAAGCAGGGCAGAATTAAGCAGCAACCAAGGCCGAAACCATCAATTTTCTACAAAGTCCGCGCCATCTACTCAGAGAAACTGTGAACTTGAGTAAACCAGTACATCTGATCCAGCCAAGGAAAGCATCCAGACAACGATAAAACGCAGCTAGTATTTTCAAGGCAATTTTTTTGGCAATATCCATATAAGTTAAGTTTTTGTTGAATAAATAAATTAAATAATTAGAAAACCATCAATTATATTATATGAATTATATGAATTTTTAAAGTTGAATTGTATGAATTATAGATTTAAGAAATTAATTGTATAAAAGTTAGAAATTTCAATAAAGTTAGAATTATAAAAAGGGTGATTTTTTAAGGGGTGACAATTAGGTGATCACGGCACATTTTGGTCCTTCGAGCCGGATCTCGAAAGGAAAACGTACATCTAGCCTGATCACGTCACCTCAAGGGGAAATCGTAGCAGCCAGTGACCTAAACTAACTAAACTAAATCAATATGGAAACGGCAATTAAATTACAATTAGCGCAAAAGGAGCTTCTGGAGAAGTTTATCACAAATTATCGAAAGGATGGAGCCAGCAGACGAACCACTTCCTACTATAAAAAACGACTTCAGGATTTTGAAAAACTGTTCCAGAATATACAGAAAACCCACACGGAGATTCTGATGGCCAGGAATGACGAACCTGCGGATTCCGACCTATTAAAAAATAACTACTTCACGAGGAATATATATGAAGAAATGGAGGAATACTTCTATACAAATTACGGCGCGATTGAATCCCGTTTTGAAGCTGAGTATCCCACATCAAGAGATGGTAGTCCATCTCCCACTGTAGAAGAACCCAAGGTGATACCAAACCCAAGCAAGGAACATCTAATCAAACTACCCAAAATATCCTTAGACAAATTCTCCGGAGATTACCGAAAATGGACTACTTTCCACGATCTCTACACGAGCTTAATTCACGAGAATCACAGCTTATCTAACGCGCAAAAACTTCAGTACTTGAAACTACACCTATGTGGAGAAGCTGAGGGTCTTTTACGTCAAGTCCAGGTCAACAACGACAATTACGAGCCAGCTTGGAAACTCCTAAAGGCAAGGTACGATAACAAAAGAGTGTTGGTCAACGCCCAGCTGAAACTTCTATTCAACCAACCATCCTTGTCCGCTGAGTCTGCACAAGGGATTGGGAGCTTGATGGACGTAACCACCGAATGCCTGCAAGCACTATTCAACCTAGGCATCGAAGTCGAGAGCTGGGACGCAGTGATAATTTACACAATCGTACAAAAATTCCCGCCCGAAACTCACCAATTATGGGAACAGAGTGTAAGCAAGAGCACTGATATACCAACCTGGGACACACTACGCGAGTTTCTGGAAGGACGTTTTAGAACGTTAGAGGCCATTGGAAGGAAGGTAACAACAACAAGTAGGACCTATCGGAACTTCTCAGCAAGACCAAGGATGACATCGCAGGCACTCCATGTGGCCACCAGCCTAACCTGCAGTTATTGTCGAAAAAACCATAGCGTTCGGCACTGCCAACAATTTTCCAAGTTACCAAAGACAGAAAGAATGGAGTTCGTGAAATCTAGAAAACTATGTATAAATTGCTTAGGATATGGTCATTTGACAGCACAGTGTCCGAGTAAACACACTTGTAGGATTTGTAGTCAACGTCACCACTCATTATTGCATCACCAACCCGAAGGAAGACGCATGATTTCTCAGACATCCAACTATCCCAATCAGCCAGTTCAAGTTCCCAATAAAGATAGAATCCAGTCAACGGTTGCAATGGTAACATCTGGTATACAAACAGAATCAGCAAAATCTTCCCCAAACCAGAACTCTTCACATATGGGCAACCTTAATTCACTTATGGTAAACTATGATGATCAACCACATCAAGTTTTGTTAGCAACCGCAATCGTGAGACTCCAATCCGACTCAGGACATGAAACCAAAGTGAGAGCAGTAATAGATCCAGGATCCCAAGTTTCCCTGATAACAGAATCCGTCGTGCAAAAACTACATCTGAAAAGAAAATCCATCCGGGCAGATATATTCGGAGCTGGAGAAATCAATATCGGCAATCTCAACACTCAAGTCCATCTAACGCTAAAATCCCAATACAACAAGGATTTCGCAGTAAGGATGAGTGCGCTGGTAACAAAGAAGGTTACTAGTTTCCTACCATCAAGAAAGGTCTACAATCAAGAGTGGCATCACATAAACCAGCTCAATCTAGCAGATCCCTGGTATTACAGTCCAGCCAAGATAGATATATTGTTGGGTGCTGATATTTACGGCAAAATTATCTGAAAAGGGACCATCATACCTGATAACACTGAAATTCCCCTCGCCCAAGAAACATCGTTGGGATGGATCTTATCTGGAAGAGTTAATGACCTTACACCAACTATCAAGGTAAACAGTTTCCACATTACAGCTGATTTACAACAGCAGTTAACACAATTTTGGGAATTGGAAGAAATCACCGCAGAGAAGCCCTTAACTATGGAAGAACAACGGTGTGAAGAAATTTTCCAAAAAACACACAAGCGACTCTCCAATGGACAGTACGAGGTTCAACTACCATTTGCTGAAGACAACATACGCCTAGGAACATCTCGACCTCGAGCAGTCTCGTGCTTATACCGATCGGAAACTCGGTTAAGTAAGAATCCAGACCAGAAAAAACTCTACGACGATTGCCTAAAGGAATATCTTACACTCAATCACATGGAGCCGCTAACTCCCACAGAGGCCAACAACTCCTATCCACAGGATCCAAACTTCTATCTACCGCATCATTCGGTCATAAAGGAAGATAGTACTACAACAAAGCTACGTGTAGTCTTCAATGCTTCAGCACCATCAAGTACTGGTACATCACTCAACGACATATTGCTAAATGGACCTCCTCAGCAAGACGATCTATTTTCGATCCTCCTTAGATGGCGCCTCAATCACATTGCATTTACAGCGGATATTACAAAAATGTATAGGCAGATTCGAATAGCAAAACTTCATGCTGATTACCAGAGAATTGTATGGCGTGAGTCAGTACAAGCTCCTGTTCAGGACTTTCGATTACTCACCGTCACGTTTGGAACAAAAAGCGCCCCATATCTAGCCACCAGAATTATAAAACAGCCATCGATGAACAAACAAATTATCCAATTGGATCAGCTGCTGCCAAAACCGATTTCTACGTCGACGACCTAATGTCAGGGGCACCCACTATAGAAGAGGCTATCATTAAACAACAACAACTTCAAAACCTCATGACATCTGGCGGGTTTCAACTAAGAAAATGGGTTTCGAACTCTCCACAACTCCTAGAAACTATACCAACAGAACTAAGAGAAATAGAATTGTCCTTCAATATAAACGCACAAGACAAGGTGAAGACCCTTGGCATTTATTGGAATCCAAGAAGTGATACATTGTCCTACACTTTGAAGGAAGAACTACGAGTAGAACCTATGACCAAACGAACAATGTTGTCAGCAATCTCAAAATTATTTGATCCACTAGGATGGGCATCACCAATAATTATACCGGCAAAAATTATGATTCAACGGTTATGGTTGGCTAAAATAGACTGGGATGATGTTCCACCACTAGAGTTACAATCAGATTGGATAAAGTATCACCAAGAGCTTCGCAAGATAGACCAAATCCAGATTCCAAGATGGCTAAACACGTTAGACACACATACCAAGGTAGAAATCCATGGATTCAGCGACGCATCCACACAAGCTTATGCAGCGGTCGTCTACTAACGGAATTAGAAAAGCCAACATCCTTACCGCCAAAACCAAAGTGGCACCAATAAAGGTAGTCTCACTCCCACGTTTAGAGTTATGTGGAGCTGTGGATACTTGCAAAATTAATCAGCTGTATAAAGAAAGCGCTAAAAACCACGGATACAACACCTACTTTCGCTTGGACAGATTCGGAAATAACACTAGCATGGACATCCATCCAAGTGGAAATCGTTCATCGCCAACCGAGTATCACTCATCCATGAATTGCTAAAGGAAGTGAAATGGGGACACGTCTCCTCCAAACAAAACCCAGCCGACTGCGCCACCAGAGGGCTATCACCAGAAGAATTGAAGAATCACACACTATGGTGGAAGGGCCCTGAATGGCTACAAAAACCAAAGCTGAATGGCCAATCACGAAGATAACACAATCAACCAATCTGGAATCCCGAAAACAGCCGCCCTGTTGTTTAACCGCAGTTAAAGCAGACGACATTACTACAAGATTTTCTTCACTTACCAAGCTGCTAAGAGTAGTTGCATATTGTAAAAGATTTAAAAACAACTGTCAAAGGAGGACAATAGAAAAATCCAAGGGCTATCTCACCAACACTGAGATCCGAAATTCCCTACTCACATTATTAAAAATCGTCCAGCAACGACATTTCGCTGAAGAGTTTAAATCACTATCCAAAAATCAAGGTGTAAACAAAAAAAGTGCATTAAGGATAACGTTGGAGGAATACAGGGCTCGGAAAGCTCAACCACCGCCGGACTTCATAATCACGAAGGAATTATGGAGACAAATTAAGGATCTCCCACTACCATGGGAGAAAATCCGCAGCGCAAAAAAATCCTACCGCACCAGGATATATGGAAGAATTATCCGCTTCCAAAAAACGGCGGATAACCAGCTAAAGGTAAAGATGCAACAATCCAAGAAAGAAAAAAGGGAAATAAAGGAAATTTGAAATAAAAAACCATAAATTTTGACCGTGAATCTTTTATTTATTAAAAAAAAACAACAAACAAGAACAACAACAAAACTGAAAAACAAAATTCTCCTTCCAAACCATGGCTACAGGCACTTTCACTCCACGTACTGAAAATTATTGACATCGCAGCGATGTCAAGGCGGGGAGTATGTTGCGGCAGCACCTGAAAATAAACAAAAAAGAACCACAAAGAATACATTCAACTATATAATTAAAAAAAAAACTTATCTAACAAAAAAACCACCGGCGACATCTAAAATAATTCCACCAGTCATCAACCGACTTCCCTCACGAACAAAATCTAAAAAGGTAAACAAATCAGAAACATAACCAAATAACATAAATTCCTTACCTGGTAACACCAGAACATATATATATATATATATATATATATATATATATATATATATATATATATATATATATATATATATATATTCTCCATCAATCGCTCCGCCCACTAAAAACTCCTGAAAATACATAAAAATACATTAATTATAAGTAAAATCATAAAATAAATATTCTCTTACCTGTTTTCAATGCGCCATCAGCAAATATGTCAAAATAAGACAGCTGATATAAATATAAGAAGGGGCACGCACACAAAGAAGTGAATCCAATTCCAATGCCCCACCAAATTGCTTTCCAAAATTGCCCATGGCCACGATCACAATAAATATCGCAGCACTTGAACGAAAAGACTCAGATCACTTCGATCTTTCCCAGGAGAACTGAGCCTAGGAAAACTATAGTGATCTCACCCAATCAGGAGAATTGAGCCTGATAATCTAAAAATCTATAATTCCCAATCCAAATCAGTTGACGGAGTATTGTACCGTCAACATCCTAAGCTGTAGAATTGAGACAGCATCCCAATATAACCCCTTACGCTAATCAAATCCGAATCAGTTGACGGAGTATTGTACCGTCAACATCCTAAGCTGTAGAATTGAGACAGCATCCCAATATAACTCCTTACGCTAATCGAATCATAGTTATATCCAGCAACACGTAAACCAGCACACCAGTGATAGAAAATATCCAAATCAACCAAGCAGGGCAGAATTAAGCAGCAACCAAGGCCGAAACCATCAATTTTCTACAAAGTCCGCGCCATCTACTCAGAGAAACTGTGAACTTGAGTAAACCAGTACATCTGATCCAGCCAAGGAAAGCATCCAGACAACGATAAAACGCAGCTAGTATTTTCAAGGCAATTTTTTTGGCAATATCCATATAAGTTAAGTTTTTGTTGAATAAATAAATTAAATAATTAGAAAACCATCAATTATATTATATGAATTATATGAATTTTTAAAGTTGAATTGTATGAATTATAGATTTAAGAAATTAATTGTATAAAAGTTAGAAATTTCAATAAAGTTAGAATTATAAAAAGGGTGATTTTTTAAGGGGTGACAATTAGGTGATCACGGCACATTTTGGTCCTTCGAGCCGGATCTCGAAAGGAAAACGTACATCTAGCCTGATCACGTCACCCCAAGGGGAAATCGTAGCAGCCAGTGACCTAAACTAACTAAACTAAATCAATATGGAAACGGCAATTAAATTACAATTAGCGCAAAAGGAGCTTCTGGAGAAGTTTATCACAAATTATCGAAAGGATGGAGCCAGCAGACGAACCACTTCCTACTATAAAAAACGACTTCAGGATTTTGAAAAACTGTTCCAGAATATACAGAAAACCCACACGGAGATTCTGATGGCCAGGAATGACGAACCTGCGGATTCCGACCTATTAAAAAATAACTACTTCACGAGGAATATATATGAAGAAATGGAGGAATACTTCTATACAAATTACGGCGCGATTGAATCCCGTTTTGAAGCTGAGTATCCCACATCAAGAGATGGTAGTCCATCTCCCACTGTAGAAGAACCCAAGGTGATACCAAACCCAAGCAAGGAACATCTAATCAAACTACCCAAAATATCCTTAGACAAATTCTCCGGAGATTACCGAAAATGGACTACTTTCCACGATCTCTACACGAGCTTAATTCACGAGAATCACAGCTTATCTAACGCGCAAAAACTTCAGTACTTGAAACTACACCTATGTGGAGAAGCTGAGGGCCTTTTACGTCAAGTCCAGGTCAACAACGACAATTACGAGCCAGCTTGGAAACTCCTAAAGGCAAGGTACGATAACAAAAGAGTGTTGGTCAACGCCCAGCTGAAACTTCTATTCAACCAACCATCCTTGTCCGCTGAGTCTGCACAAGGGATTGGGAGCTTGATGGACGTAACCACCGAATGCCTGCAAGCACTATTCAACCTAGGCATCGAAGTCGAGAGCTGGGACGCAGTGATAATTTACACAATCGTACAAAAATTCCCGCCCGAAACTCACCAATTATGGGAACAGAGTGTAAGCAAGAGCACTGATATACCAACCTGGGACACACTACGCGAGTTTCTGGAAGGACGTTTTAGAACGTTAGAGGCCATTGGAAGGAAGGTAACAACAACAAGTAGGACCTATCGGAACTTCTCAGCAAGACCAAGGATGACATCGCAGGCACTCCATGTGGCCACCAGCCAAACCTGCAGTTATTGTCGAAAAAACCATAGCGTTCGGCACTGCCAACAATTTTCCAAGTTACCAAAGACAGAAAGAATGGAGTTCGTGAAATCTAGAAAACTATGTATAAATTGCTTAGGATATGGTCATTTGACAGCACAGTGTCCGAGTAAACACACTTGTAGGATTTGTAGTCAACGTCACCACTCATTATTGCATCACCAACCCGAAGGAAGACGCATGATTTCTCAGACATCCAACTATCCCAATCAGCCAGTTCAAGTTCCCAATAAAGATAGAATCCAGTCAACGGTTGCAATGGTAACATCTGGTATACAAACAGAATCAGCAAAATCTTCCCCAAACCAGAACTCTTCACATATGGGCAACCTTAATTCACTTATGGTAAACTATGATGATCAACCACATCAAGTTTTGTTAGCAACCGCAATCGTGAGACTCCAATCCGACTCAGGACATGAAACCAAAGTGAGAGCAGTAATAGATCCAGGATCCCAAGTTTCCCTGATAACAGAATCCGTCGTGCAAAAACTACATCTGAAAAGAAAATCCATCCGGGCAGATATATTCGGAGCTGGAGAAATCAATATCGGCAATCTCAACACTCAAGTCCATCTAACGCTAAAATCCCAATACAACAAGGATTTCGCAGTAAGGATGAGTGCGCTGGTAACAAAGAAGGTTACTAGTTTCCTACCATCAAGAAAGGTCTCTACAATCAAGAGTGGCATCACATAAACCAGCTCAATCTAGCAGATCCCTGGTATTACAGTCCAGCCAAGATAGATATATTGTTGGGTGCTGATATTTACGGCCAAATTATCAGAAAAGGGACCATCATACCTGATAACACTGAAATTCCCCTCGCCCAAGAAACATCGTTGGGATGGATCTTATCTGGAAGAGTTAATGACCTTACACCAACTATCAAGGTAAACAGTTTCCACATTACAGCTGATTTACAACAGCAGTTAACACAATTTTGGGAATTGGAAGAAATCACCGCAGAGAAGCCCTTAACTATGGAAGAACAACGGTGTGAAGAAATTTTCCAAAAAACACACAAGCGACTCTCCAATGGACAGTACGAGGTTCAACTACCATTTGCTGAAGACAACATACGCCTAGGAACATCTCGACCTCGAGCAGTCTCGTGCTTATACCGATCGGAAACTCGGTTAAGTAAGAATCCAGACCAGAAAAAACTCTACGACGATTGCCTAAAGGAATATCTTACACTCAATCACATGGAGCCGCTAACTCCCACAGAGGCCAACAACTCCTATCCACAGGATCCAAACTTCTATCTACCGCATCATTCGGTCATAAAGGAAGATAGTACTACAACAAAGCTACGTGTAGTCTTCAATGCTTCAGCACCATCAAGTACTGGTACATCACTCAACGACATATTGCTAAATGGACCTCCTCAGCAAGACGATCTATTTTCGATCCTCCTTAGATGGCGCCTCAATCACATTGCATTTACAGCGGATATTACAAAAATGTATAGGCAGATTCGAATAGCAAAACATCATGCTGATTACCAGAGAATTGTATGGCGTGAGTCAGTACAAGCTCCTGTTCAGGACTTTCGATTACTCACCGTCACGTTTGGAACAAAAAGCGCCCCATATCTAGCCACCAGAATTATAAAACAGCCATCGATGAACAAACAAATTATCCAATTGGATCAGCTGCTGCCAAAACCGATTTCTACGTCGACGACCTAATGTCAGGGGCACCCACTATAGAAGAGGCTATCATTAAACAACAACAACTTCAAAACCTCATGACATCTGGCGGGTTTCAACTAAGAAAATGGGTTTCGAACTCTCCACAACTCCTAGAAACTATACCAACAGAACTAAGAGAAATAGAATTGTCCTTCAATATAAACGCACAAGACAAGGTGAAGACCCTTGGCATTTATTGGAATCCAAGAAGTGATACATTGTCCTACACTTTGAAGGAAGAACTACGAGTAGAACCTATGACCAAACGAACAATGTTGTCAGCAATCTCAAAATTATTTGATCCACTAGGATGGGCATCACCAATAATTATACCGGCAAAAATTATGATTCAACGGTTATGGTTGGCTAAAATAGACTGGGATGATGTTCCACCACTAGAGTTACAATCAGATTGGATAAAGTATCACCAAGAGCTTCGCAAGATAGACCAAATCCAGATTCCAAGATGGCTAAACACGTTAGACACACATACCAAGGTAGAAATCCATGGATTCAGCGACGCATCCACACAAGCTTATGCAGCGGTCGTCTACTAACGGAATTAGAAAAGCCAACATCCTTACCGCCAAAACCAAAGTGGCACCAATAAAGGTAGTCTCACTCCCACGTTTAGAGTTATGTGGAGCTGTGGATACTTGCAAAATTAATCAGCTGTATAAAGAAAGCGCTAAAAACCACGGATACAACACCTACTTTCGCTTGGACAGATTCGGAAATAACACTAGCATGGACATCCATCCAAGTGGAAATCGTTCATCGCCAACCGAGTATCACTCATCCATGAATTGCTAAAGGAAGTGAAATGGGGACACGTCTCCTCCAAACAAAACCCAGCCGACTGCGCCACCAGAGGGCTATCACCAGAAGAATTGAAGAATCACACACTATGGTGGAAGGGCCCTGAATGGCTACAAAAACCAAAGCTGAATGGCCAATCACGAAGATAACACAATCAACCAATCTGGAATCCCGAAAACAGCCGCCCTGTTGTTTAACCGCAGTTAAAGCAGACGACATTACTACAAGATTTTCTTCACTTACCAAGCTGCTAAGAGTAGTTGCATATTGTAAAAGATTTAAAAACAACTGTCAAAGGTGGACAATAGAAAAATCCAAGGGCTATCTCACCAACACTGAGATCCGAAATTCCCTACTCACATTATTAAAAATCGTCCAGCAACGACATTTCGCTGAAGAGTTTAAATCACTATCCAAAAATCAAGGTGTAAACAAAAAAAGTGCATTAAGGATAACGTTGGAGGAATACAGGGCTCGGAAAGCTCAACCACCGCCGGACTTCATAATCACGAAGGAATTATGGAGACAAATTAAGGATCTCCCACTACCATGGGAGAAAATCCGCAGCGCAAAAAAATACTACCGCACCAGGATATATGGAAGAATTATCCGCTTCCAAAAAACGGCGGATAACCAGCTAAAGGTAAAGATGCAACAATCCAAGAAAGAAAATAATAATAAACCCTAAAAAAAAGGGAAATAAAGGAAATTTGAAATAAAAAACCATAAATTTTGACCGTGAATCTTTTATTTATTAAAAAAAAAAACAACAAACAAGAACAACAACAAAACTGAAAAACAAAATTCTCCTTCCAAACCATGGCTACAGGCACTTTCACTCCACGTACTGAAAATTATTGACATCGCAGCGATGTCAAGGCGGGGAGTATGTTGCGGCAGCACCTGAAAATAAACAAAAAAGAACCACAAAGAATACATTCAACTATATAATTAAAAAAAAAACTTATCTAACAAAAAAACCACCGGCGACATCTAAAATAATTCCACCAGTCATCAACCGACTTCCCTCACGAACAAAATCTAAAAAGGTAAACAAATCAGAAACATAACCAAATAACATAAATTCCTTACCTGGTAACACCAGAACCTATATATATATATATATATATATATATATATATATATATATATATATATATATATATATATATATATATATATATATTCTCCATCAATCGCTCCGCCCACTAAAAACTCCTGAAAATACATAAAAATACATTAATTATAAGTAAAATCATAAAATAAATATTCTCTTACCTGTTTTCAATGCGCCATCAGCAAATATGTCAAAATAAGACAGCTGATATAAATATAAGAAGGGGCACGCACACAAAGAAGTGAATCCAATTCCAATGCCCCACCAAATTGCTTTCCAAAATTGCCCATGGCCATGATCACAATAGGTGTGTTCGCGTACTCGCCTGCGGGTTCCATCGGGCGCCAGAAAGCGCCCGAAACCGCTAGATTTCTGTTCTGTTCTGTAGGAACGAACGGAAACCTGGCGGTTTCGGGCGCTTTCTGGCGCCCGATGGAACCCGCAGGCGAGTACGCGAACACACCTAATAAATATCGCAGCACTTGAACGAAAAGACTCAGATCACTTCGATCTTTCCCAGGAGAACTGAGCCTAGGAAAACTATAGTGATCTCACCCAATCAGGAGAATTGAGCCTGATAATCTAAAAATCTATAATTCCCAATCCAAATCAGTTGACGGAGTATTGTACCGTCAACATCCTAAGCTGTAGAATTGAGACAGCATCCCAATATAACCCCTTACGCTAATCAAATCCGAATCAGTTGACGGAGTATTGTACCGTCAACATCCTAAGCTGTAGAATTGAGACAGCATCCCAATATAACTCCTTACGCTAATCGATTCATAGTTATATCCAGCAACACGTAAACCAGCACACCAGTGATAGAAAACATCCAAATCAACCAAGCAGGGCAGAATTAAGCAGCAACCAAGGCCGAAACCATCAATTTTCTACAAAGTCCGCGCCATCTACTCAGAGAAACTGTGAACTTGAGTAAACCAGTACATCTGATCCAGCCAAGGAAAGCATCCAGACAACGATAAAACGCAGCTAGTATTTTCAAGGCAATTTTTTTGGCAATATCCATATAAGTTAAGTTTTTGTTGAATAAATAAATTAAATAATTAGAAAACCATCAATTATATTATATGAATTATATGAATTTTTAAAGTTGAATTGTATGAATTATAGATTTAAGAAATTAATTGTATAAAAGTTAGAAATTTCAATAAAGTTAGAATTATAAAAAGGGTGATTTTTTAAGGGGTGACAATTAGGTGATCACGGCACAACCGGGAAGTGGGTCAAATTTAACTTCCAAGATTTGACGACAAACAGTGTAAGTGTTGGCCGCCATTTTGAATTTGGAATGACGCCACATAGCTTATTGTGTTCTACCTGTCATATCCTTTCATTTGATACCCATGTCAGAGGGCCGCGGAGCACAATTTCAAAAATCGGGCGCCATTTTGGAACCGCCATCTTGATATTTTTACAAAATGGCCAGATTGCATTGTCACCCAAACTAAACGTATATGCAAAATTTCAGCTCTATCCGAAACCGGGAAGTGGGTCAAATTTAACTTCCAAGATTTGACGACAAACGGTGTAAGTGTTGGCCGCCATTTTGAATTTGGAATGACGCCACATAGCTTATTGTGCTCTACCTGTCATATCCTTTCATTTGATACCTACCCATGTCAGAGGGCCGCGGAGCACAATTTCAAAAATCGGGCGCCATTTTGGAACCGCCATCTTGATATTTTTACAAAATGGCCAGATTGCATTGTCATCCAAACTAAACGTGTATGCAAAATTTCAGCTCTATCCGAAACCGGGAAGTGGGTCAAATTTAACTTCCAAGATTTGACGACAAACAGTGTAAGTGTTGGCCGCCATTTTGAATTTGGAATGACGCCACATAGCTTATTGTGTTCTACCTGTCATATGCTTTCATTTGATACCCATGCCAGAGGGCCGCGGAGCACAATTTCAAAAATCGGGCGCCATTTTGGAACCGCCATCTTGATATTTTTACAAAATGGCCAGATTGCATTGTCATCCAAACTAAACGTGTATGCAAAATTTCAGCTCTATCCGAAACCGGGAAGTGGGTCAAATTTAGCTTCCAAAATTTGACGACAAACAGTGTAAGTTAAATAAAAGAATTTAAAAAATGCGCCATTCTTTTAATTAACTTTTTCATTAAAATTGAAATTTCACGCTTTCTTTAAAATATTTTTTATTTTTTACTTTTCAGTACATTTTTTAGTTAATGAAAAGAATTTTTTTAAAAAAATTTTTTTAACCATTTATTTTATTTTCTACTTTTTAGTTTATTATATGTATTCCGCCATTTTATGATGGCAATTCTATTAGTAAATCTACTAGTAATAGGCAATTCTAAATCTAAATCTAATTCTACGTCACACAGTTTACTGTATTCATTTGATACCCATGTCGTGGGCTCGGTGGAACATAATTGCAAAAACGGCCGCCATCTCGGAACCGTCTTCTTGATTTTTTTACAAAAAGGTCAGATTGCATTTAGTACTTATACATGATGAGTTGAACCCAAGTTGAACCCAAGTTTAACTACATGTAAACGGGAGTCGAGTTGGGTTAGGGTTGACTGAACTCGACTCAGCTCTGCTACCTGGGTTTAGTTGAAATTATGCATACGGACATGAGTTCAGTATTTGAGTAGTTGAATTTAGTTGACAGCAGCATCCCTGTGTTTGTTTGTGATTTTTTGTAACGTGTATTGCTTCTTTATTATCAACTCACCCTTAACTCAACTATTCATCTCATCATTCATACACATTAACCACCCAAACTACGAGTGTGTGCAAAATTGGAAGTTGATCGGTTATATTTTCTACTTTTTAGTCTATTATAAGCTTTCCGCAATTTAGCGGTGGCCGCCATTTTGAATTTGGAATGACGCCACATAGCTTATTGTGTTCTACCTGTCATATCCTTTCATTTGATACCCATGTCAGAGGGCCGCGGAGCACAATTTCAAAAATCGGGCGCCATTTTGGAACCGCCATCTTGATATTTTTACAAAATGGCCAGATTGCATTGTCATCCAAACTAAACGTGTATGCAAAATTTCAGCTCTATCCGAAACCGGGAAGTGGGTGAAATTTAACTTCCAAGATTTGACGACAAACAGTGTAAGTGTTGGCCGCCATTTTGAATTTGGAATGACGCCACATAGCTTATTGTGTTCTACCTGTCATATCCTTTCATTTGATACCCATGTCAGAGGGCCGCGGAGCACAATTTCAAAAATCGGGCGCCATTTTGGAACCGCCATCTTGATATTTTTACAAAATGGCCATATTGCATTGTCATCCAAACTAAACGTGTATGAAAAATTTCAGCTCTATCCGAAACCAGGAAGTGGGTCAAATTTGGAAGTTGATCGGTTATATTTTCTACTTTTTAATCTATTATAAGCTTTCCGCCATTTAGCGGTGGCCGCCATTTTGAATTTGGAATGACGCCACATAGCTTATTGTGTTCTACCTGTCATATCCTTTCATTTGATACCCATGTCAGAGGGCCGCGGAGCACAATTTCAAAAATCGGGCGCCATTTTGGAACCGCCATCTTGATATTTTTACAAAATGGCCAGATTGCATTGTCATCCAAACTAAACGTGTATGCAAAATTTCAGCTCTATCCGAAACCGGGAAGTGGGTGAAATTTAACTTCCAAGATTTGACGACAAACAGTGTAAGTGTTGGCCGCCATTTTGAATTTGGAATGACGCCACATAGCTTATTGTGTTCTACCTGTCATATCCTTTCATTTGATACCCATGTCAGAGGGCCGCGGAGCACAATTTCAAAAATCGGGCGCCATTTTGGAACCGCCATCTTGATATTTTTACAAAATGGCCATATTGCATTGTCATCCAAACTAAACGTGTATGAAAAATTTCAGCTCTATCCGAAACCAGGAAGTGGGTCAAATTTAACTTCCAAGATTTGACGACAAACAGTGTAAGTGTTGGCCGCCATTTTGAATTTGGAATGACGCCACATAGCTTATTGTGTTCTACCTGTCATATCCTTTCATTTGATACCCATGTCAGAGGGCCGCGGAGCACAATTTCAAAAATCGGGCGCCATTTTGGAACCGCTATCTTGATATTTTTACAAAATGGCCAGATTGCATTGTCATCCAAACTAAACGTGTATGCAAAATTTCAGCCCTATCCGAAACCGGGAAGTGGGTCAAATTTAACTTCCAAGATTTGACGACAAACAGTGTAAGTGTTGGCCGCCATTTTGAATTTGGAATGACGCCACATAGCTTATTGTGTTCTACCTGTCATATCCTTTCATTTGATACCCATGTCAGAGGGCCGCGGAGCACAATTTCAAAAATCGGGCGCCATTTTGGAACCGCCATCTTGATATTATGACAAAATGGCCAGATTGCATTGTCACCCCAACTAAACGTGTATGCAAAATTTCAGCTCTATCCGAAACCGGGAAGTGGGTCAAATTTAACTTCCAAGATTTGACGACAAACAGTGTAAGTGTTGGCCGCCATTTTGAATTTGGAATGACGCCACATAGCTTATTGTGTTCTACCTGTCATATCTTTTCATTTGATACCCATGTCGAGGGCCGCGGAGCACAATTTCAAAAATCGGGCGCCATTTTGGAACCGCCATCTTGATATTTTTACAAAATGGCCAGATTGCATTGTCATCCAAACTAAACGTGTATGCAAAATTTCAGCTCTATCCGAAACCGGGAAGTGGGTCAAATTTAACTTCCAAGATTTGACGACAAACAGTGTAAGTGTTGGCCGCCATTTTGAATTTGGAATGACGCCACATAGCTTATTGTGTTCTACCTGTCATATCCTTTCATTTGATACCCATGTCAGAGGGCCGCGGAGCACAATTTCAAAAATCGGGCGCCATTTTGGAACCGCCATCTTGATATTTTTACAAAATGGCCAGATTGCATTGTCATCCAAACTAAACGTGTATGCAAAATTTCAGCTCTATCCGAAACCGGGAAGTGGGTCAAATTTAACTTCCAAGATTTGACGACAAACAGTGTAAGTTAAATAAAATCGGGTGCCATTTTGGAACCGACATCTTGATATTTTTACAAAATGGCCAGATTGCATTGTCATCCAAACTAAAAGTGTATGCAAAATTTCAGCTCTATCCGAAACCGGGAAGTGGGTCAAATTTAACTTCCAAGATTTGACGACAAACAGTGTAAGTTAAATAAAGGAATTTAAAAAAATAAATGGTTAAAAAAAATTTAAAAAAAAAATTCTCCTCATTAACTAAAAAATGTACTGAAAAGTAAAAAATAAAAAATATTTTAAAGAAAGCGTGAAATTTCAATTTTAATGAAAAAGTTAATTAAAAGAATGGCGCATTTTTCATCAAAAAATTTTGTTAGAATTTGAAATTAACAAAGCAAAAAATTGAGGGTTATTGTAAATCTCACGCGATTTACAGTTATATTTTCAATTTTTGATGAAAATTGCGCCATTCTTTTAATTAACTTTTTCGTTAAAATTGAAATTTCACGCTTTCTTTAAAATATTTTTTATTTTTTACTTTTCAGTACATTTTTTAGTTAATGAGGAGAATTTTTTTTAAAAAATTTTTTTAACCATTTATTTTATTTTCTACTTTTTAGTTTATTATATGTATTCCGCCATTTTATGATGGCAATTCTATTAGATTTAAAATTACGTCACACAGTTTACTGTATTCATTTGATACCCATGTCGTGGGCTCGGTGGAACATAATTGCAAAAACGGCCGCCATCCCGGAACCGTCTTCTTGATTTTTTTACAAAAAGGTCAGATTGCATTTAGTACTTATACATGATGAGTTGAACTCAAGTTGAAACCAAGTCTAACTACATGTAAACGGGAGTCGAGTTGGGTTAAGGTTGACTGAACTCGACTCAGCTCTGCTACCTGGGTTTAGTTGAAATTATGCATACGGACATGAGTTCAGTATTTGAGTAGTTGAATTTAGTTGACAGCAGCATCTCTGTGTTTGTTTGTGATTTTTTGTAACGTGTATTGCTTCTTTATTATCAACTCACACTTAACTCAACTATTCATCTCATCATTCATACACATTAACCACCCGAACTACGAGTGTGTGCAAAATTGGAAGTTGATCGATCATATTTTCTACTTTTTAGTCTATTATAAGCTTTCCGCAATTTAGTGTTGGCCGCCATTTTGAATTTGGAATGACGCCACATAGCTTATTGTGTTCCACCTGTCCTTTCATTTGATACCCATGTCAGAGGGCCGCGGAGCACAATTTCAAAAATCGGGCGCCATTTTGGAACCGCCTTCTTGATATTTTTACAAAATGGCCAGATTGCATTGTCATCCAAACTAAACGTGTATGCAAAATTTCAGCTCTATCCGAAACGGGGAAGTGGGTCAAAATTAACTTCCAAGATTTGACGACAAACAGTGTAAGTGTTGGCCGCCATTTTGAATTTGGAATGACGCCACATAGCTTATTGTGTTCTACCTGTCATATCCTTTCATTTGATACCCATGTCAGAGCGCCGCGGGGCACAATTTCAAAAATCGGGCGCCATTTTGGAACCGCCATCTTGATATTTTTACAAAATGGCCAGATTGCATTGTCATCCAAACTAAACGTGTATGCAAAATTTCAGCTCTATCCGAAACCGGGAAGTGGGTCAAATTTAACTTCCAAGATTTGACGACAAACAGTGTAAGTGTTGGCCGCCATTTTGAATTTGAAATGACGCCACATAGCTTATTGTGTTCTACCTGTCATACCCCTTCATTTGATACCCATGTCAGAGGGCCGTGGAGCACAATTTCAAAAATCGGGCGCCATTTTGGAACCGCCATCTTGATATTTTTACAAAATGGCCAGATTGCATTGTCATCCAAACTAAACGTGTATGCAAAATTTCAGCTCTATCCGAAACCGGGAAGTGAGTCAAATTTAACTTCAAAGATTTGACGACAAACAGTGTAAGTGTTGGCCGCCATTTTGAATTTGGAATGACACCACGTAGCTTATTGTGTTCTACCTGTCATATCCTTTCATTTGATACCCATGCCAGAGGGCCGCGGAGCACAATTTCAAAAATCGGGCGCCATTTTGGAACCGCCATCTTGATATTTTTACAAAATGGCAAGATTGCATTGTCATCCAAACTAAACGTGTATGAAAAATTTCAGCTCTATCCGAAACCGGGAAGTGGGTCAAATTTAACTTCCAAGATTTGACGACAAACAGTGGCACAATTTCAAAAATCGGGCGCCATTTTGGAACCGCCATCTTGATATTTTTACAAAATGGCCAGATTGCATTGTCATCCAAACTAAACGTGTATGCAAAATTTCAGCTCTATCCGAAACCGAGAAGTGGGTCAAATTTAACTTCCAAGATTTGACGACACACAGTGTAAGTTAAAATAAGCGCCATTTTGGAACCGCCATCTTGATATTTTTACAAAATGGCCAGATTGCATTGTCATTCAAACTAAACGTGTATGCAAAATTTCAGCTCTATCCGAAACCGGGAAGTGGGTCAAATTTAACTTCCAAGATTTGACGACAAACAGTGTAAGTGTTGGCCACCATTTTGAATTTGGAATGACGCCACATAGCTTATTGTGTTCTACCTGTCATATCCTTTCATTTGATACCCATGTCAGAGGGCCGCGGAGCACAATTTCAAAAATCGGGCGCCGTTTTGGAACCGCCATCTTGATATTTTGACAAAATGGCAAGATTGCATTGTCATCCAAACTAAACGTGTATGAAAAATTTCAGCTCTATCCGAAACCGGGAAGTGGGTCAAATTTAACTTCCAAGATTTGACGACAAACAGTGGCACAATTTCAAAAATCGGGCGCCATTTTGGAACCGCCATCTTGATATTTTTACAAAATGGCCAGATTGCATTGTCATCCAAACTAAACGTGTATGCAAAATTTCAGCTCTATCCGAAACCGAGAAGTGGGTCAAATTTAACTTCCAAGATTTGACGACACACAGTGTAAGTTAAAATAAGCGCCATTTTGGAACCGCCATCTTGATATTTTTACAAAATGGCCAGATTGCATTGTCATTCAAACTAAACGTGTATGCAAAATTTCAGCTCTATCCGAAACCGGGAAGTGGGTCAAATTTAACTTCCAAGATTTGACGACAAACAGTGTAAGTGTTGGCCACCATTTTGAATTTGGAATGACGCCACATAGCTTATTGTGTTCTACCTGTCATATCCTTTCATTTGATACCCATGTCAGAGGGCCGCGGAGCACAATTTCAAAAATCGGGCGCCGTTTTGGAACCGCCATCTTGATATTTTGACAAAATGGCCAGATTGCATTGTCACCCAAACTAAACGTGTATGCAAAATTTCAGCTCTATCCGAAACCGGGAAGTGGGTCAAATTTAACTTCCAAGATTTGACGACAAACAGTGTAAGTGTTGGCCGCCATTTTGAATTTGGAATGATGCCACATAGCTTATTGTGTTCTACCTGTCATATCCTTTCATTTGATACCCATGTCGAGGGCCGCGGAGCACAATTTCAAAAATCGGGCGCCATTTTGGAACCGCTATCTTGATATTTTTACAAAATGGCCAGATTGCATTGTCATCCAAACTAAACGTGTATGCAAAATTTCAGCTCTATCCGAAACCGGGAAGTGGGTCAAATTTAACTTCCAAGATTTGACGACAAACAGTGTAAGTGTTGGCCGCCATTTTGAATTTGGAATGACGCCACATAGCTTATTGTGTTTTACCTGTCATATCCTTTCATTTGATACCCATGTCATGTCAGAGGGCCGCGGAGCACAATTTCAAAAATCGGGCGCCATTTTGGAACCGCCATCTTGATATTTTTACAAAATGGCCAGATTGCATTGTCATCCAAACTAAACGTGTATGCAAAATTTCAGCCCTATCCGAAACCGGGAAGTGGGTTAAATTTAACTTCCAAGATTTGACGACAAACAGTGTAAGTGTTGGCCGCCATTTTGAATTTGGAATGACGCCACATAGCTTATTGTGTTCTACCTGTCATATCCTTTCATTTGATACCCATGTCAGAGGGCCGCGGAGCACAATTTCAAAAATCGGGCGCCATTTTGGAACCGTCATCTTGATATTTTTACAAAATGGCCAGATTGCATTGTCATCCAAACTAAACGTGTATGCAAAATTTCAGCTCTATCCGAAACCGGGAAGTGGGTCAAATTTAACTTCCAAGATTTGACGACAAACAGTGTAAGTGTTGGTCGCCATTTTGAATTTGGAATGACGCCACATAGCTTATTGTGTTCTACCTGTCATATCCTTTCATTTGATACCCATGTCAGAGGGCCGCGGAGCACAATTTCAAAAATCGGGCGCCATTTTGGAACCGCCATCTTGATATTTTTACAAAATGGCCAGATTGCATTGTCATCCAAACTAAACGTGTATGCAAAATTTCAGCTCTATCCGAAACCGGGAAGTGGGTCAAATTTAACTTCCAAGATTTGACGACAAACAGTGTAAGTTAAATAAAAGAATTTAAAAAAATAAATGGTTAAAAAAATTTTTTAAAAAAAATTCTCCGCATGAATGGCGCATGTTTCATCAAAAAATTTTGTTAGAATTTGAAATTAACAAAGCAAAAAATTGAGGGTTATTGTAAATCTCACGCGATTTACAGTTATATTTTCAATTTTTGATGAAAATTACGCCATTCTTTTAATTAACTTTTTCGTTAAAATTGAAATTTCACGCTTTCTTTAAAATATTTTTTATTTTTTACTTTTCAGTACATTTTTTAGTTAATGAGGAGAATTTTTTTTAAAAATTTTTTTTAACCATTTATTTTATTTTCTACTTTTTAGTTTATTATATGTATTCCGCCATTTTATGATGGCAATTCTATTAGACTTAAAATTACGTCACACAGTTTACTGTATTCATTTGATACCCATGTCGTGGGCTCGGTGGAACATAATTGCAAAAACGGCCGCCATCTCGGAACCGTCTTCTTGATTTTTTTACAAAAAGGTCAGATTGCATTTAGTACTTATACATGATGAGTTGAACTCAAGTTGAACCCAAGTCTAACTACATGTAAACGGGAGTCGAGTTGGGTTAAGGTTGACTGAACTCGACTCAGCTCTGCCACCTGGGTTAAGTTGAAATTATGCATACGGACATGAGTTCAGTATTTGAGTAGTTGAATTTAGTTGACAGCAGCATCTCTGTGTTTGTTTGTGATTTTTTGTAACGTGTATTGCTTCTTTATTATCAACTCACCCTTAACTCAACTATTCATCTCATCATTCATACACATTAACCACCCGAACTACGAGTGTGTGCAAAATTGGAAGTTGATCGATTATATTTTCTACTTTTTAGTCTATTATAAGCTTTCCGCAATTTAGTGTTGGCCGCCATTTTGAATTTGGAATGACGCCACATAGCTTATTGTGTTCTACCTGTCCTTTCATTTGATACCCATGTCAGAGGGCCGCGGAGCACAATTTCAAAAATCGGGCGCCATTTTGGAACCGCCATCTTGATATTTTTACAAAATGGCCAGATTGCATTGTCATCCAAACTAAACGTGTATGCAAAATTTCAGCTCTATCCGAAACCGGGAAGTGGGTCAAAATTAACTTCCAAGATTTGACGACAAACAGTGTAAGTGTTGTCCGCCATTTTGAATTTGGAATGACGCCACATAGCTTATTGTGTTCTACCTGTCATATCCTTTCATTTGATACCCATGTCAGAGGGCCGCGGGGCACAATTTCAAAAATCGGGCGCCATTTTGGAACCGCCATCTTGATATTTTTACAAAATGGCCAGATTGCATTGTCATCCACACTAAACGTGTATGCAAAATTTCAGCTCTATCCGAAACCGGGAAGTGGGTCAAATTTAACTTCCAAGATTTGACGACAAACAGTGTAAGTGTTGGCCGCCATTTTGAATTTGAAATGACGCCACATAGCTTATTGTGTTCTACCTGTCATACCCCTTCATTTGATACCCATGTCAGAGGGCCGTGGAGCACAATTTCAAAAATCGGGCGCCATTTTGGAACCGCCATCTTGATATTTTTACAAAATGGCCAGATTGCATTGTCATCCAAACTAAACGTGTATGCAAAATTTCGGCTCTATCCGAAACCGGGAAGTGAGTCAAATTTAACTTCCAAGATTTGACGACAAACAGTGTAAGTGTTGGCCGCCATTTTGAATTTGGAATGACGCCACATAGCTTATTGTGTTCTACCTGTCATATCCTTTCATTTGATACCCATGCCAGAGGGCCGCGGAGCACAATTTCAAAAATCGGGCGCCATTTTGGAACCGCCATCTTGATATTTTTACAAAATGGCCAGATTGCATTGTCATCCAAACTAAACGTGTATGCAAAATTTCAGCTCTATCCGAAACCGGGAAGTGGGTCAAATTTAACTTCCAAGATTTGACGACAAACAGTGGCACAATTTCAAAAATCGGGCGCCATTTTGGAACCGCCATCTTGATATTTTTACAAAATGGCCAGATTGCATTGTCATCCAAACTAAACGTGTATGCAAAATTTCAGCTCTATCCGAAACCGGGAAGTGGGTCAAATTTAACTTCCAAGATTTGACGACAAACAGGGTAAGTTAAATAAAAGAATTTAAAAAGGTGTTTAAATCCTTACTAATATTATAAATGCGAAAGTAACTCTGTCTGTCTGTCTGTCTGTTACGCTTTCACGCCTAAACCACTAAACCGATTTTGATGAAATTTGCTACAGACATAGTTTAGACCTGGTAGACGGACATAGGCTACTTTTTATGGAGAAAAAAAGAGTTTAAGGGAGTGAAATGGGGTTCAATAAGTTGTAAGGGGATTTTTTATCTTTACTTTTTTTAAATTCTTTTATTTAACTTACACTGTTTGTCGTCAAATCTTGGAAGTTAAATTTGACCCACTTCCCGGTTTCGGATAGAGCTGAAATTTTGCATACATGTTTAGTTTGGATGACAATGCAATCTGGCCATTTTGTAAAAATATCAAGATGGCGGTTCCAAAATGGCGCCCGATTTTATTTAACTTACACTGTTTGTCGTCAAATCTTGGAAGTTAAATTTGACCCACTTCCCGGTTTCGGATAGAGCTGAAATTTTGCATACACGTTTAGTTTGGATGACAATGCAATCTGGCCATTTTGTAAAAATATCAAGATGGCGGTTCCAAAATGGCGCCCGATTTTTGAAATTGTGCTCCGCGGCCCTCTGACATGGGTATCAAATGAAAGGATATGACAGTTAGAACACAATAAGCTATGTGGCGTCATTCCAAATTCAAAATGGCGGCCAACACTAAATTGCGGAAAGCTTATAATAGACTAAAAAGTAGAAAATATAACCGATCAACTTCCCATTTTACACACACTCGTAGTTCGGGTGGTTAATGTGTATGAATGATGAGATGAATAGTTGAGTTAAGGGTGAGTTGATAATAAAGAAGCAATACACGTTACAAAAAATCACAAACAAACACAGAGATGCTGCTGTCAACTAAATTCAACTACTCAAATACTGAACTCATGTCCGTATGCATAATTTCAACTAAACCCCGGTGGCAGAGCTGAGTCGAGTTCAGTCAACCTTAACCCAACTCGACTCCCGTTTACATGTAGTTAGACTTGGGCTCAACTTGAGTTCAACTCATCATGTATAAGTACTAAATGCAATCTGACCTTTTTGTAAAAAAATCAAGAAGACGGTTCCGAGATGGCGGCCGTTTTTGCAATTATGTTCCACCGAGCCCACGACATGGGTATCAAATGAATACAGTAAACTGTGTGACGTTAAAATTACTAATAGAATTGCCATCATAAAATGGCGGAATACATATAATAAACTAAAAAGTAGAAAATAAAATAAATGGTTAAAAAAATTTTTAAAAAAAATTCTTTTCATTAACTAAAAAATGTACTGAAAAGTAAAAAATAAAAAATATTTTAAAGAAATTGCGTGAAATTTCAATTTTAATGAAAAAGTTAATTAAAAGAATGGCGCATTTTTCATCAAAAAATTTTGTTAGAATTTGAAATTAACAAAGCAAAAAATTGAGGGTTATTGTAAATCTCACCCGATTTACAGTTATATTTTCAATTTTTGAAGAAAAATGCGCCATTCTTTTAATTAACTTTTTCATTAAAATTGAAATTTCACGCTTTCTTTAAAATATTTATTATTTTTTACTTTTCAGTACATTTTTTAGTTAATGAAAAGAATTTTTTTAAAAAATTTTTTTAACCATTTATTTTTCTATTGTATAAAAAGTAACTGACTGACAGACAACGCACAACCTAAACCGCTGGAGCACAGTGCATCCCTATATTGACGTGGACATCCACTAAGAGGCGATTACTCGAAATGCACCCCCAAAGAGGATGAAATGGGGTTTACCCAAACCTCCGAAGCTGAAGGGCTGAAATTTTGACAGTGCATCCCTATAATCACGTAGAAATGAATGACTCGAAATTCACTTTATTTAATATTCATTTGTGATTGCTTCATAATTTCTTACATCCACGTAAATAGGCGAACAAACTTAACGAACGTTCGTCAAACCCTAAAATGTCACTTTTCTTGATGACATATACATGCCAATCTCTGCTTCAAAACTTGCAGATTTGTTGAGCAGAGGTGATATTCGCAGCAGTTTGTTTACCATATTTATTAAAAAAATGCACTATAATAAACCCTTTTTAGGGATAATAACAGCTGACTTTTTTGTTGGTTTTTTTAAGGAAAACATTGCACATAATAAACAGTTTTTAAAGGCGTTGCAAGGCACGCGGGTTTTATGCTAGTTGTTTAATAAAATTTAATCATTATTATATTTTATATTTTTAATATAACTTTTGTCTGCCGCGGCATGGGCGTTTATTATTTTTATGGGGGCTTTTGAGAGGCTTTCATTACGTTTTGTCGTGAAGGGAATTAATTTACGCGCGAATTACGTATTCATGAGAATATTCAACCAAAAACAATTTACTTTTAAATAAAAGAATATATAAATTTGAATTTAGAAATTTATTTTTATAATAACGTTTGCGTTTTAACCTCGACTCTTCGTACCAGACTGACTCTGGATTCCTGGCTGCTAGTCCATCTTACCCTAAGTCATTTGAAGTATTTAAATTACATTATCTTTCTTAGAATTTTGAATGTGGATTTAAGATACAAAATAAAAGTATTACATTATCTTTCTTAGAATTTTGAATGATGGATTTAAGATAGACAAAACAAAAGAATTCAATTACTTCTTTATAAAGTGCATGATTGAAATGAAAGTGCAATTGAAGTGAAATTTATGTTGAGGGTGCATTTATGTTGATTTGTGGAGTTGGGGACGTAACTCCTCCATCCTGAGAATGTAGCGAGGGCCACACGAGCGGATTGCTTCCTTGAGGCAACTCATTATGTACTATAACCTGTGGCTGATTTGGGGTCATCATGATCTTCTTATATAGATGTCTAGCAACGAAATATACTCCAAAAATAAAAAGAATAGTAAGGCCGAGTGATCCTGTTGCAGTGTAGGTATGCATCTTGGAATTTTGTGTTTGTGCTTCAAGTAATTTTATTGTTTTACTGTTATTAAAGGTCCAATTGCCTAGTTTCGATAAGCTGAGATGTTCCATGGTAACGGAGGTGTTGACTTCATTATAAAATGTTGGGATAACTTCAATGTGGTCCCAGATTTACTTCTATATGTTAGGTCGTTGACATTTATAGTACAGGATTCGAAGCGTATTAGGAATATTCCTCTTAAAATTCTTTTCTGGGTGCTGGAATCGCATGAGGTTTCCATGGTTATTCCTGATTTGCTGCTAAGTAGTAAGTAGTTTTCTTCTATTAAACCTACTGTTTCTTCAGATTGGATTTCGGAAACATTACAATGGGCTTTAATGTTGTTAATTATATTTGGTACACATTGGTCGGCTTCCAACTTGCAGATGGTTTTTTCTTTGCAGTATCTGATTCCTTCTATCGCTACGCAAGGCTCGTCCGTGTATTGAAATGTTTTTAACTTCCCAGTATAGGAAGTTATTGTAATCGGTCCGAAAATTTATTTTAATCTATGTTCAATCTCTACTAATATTTACTAATATTTTATGTTTGCATGTCTCAGCTGAGCCACGGCAGTGGTAAATATTTCTCAGCCCTGCTGGGAAGTGTGCCTTCTGTGTTAGAAGGGAAACTCTATATATGTATATATATATATATATATATATGGGTGATTGTCATGAAATGGGAGTTTTTGAGATTTGAACAAAAATTTGTGAACAAAAAAAAAAGTGCTGAAAAAAAATTTTCTCATGTGTTTTCAACATTATTTTGAAGTACTTTCTGTATATTTCCACATAAATACACACGAGGTATAGACAGTGAGAAGTTTATATCGAAAAGCCGAAATTATATGGCTTCGGAGGCGACAATTACGATAGCGACATTTCATCGAAAAATCCGTCGCTTTCATGATCAATGAGAGCAAACAATTTTTCCGAAAATTTGCTTGCTCTACAAATGCAAACAAATATACCGAACCGAGTTAAAAGAGATTTGCAACACATATCACAACGAAAACACACATTACGGAGGCGACAGTTTTTTTTTCTTCGATAATTTTCTTGAGGGTTGCTCTCTTGTTTATAAATTGTTCACAGTCTAAACGTCCGGCGAGGATAAACATTCATAAAGAAACTTGTGACGATTCGTTTTCACTACTTAGTGCCACTTGACAACCAATTTGTCGTTGCGTGTGCGCTATTCTTATAGTTTTTATTGAAATTTGCAACAAACAACAGTCAGAATGTAAACACTGACATCTAACTAAGCAGGTATCCGCCCGCGTAATACATACCGGTGATCAGTTTCGGAACACTGCTGCTATCGTTTGAGACCCTAGGCGCGCGGCAATAATGCACTGTTTTTCCGTAAACGTAGTGCCGTGACGTAAAAGCGGAAAATGGACAGGTTACGGAGGCGACATTTTCGGTGGTCGAAGGGCCGCCATTTTGTTCAAGAGTGCTTGCCGCGGGAGGCGATGAAGGAGAGAATGTTTTATTACTGGATGGAGATTTTCACCCCAGAAAAAATTTGTTTGAGGCGTTGTAGCTAGAGAACAACGGCCAGCCAGCCACTACCCCCATTTCATGACAATCACCCATATATGTATATATATATATGTATGTATGTGTATGCATATATAGATTTTCATGCTTAGCTGAAAAGTGCGCCTTCTGTGCTAGAAGGGTTAACTCTTGCTATTAAAAAATCGAAATCGAAAATTTCAACGTATTTTTATCTTTCAAGGTCCCAGGAGCATTTTAAGCAAAAAATTGGGAGGAAGTATGTTTGTGTGTATGTGTGTATGTGCGTACGGATGTGGTCATTTTTTCCTGCACGATATCGCGCGTACCAAAACTGATATCGACTTCGTTGAGGTGTTGTTCGAAGCGTATTAACCGAAATATGATCTGAAAAGAATTTCATGAAATTCGGTCCAGCCGTTTTTTTGCTTGAGCGACGTAAGTGATTTTTGTACCTGCACGATATCGCCCGAACTACAAAAGATATTGACTTACTTGAGGTGCCGTTCGAAGCGTATTAGCGACAATATAATCTGAAAAGATTTTTATAATATTCGGTCCAGCGGTTTTTTGGTTTAAATGTCTTAAGTGATTTTTGTACCTGCGCGATATCGCGCGAACTATAAAAGATATCGACTTAGTTGACGTGCCGTTCGAAGAGTATTAACCAAAATATGATCTGAAAAGATTTTCATACAATTCGATCGAGCCGTTTTTTTGTTTAAGCGGCGTAAGTGATTTTTGTACCTGCACGATATGGCCCGAACCACCAAAGATATTGACTTACTTGAGGTGCCGTTCGAAGCGTATTAGCGACAATATAATCTGAAAATATTTTTATAATATTCGGTCCAGCGGGTTTTTGGTTTAATTGACTTAAGTGATTTTTGTACCTGCACGATACCGCGCGAACTAAAAACTATATCGACTTCATTGAGGTGCCGAAAAACATTAATACATCAATTTTATATACATTTTCGTCATCCTAATCTTGTAAGTGCGCAAATTTAGTTTGACATTTTAACGAAAATATTGATAAACAATTGTGACAAATTCTCGGTATTATGCATATATTCTATATTGCCTATTGTTCATTTATTATTAAATTATCCAATCATAATATTCAACATCCATCATACTGGGAAGTTGATCGTGTGGACCGAAAGGGTCGAACCCACATCCCAACTAGTTTTACTTATTGGGACAATAAAGAAAGTAGGTGCTTCCAAAACATAAAACTACCCTATAGAAATACAAAGAAAAACGAATTGCAAAAAAAGAGCGGGACGTATACCATTCCTAAAAGACTATTGTATGGGGACAGGCAACCTGTTAAGACGATGTCCCAAATATTTGGATAAGGGCCAGGCAGAACGGTACGGAATTGTGAAGTCTCAAAATCTCTGCGTTAATTGTTTGGGATTACGTCACACAGCAATAAGATGTCCTAGTAAAGATAGATGTTATTACTGCAAAAATCCACATCATTCCACATTACATAGAAATCGGGAACAAAGGGAAGGCCATGCGAAGAGAATCGTAAATGCACCTGGTAACGGTAATTGGTCAACTAACAACCAATCTCATTCTGGAAGGGTAGGTGCTGGTTTCGATGCAGCACAATCCCAAGTGAATCCGAAGGAAATGGAAGCGTCCACCTCATTAAAAACATTGTTTGCAAAGAACATCCCTCAAGCTCAATCAGTTCTGCTGGCGACAGCAATGGTCATGGTATTTGGACCTGGGGGTCATTATCAACTTTGTCGGGCTTTGATTGATCCTGGGTCACAGGGGAGTTTCATCACTGAGAGAGTAGCGAGAAACTTGAAGCTAAGACAGCATAAAGTGCAAACTGTGATTACTGGCGTATTGAACATGGAAAGTGAAATTATCAAAACGAAGGCGGTATTCCAAATCAAGTCACCATTATATGACAACAATTCAATTAACGTACAAGCCTTTATTGTGAAGACCATTACTAATCTTGCATCGACCTGTCGACGGCCAGGACCTCTTTGGACGCACATCGCTGGATTGACTCTGGCTGACCCAAACTTTGATAGTCTAGGACATATTGACGTTTTATTGGGAGCTGACGTATATGCCGACATTATAGCCGAAGGATTACGAAAGGGTCCGTCAGGCACTCCAGTGGCGCAAAACACAAGTTTGGGTTGGATACTATGTGGAACAACTGATACCTGTGAAACAACCCCGTCACAGGTAGAAAGTTATCACGTGTCAGTAATTCAAGACGATGATCTACGCAAATTTTGGGAGCTTGAAGAGGTAGCAGTGGAACGAACTTTAACCCTAGACGAAAAATCGTGTGAGCAATTCTACAAAGACACAGTTTCTAGGGATATTAATGGACGTTATATTGTTCGGTTGCCCTTCATTCTTCCATCCTCGGAAATTAATTTGGGAACATCCCGAAAGTTGGCAATAGCGCGATTGTTGCGGGTGGAGAAACATGTGGAACGAAACGAGGGCCTAAGAAGGGAATATACGAAATGTATTCAGGAGTATCTGGAAGTGGGACACATGGAGGAAATTCTTAAGGATGAAACCACTCAATCTTGTTATCTTCCACATCACGCAGTAGTAAAACCCAGCAGTTCGACTCCGAAAGTACGCGTGGTGTTTGATGCTTCCTGCCCTACGAGTGATGGTTCATCATTAAATGACTTACTACACAAAGGGCCTACTATTCAAGAGCCTCTCGTGGCAGTGCTACTTCGTTGGAGGAAATACAGAATAGCATACATGGCGGACATCCAAAAAATGTACAGGCAAATTCGAATACACCGGGATGATGCAGAATTTCAAAGGATTGTATGGAGAGATGCCCCTGGAAAACCAATCAAAGATTATAGATTGCTCACAGTAACATTTGGTACCAAGAGCGCTCCGTATTTGGCCATCAGAACGTTGAAGGAATTAGCTTTTGTACAAAGTGGATTTACAACCACTACAGGAACCTTTCACTAAGAGAAAAATTTTATCATTAGAAAGCAGAGCTAATGTAACAACACTCCTTGTCACTGACACTACCAGTGAATGGAATTTGTTGGAAAGGTTCTCCAATCTATCTAAACTCGTGCGAGTGACAGCGTACTGTTTGCGATTTATAAAGAAGTTGAAAAGGTCATGTGATAACCATATGCCTTCATATTTAACATCAGAAGAACTTAATCAGGCGTTGAATTTTTGGATAAGACATGTGCAGAAGGCGGAATTCCGGCAAGAACTCACATGTCTTCAACATCAAAAGCCCATTGCATCGAAGATCCGATTACTGAAATTAAACCCTTTCTTTCATGAAGATGGATTGTTAAGAGTTGGTGGTCGTTTGAATAATTCAGCACTATCATTTTCCGAAAAACACCCTATAATACTACCTGATAAAAATCATCTTTCAGTAGTCATTGTGCGCAGCATGCATATAACTACATTACATGGTGGAGTACAGCTGATGTTTAATCTTCTTCGACAGAAATATTGGATACTAAATGCCAGGAATCTCATTAAATCCAACAATTACAAATGTACTATTTGTTTCCGTCAAAAGGGAGTGACGCGGAACCAATTAACGGCGAATCTACCTAGTTGCAGAGTGAACGTGAATCGTCCCTTCGCCCATAGTGGGATCGATTATTGTGGACCTTTTGATATAAAATCTTCAAAGGGACGTGGAATCCGATCTTACAAAGGATGTGGCTGTATTTGTTTGTATGGCAGTGAAGGCCGTACATTTGGAACTAGTGAGCGATCTCAGTACCGCTGGGTTTCTTGCAGCATTCAAACGGTTTGTCTCACGTCGTGGGCTCTGCACAGATGTAGTGATTGATCCAATTTCGTTGGAGCTAATTCGATTTTAATTCGACACAAAAACGATTTACTAAAGGGTTTGGAAACGGAAATAGCACAAAGTTTTGAAGAGCAGGGAGTAAAGTGGCATTTCATACTACCCGCGTCACCTCACATGGGAGGTCTGTAGGAGGCTGGCGTCAAGTCGGTCAAGTACCACTTAAAACGTATATTGGGGAAAACAGTGCTTACATATGAAGCAATGAACACATTGTTGGCGCAAATCGAAGCTGTTCTTAACTCACGGCGCTTAACCCCGATGTCTCAGGATTCTGAAGACCTCTCAGCTTTAACACCAGGGCACTTCCTTATTGGAGGACCTCTTCTGTCTCCTCCAGAACGGACGATCTTGGATGTCAAAACGTGGTGTTTAGATCGTTATCAATCTGTTCAGCAATTGTTTCAAACCTTTTGGAAGCGATGGAGCTTAGAATTTTTGAATCAACTGCAACAGCGGCCTAAATGGTTAAGGACGAAGGAAAATGTGAAACCGAACGATATGGTTCTCATCAAAGGCGAACGGTTGCCACCAACACGTTGGTTATTGGGTCGGATCATTGATGTCCATAAAGGCAGCGACAACTTGGTCAGAATAGTTACAGTACGGACCCACAATGCAATATTGGAAAGACCAGTTACAAAAGTTTGTCTTCTCCCAATCGACGATAATAAATACGCAAAGCCCGCCCCAGCGTAGCAATAACTTCTTCATTCATGTTCCTCCTATAGCGATTCACACTCCCTTCCACTCCTACTATCTTTGCTCAACCTCATATGCCGAATATTCACCAAGTTTATTTACAGAAATATTACGTTGACACAACCGATCATCCCTTTAGGTAAAGTTTGAAACCTGCAGTTCCAAGGGGGGGAGAATGTTGCAGCAACAACAGCAGCCCGCTATTGTTCTCGAGTACGGGACCCACATTCCTGGCACTCGAGATTAATCCCAGCTGGAGTGACTGGCAAAACTTTTGCATCGGCACTTGTAATCGTGAAATGGAGTGGATAGCAGCATAGTGAAAAATTCTAACGTAATAAATAAAAAGTGTTCGCTCTTAAATTAGAAAATTTGTAATTATAACTTATTTGGATATTTTGGCAATTTTTTTTTTGAGTGTAAATTAGAAAGAAGTAATTATTTTGGTGAAATTTTGAGAGTTTTTAATTACAGAAGCTTTGGAAAAACAGAAGCAGTTGGACAATATATTGAGGTCAGGAGGATTCAAACTACGAAAGTGGTGCGCCAATCATCACCAATTACTGGCCGGTATCCCAGTCGGAGACAGAGTTTCTCATCTGGAATTTCATGACGAAAACGAGTGTCAAGTCAAAACCCTCGGCATGACATGGTTGCCCACGACAGACGAGTTCCAGATTATCACTAGGCAATCCACCGATGATAAGGCTGTCACCAAAAGACGAGTCCTCTCAGACATCGCCCACTTGTTCGACCCGTTGGCACTAATGAGTCCTGTCGTGGTCACTGCAAAAATATTCATGCAAACGCTGTGATCATTAAAACTTGATTGGGATGCAGCAGTTCCGATGAATCTTCATACACAATGGAATCACTTCCGAAGAAATCTACAGGAATTAAATAGAATTAAAGTTCCAAGACACGTGTTGTCTAAATCTAACACAGTGAACAAGCACCTTCACGCATTTGCGGATGCTTCCGAGAAGGCCTACGGCAGTGCAATATATCTCCGATCCACATTTCGAGATGGAACTATAATAGTGCGATTGCTGTGTGCAAAGTCCCGAGTAGCGCCAACAAAAACCGTCACCTTACCACGCCTGGAATTATGTGCTGCCAAAACGGCTGCACAGCTCCTTCATCGAGTTCGCCAGGACCTCAATTGGCAAGACCCATGCTATTGTTGGACTGATTCACAGATCGTGGATCTTGTCATGGATAAACTCTCAATCCGCCAATTACCACACTTTCGTCGCGAACCGTATCGCAACCATTCATGAACTCACCACTGCCCAGCAATGGCGACATGTTTCGTCAAAGGACAATGCGGCTGAACTAGTTTCTCGGTTTGTATCGCCTGAACGATTACAGGAATGTAATTTATGGTTTTATGGACCCATTTTCTTGCACGCTCCTGAATCAGCGTGGCCAACAAGGCCCGTAGTCGAAGAAACAGATTTGGAGAAGAGGTCCACCAAAAGTACTTCGTTGACAGCTACAGTCACCACAGACATCATCAATACATTTGATCATGGTAACTCATTTCTCCACATGCAACGCACCATTGCTTATGTACTTAGATTCATAAAGAATTGTCGAACCCAAGTCACGACAATACGCCTCAATGGTCCTTTAACAGTTGAAGAATTAGAAGAAGCATTAATCATAATTATACGAGATTCGCTGCACCAAGGGTTCCCAGAAGAGTTAGTGCAACTTAAGAAGTCAGGATATGTGAGCACCAACAGCTCACTCGTAAGCCTCAACCCATTCTTGGATACCAAAGGACTGATTAGAGTCGGAGGACGACTAGAAGAAGCTAGCATCTCGTATGACGCCAAACATCCGATGTTGCTACCTTATCCACATGAGGTTACCAAGTTAATTATCAATCACCTGCACCACCTCAATCGTCATGCAGGAACTCAAGCACTACTTGCCATCGCTCGACAACGCTTTTGGCCTATTAAAGGAAAAACAATTACACGATCTGTCGTTAAGAATTGTGTTAAGTGTTGCCGAACAAAGCCTCAATTACTCTCTCAGCTTATGGGCAATCTACAGCCTGATAGAATTCAACCAGCACGACCATTTCTAAATTCTGGTGTTGACTTTTGTGGTCCCTTCCGCATACACTACAAGATTCGAGGAAAGGGCCCTACCAAAGCATATGTCGCTATCTTTTGTTGCTTTGCAACTAAAGCTGTGCATATAGAAGTCGTAAGCGACCTCACCACAGAAGCATTTATTGGATCTCTCAAAAGATTCACCAGCAGGAGAGGTAATTGCAAGAAACTTTACTGCGATAACGCTACAAATTTTGTTGGAGCCAAGAACCAAATGAAGGAAGAGTGTATCTACACTAAAACGGCCGAAGATCGCATCTCAAAATTCTGTGCAACCAAAGGGACAGATTTTAAGTTTATTCCACCGAGATCACCACATTTCGGCGGATTATGGGAGGCGGCAGTCAAATCCGCGAAACAGCTTTTTTATAAAAGCGTGTCAGCAGCCTCTCTTACATATGAAGAGCTAGAGACAATCATGGTCGAGATAGAGGCTATTCTTAACTCTAGACCTCTAACACCAATGTCGAACGACCCACTGGACCTTACACCCCTAACACCTGGCCATTTCTTGATTGGCGAAACTTTAACCAATAGTGTCGATCCGCTTGCAGAACCTAGGCAAGGAAACCTCCTCTACAGATGGAAGGTGGTAGCTCACTTGAAAAGTGAATTCTGGCAACGTTGGACGAAAGAATACTTGTGCGAATTACAACATAGGTATAAATGGAGCAAATGTAGCAAAAACATTCAACCCGGAACAATGGTGATCTTGAAGGAAGACAATGTACCAGTCTTGTCGTGACCGTTAGGACGTATAATTAGAACTATCAAGGGTCGAGATAATCTCGTCAGAGTGGCCGATGTCAAAACCACTAATGGGATCCTGCGTCGTCCAATCCATATAATGGCACCACTACCTGTAAAGTCTCAAGAAACACCTTCGGACAGTACCACAACCCACGAAGAGGATGTATCTCCACCAGAGGAATCATCAACCATACAACCTCTAACCGGGACAGAAGAGCCAAGGTCATCTAGTAATAAACGTCGTCGCACGCAGTCACCTCTCAGCCTGTTCTTAATGACTTGCTTGCTCCTACCATTATTTGGAACAGCAGAGATCATCATGAAACCATTTAATAATCAACCAGGATTATACTTTGAGGATTTAGAACCCACTTACCTAGCGGTAGATGACTGGGACTTAGTGGTATTCTTCGATCTCGCTACCTATCGCCAAGAGCTCGACCTAATAACGAGAGGAGTGAGAGAGTTGGGTGAAACCATGACATGCTGTCAATCATGCAACCAAACAGTAGCACATTTTGCAGCAGCAGCCATCGAAATCCATAACTCCAACGATCTCCTAACTCCACACTTTACTAGAAGACAGAAGAGAGCACCACTCAATATCGTTGGAAACATGGCAAGCGCTTTATTCGGAGTGTTGGACTCAGAATACGCTGAGAAGATGTCTCAAACCATCAAAAACTTAAACAGCAATCAAGAGCACTTACTATCACTCCTAAAAAATCAAACCTCGATTATCGACTCTACGGTGAACATCCTGAATTCAACTATTGCGATGACACAACGTCAGATCTACGAATTCGAGAAGTATGCCAATCAAACCAACTCGGTCATTGATTCCATAAACCAAGACCTGAAAGAGCAGCAAACAATTGAGTTCTTCAACGCCGTATCAATACAGCTTCTTCTCATCAGCACCAAGTACCAACGGATACAATCCGCGTTGCTGAACATAATTATAGACACCCATCAGGGGAGAATTAACCCAATGATTTTAACCCCTACTCAACTACAGACCCAGATCAACATCATAAAGGAAAACATACCACTGACAGAATACATGCTGCCAACAACAATCTACTGGAATTGTACAACCTAATCAATATCGAATGGAGGTTGACCGCCACAGAAATGATCTTCAGGTTGAAGATCCCACTAGTATCGACAGAGAATTATCAGCTTCTACATGTTATTCCCATCCCTATTTTTTTTTTTTTTTTATGTGAAAGGCTAGAGTCACAGGAAAGGCCCTTTATACTGTTGACAATCTATTTTCTTCTTATAGAGTGCAATGTCGAACAGCAGCTCTAGCCGGGATTAACAATACGTATTACACCATCGACCCCCTCTCACAATTTTTCATGGTAAACCTGCACCGTGATACCTACGCACCACTGTCACAACAGGAATTTTCGAGGTGCTCTACCATTCAATCTGCTCATATTTGCAGACCACGGCATGCTTTGTACAAAAGGAGCAACCACCCTGGAGCGTGCGAACTTCACATTCTCATACATCAGCCAATATTGGACTTATGCAAGGTCGTCATAACTCCCACAATACAACGATGGATCCCGTTGCAGACTCCCAGCCAATGGATTTATATGATGAACCAGGAGACAATTATCACGGTCCTCTGTGGTAACGCTATCTCGCAACGAACATTAGGTGGCTCGGGACTCATTACTATTTCTAATGGCTGCATTTTGAAAGACGATTCTACCACCGTCCGAGGACGCAATCGATATTCAACCACCCTCAACACCGCCCTCATCCCATCAAGGAATTTTACCGATCTGTTGTCACCAATTACGCGTTTAAACATGTCGTATCAACCTATACTACATCCAGCGATCGCAGACGACATATCCAACCTGAAGGGGCAAATTCGTGAGTTGCAGCAGAAGGAATCAACCCCTTTATTGAATGCACCAACCATAACACACCATCATATAATGCACTATGGTACAAGCATCGCGGTCATTGCATGATCGGATATTTATTTTGGAAGGGCTACCAGACATGGAAAACACCTCGACGACCATCACCAGCACCGCGAAGCAGAAATGGCGACTTCCGACTTTCCTCTTTAGCTAATTTAAACAGCGAGGCTGTTTAAAGTGGGGGAGAATGTTAAATCCATTAAATTTATCTTTAAGAATCCCATGTATTTTTAAGAATTACATTTAAATCTTCCCACAAAATTTTTCTTTAAATAATTATCTCAAGTAACTTTTTCTTTAAATTATTTTCACACGTTCACACGTATCAGGTTTCATCCACCGGCATGCACCTGTTTCTCGGTGCAAAACGCTGAATTAGCGTCTAGGCTTTTGCACCGAGAAACCAAGGTCAAGGTGCATATGCACTTGATTTATTTTATGCACATGTTAGCAATTTAAGATGTTATTTAATTATAGTCATAGCCGTAAGTTTTTTTACATTTTATCATTTAATTTTTAATAAAGTGAGTCTAAGTTCAGACAGCAAAGACAACAGTCGTGTTTTTCTTTGTACTATTAACCTGTTCCCTTTCAGAGAAGCCATTTGTTGTACAGGTACTAACCTGGGCAACACACCAATTATACAGCCAAAGATTGTACAGGTACTGAACCTGGGCAACACACCAATTATACAGCCAAAGATTGTACAGGTATTGAACCTGGGCAATCATTAAAGAAATTCCGTCAAATAAAAGAATTTGGCGCAAACAATTGCAAGAAGCATAAACTATTATCCTGCGACTAGTACAACAAACCAGCTTTCCACAAGAACATGACGATTTACACAATAACCGAACGGTAAGGCGCAATAGTCAATTACTCAAATTAACTCCATTCATTGGCAAGAACGACCTAATACGAGTTGGAGGAAGATTGCGTAATGCCACACTCTCATATAATAGGAAACATCCTATTATCTTACCACTGGAACATCCAGTTACCAGTATGATCATAGACAGAATACACCTCGACACTTTCCTGGAGGGACGATTTTAGTTTTAAGTACGAGCCGCCACAAATACTTGATTTTGGATGCTAGAAGATGCATCACCAGCTGCATACACAAGTGCCTCATATGTGCCAAATTGAAAGGACACACCATGACACAATTAATGGCAGACTTACCTACATATCGAGTTAATATAAGTAAACCGTTTACACATGTTGGTATTGACTATGCCGGCCCCATTACAGTCAAGGCCTCTTCTTTACGCAATGCCAAACTGAATAAGGCATATATTTGCGTTATGGTATGCTTTTCAACTAAAGCAGTCCACATCTAATTAGTCTCGGACCTTTCCACTGTCGCATTCATCGCTGCGTTGAAGAGATTTGCAAGCGTAAAGTCCATCAAACATCACCTTCGTCGAACAGTAGGAAAGGCCACCTGTACTTTCGAAGAATATGCGACAATTCTCACCCAAATTGAGGCTTGCCTCAACTCTAGGCCCATTACCCATTCATCTTGACTCCAGGACATTTCCTAATTGGACAACCTATGAACGCCATTCCAGATCGTGCCGATGATACACACGTATCCCTTACACAACGCTGGAAATATACACAATGTATGGTTAAACAATTTTGGAATGTTTGGACAAAGGATTACCTCAACCACCTCCAGCAAAGATTAAGATCGCAAGAAAAGCAGCCAAACATAGAAGTTGGAGATATCGTGCTTCTCAAGCAAGAAACTATGCCCCTCACCAGGTGGCCACTTGGAAGAATTGAAAAGGTATTTCCCGATCCTGATGGATTAACTGAAGTAGTAGAAGTAAAAACAGACAGCAATACCTTTCAAAGACCGATTACAAAAATATGTCGTCTGCCGATAGATCGACACACCTCTGTCAGCACAATAACAACTCCATGAAGGAACAACAAAGTTAAATGTTATTATGTTGCATGTGATGTGTCGTCAACACCAAGGTGTTTTTGTTGCCCAAATCCTGTTTCATGTCAACCTCCTATAATCAGTTAGCTTATTACAGAATGTCCGAGTACGATTATACAGAAGAGGATCTGGCCGCCTTAAAAGACAGTCTACTACAACCTTTTGGTAGCCCGATGCAAAGCATTTTCTTGGACTTGGATTACGATTTGCAACTGGACTTCCCTGAGTTAGCCAATCCAACCACTCCAGTAGCTGATGTGCCCAAAAATGTTCCAGTAAAGCTGACAAATCGCCAACGACGCGCAAGATTCCAGTCCCCACACTCAGCACTCCAGCCGTCATTAATGGACGTAAAACTTCCAACATGCAACTATTGAGGCCAACTACCTGTCTAAGTGAATTAAGAGATCGAATCGGCAACTGTTTTCAACGCTTCGCGATCAGGGAGGGAGAAGATTTATACTTGCAGAAACACCTGTTGGAACGGATCAACTATCAAGGCATTCAAGCAAGCAAAGGGAAAGAGCAAACCATTAATCTTTCCGGCAAAATCCAAGTCCGCTTGCGGGTTAAAGAGGATGGAACATTAACATTTCACCATCATCATAAACGTGGCATTAGCAAACTAACGAAAAAAACATCTTGAACGTAACCGTTCAAAGGGGGGAGTATGTTCAGCCCCAAAACTAAAATGAAAAACGCATTACAAAATTTATTAAGAAAAACCTTACGATTATACTTACCTGAAATGAATTAATCCAACAATTGAATTAAAATAAATTGAAGTTACCTAGAAAAGAAAAAAAAATGAATTTAATTATAAAATAAGAATTATATTATCAAAACAAATCATTGCAGCTGAATTTAACAATGATTTTCAAAAAAACAACAAACACAAGGAAAAATAGCAACATAAAGAGTTCACAAACAAACATATTTTCAAACTTTAACAAGCCAGTTACCTTTAGGGCATGTCATAAAAAAAACATTGTCCAATTTATACGTGAATTTGGAGTCGAATTCCGCGTATAAATTGATAATTAAAACACCTAATGACAGGTGTAAACAAATGCAAGGAAATTGGCAAATTTCTACTTTTACACAATTTCTTGCACGAACTACCACCGAAAACATTAAAACAACACTGGATGAGTATTTTGGCACTGGACTTACCTGTATAATAACATCAACACCTGATAAAAACGCGAAAAACACACTCGCGACTTCGCGAAACTTACCGCGGAGATTTAATGCTAACAACAACTGACACTCATGGACTCATGTTATGAAATGTCAATCTATATAAATATAATTGGAGTGTCTGTCTGTAATTTCAAAATAATTATGTTTTTTTAAGTTTTTTTGGTTATTTACATGTAATTAAAACAAAATCCACTATTTTTAATATTTTTGTCTGTCTGTATGTCTGTATGTCTGTCTGTTTGGCCGCGGTAATCTCGGAAACGGCTGGGCCGATCGGGATGGGAGTTTCACTGGAAGATTCAGTATTTTTGCGAGCATGTTTTAGGCTATTTATATACACCGTATATTAGCTCTATCTGTATGTATGTATGGATGTATGTATGTAGACAAAACTTAAAACTTGATTTTGACCCACTTCCATATAACCGTTCAACTTCAAATTTTGCACATATATTTAGTTCGGGTGACAATGTAATCTGACCACTTTGTAAAAAAATCAAGATGGCGGTTCCAAGATGGCGGGTGAATTTCGCAATTGGGCTCGCCGATCCCCGACATGGGTATCAAATGAAAGGGGATGATAATTAGAGTACAATTACCTATTTTTTGTCATTATAAATTCAAAATGGCGACCAACTATGCCGTACTCACCTTTTCTTTACAACCCACTCGATATGGGTACCAAACAAAAGGATATGACAAGTAGAATACTATTACCTGAGCGGCGTCATTCAAATCTATCTATCTATATAAATGTAAATGGCGTGTCTGTCTGTGATTTAAAAATATAGTTCTGTTTCATATGGTTATCGATCTTCTATCTATCTATCTATCTATATAATTATAATTGGAGTGTCTGTCTGTGATTTCAAAACCCATTTTTAAAATTGTTGGCTGTATGTATTGCAATGGGAATTTCACAAAAAGATTTAATACTTTTGCGGCCATATTTTAGGCGAATACGACTATCAGATACGATTATCGGTACCGACTATCGTCTCCGACTACCGGGTTACTTTTTAGTCTAACCTATAGGAGAAGGAAAGCAAGTGATCATTCGAATTGTATACTTGACAGACCTGTATCTAAATATCTAGATATTCCAAAAAATATCCTGATCGTTTTATAGGAAACATTCACGGAACAATCGATATTTAAATAGGCTATTTCAGGTCTACAATTGCAATGATAAAAAGTTTGTACTCTATCAGGGATATATTTTTCCCGATTATCGCCTTCGGTTTTTCAGTCTGATCCGACAGTAGAATAAGGTTTCGAAAGGCAGCCATCGATATTTATTATCGGCCTTGAAAATACTACTCCTTCTGAAACTTCGACTCTTTTAAAAATGACTTCCACTTTTTGACTTTCCTCGCTATGAAGGATTTTTATTGATTGTAATAATAGGTACGCATTCATTCAGATTCTGGCTTCTTTTTCACTCGAAAAAAAAAAATTATTTTGTTGATATACATATACTAGCGAGCCGTAATTGGGATTCCATTTTATAGAAATAAAGAAGTATGCATAGCAAAGGGAACTTCCAAAACCTCAATTTCAGTAGACAATTTACAATATTAAAAAAGGAAACCGCAAACAATGTAAATACAAAAGTCGCATGCCATATTATCCTACAAGAGAAATTAGGTAAACAGGTGAATGTTCAGGTATTGTTTTGGGTCGAAAATTCGGCCTTCCAGGAATGGCAATAAAAAAACGAGTACCTGTTTTTTTATGATGGGTTAAAAAGAAGTCTATGAATAGGATATTTAAAACAAGGTTCTGCCAATTATTGTAATGGTACACTTTAAAGGAAGCTAGAGTATTTCATTCAACACTTTAGTCTTGAAGAAGGCTTTGAATGATCGAGTTTTGTTTCGTAACGAAGTGATTTTGTGACGAACAGTTTAACCTTGGTTATAGAAAAAAAATTGTTTTAATTGATTTGGTGATTTAGCGTGAATTTATTGAGATAATTTTGAATTTTATTTTTTTTCCCAATCTGTGATTTTTTAAATTAAAGTGGAAATTAATAAGTGTAAATAAGAGATATCTGTGAAAATTCGAGTAGGCGTTGCAAGGCACGCGGGTTTTTGCTAGTTTAATATAAAATTCGATTTTGAATTCGATGGTGATGCCAGAAATGCATATTTATGCATCAATAAAAAGATATTTAAATTTATTTAAAATCTAATAGATGGCAATTAGAGGAAAAAAGAAAATCAAAATTGCCATTTAGAGAGGGACAAATATACAAATGCCACAAACCATTTTCGAAATTGGCAATCACCATACAAGTCAAATTGATGCCAAAATCATGTAATAATGGCAAAATTACAAATGTTTCTTTAAAAATTAAATAGAATAATATATAGAAAAGGTGAGAATCAATGAGTAACATACATATAGGTTTAGTGATCACCATACAAGCACGGCTAAATTAATCGAGGAATCCGGCTTCAACAAGGATCTAGTCACTCGTTCTTCATAGCAAAATAACAGGTAATCTGTGGAGCAATATGCCAATTTGGTAATCGCTGCACAATATGTCTTCTATTTTATTTTAATACAAAATTATGAAAAAATGTATGCCCTGATTTTCTATTACAGACAAATTTTATCATTAAAAGGAAGAAGAAGAAGCAGGTTATTGGCAATTGGGAAAAGCAGTTTATCGGCATCACGGAATAAATTCGACGTAGTACTGAACTTTTTGGAAAACTATTTTTTATTGAAAGAAAAAGGGAAAGTGAATAAAAATAGTAATAATACCCACATATGCCCCAATGGTGAAAGCGAGTATTTACATGCTAATTTTGTTTGAATAGGTTTAAGGCGTGTGTAATATCATTGTACAAAATAATAATAATAGATTGAATAAATACTTGAAAGTTAAACCACCACGATTCCTTTTATTTCCAATACAGGCAATTTAATATTTTTTTAACTTTTTTGCTGTATTACACACCACACGATATAAAATTCATGCAAGTTCTTGCTCAAAGTAATTGTTTATTTTCCCAAAGAAGATCAATATGTGTTGTTTATAGTTTGTTTGTTGTTTTGCTGCATCTACGCTGAAGTGCGGCAACCACGACGGCGTACGTACTCCAATGAAAATGAAACGCCCTTAACGTTTAGAAAATAATCTCTTTCTGAACGGAAAGTTAAAATTTTTAGGTAAGTGAAACAAAATTTATAAATCTGATTGAACCGCTCATTCAAAAATCGTAACAAGTAAACCAAGTCAACAATGCTTAAATTATTCCAATTTTCCTCCGCTGCCAATTATTATATTTGGGCACCTTTTAATTATGAAACGATTTCCGATACTCATAAAATGATATCTAATTAACACAACCAGTATAATGTAAAATGGTTATACATTGCTATGGCTTTTCATGCCCTAATAAAATATTGAGACTGTAATTATGCGTCTTCTCCCATTCGCATTGTCATAGGTTGCATAATGCATAACTACATTACTTCAAGTTGGTTAAAATTATGGCACAGGCGAAATGTTCTGTCAGGGACTGCAAATTTAATGTATTTGGGAAGAGAAACTTGCATATAATGGTGCTCTGTTTTCGGTTTATAGAGCGTGGGAAACCTTAAAGGAATGTTTTTCATGGTTGCCCTAGATTCGGCTTTTTGTTTTATCTAATAAACCCGGTAGTAATACCATTTATGTTGCCGTAAACACCCTCCATTTTTGGCGGTAATTCTAAAAGTTATAATTTTGATACAACGTCATTTCTCAAATCTTTAAGGGATTTGCTTGGCAGTTAGGGACATAATATAAGAAAAAACTGGGATGGTGTTAGCGAAGTAACTGGCAAAAAAGAGATTGCAAAACAATGGACCCATAACTCAAGGGACTTCTATTCTATCTTCAAATATCAATTTGAGCCTGTCAACATTTAATTTTTGGGACTAATTCCAGCAGGACTTTCGCGCCTAAAAAAATACAAGGCAAAATTAGGGACACGCTTTTGCTCTCTTTTTGCTTATTAAATTTTATGTAAATAACGGTATCTCTTCCCTTTTAAAAATATTGATCCAAAAGATATCCCTCCCCTTCATAAAAGTGTTTTCCCTTGTTTTTCTTCCGTTACTGCAACAGTTGGTGATAAAAATGTACAAGTATGTTGAGATATCTAGGAAAAGCACTAAAAAAATTAATTTGCATTCATCCCAAATTGAAGGCTGAGCTGAGCAGTCAGGAGGAATGTCCTTCGCAAAGAAGCAGTAAGAAGTAGAACGAATTGGATAAAATCGGAGATACTGAACCCCTAATTTAAATGCTACTATTGTTTCAGCAAATTTTATAAGATCGGATAAAGCAGATTAACCTGCATTTGTATTAAATTACTTCCAATGCTACTATTGTTTCAGCAAATTTTATAAGATCGGATAAAGCAGATTAACCTGCATTTGTATTAAATTACTTCCAATTCATTTCCCATTTCATTTATAATGGAGCAATTTTCGTAAATATTCAAGTCGTGCTGATAAAGTATGGCCTATTTCATAGGTATATTCATTGAAAATGGGAAAAGTAGATGTTCTGCTACTTAGAACTTTCGCTACTAATTGCAGCAATTTTTTTTACATTATTAAACAAAAGTAATTTCACTATAAGAATTCAGCTTTCTTCTAGTAATATTATATTAATATTGTGATAGATTAGGTGCCATCTCTTAGAAGTGTGACATAAATATTATTTGTAACGATTTATGTACTAACCTAACATATGCCGAAATCTTTTAGACTAAAATTTAAGCAAATGGTAATTAAAGATAAAGCTTTTCGAAATTTTCGGAAAGAAAAATAATCCAGAATGATCTAGACATTGGTGGAAATATCTGAAACTTGGACAAGAGAGGAGCTTGGATATATGTATGTATAAACGCAATGCCAACGATATTTACAGGCAGTTTTGGTTTGAGAAGCAATAAAAGTGCTCTAAAGTGAAGGAAGTGGTTGCTGCAAAAAAGCCATGATGAAATGACAAGATATTATCGCCCCTAACTAGCCACCTCTCCAACGAACATTCAAATCTCAATTAACCCAAACCTCCGCGCGGACATAAGGTACTTATATCAAAATTGCAGTGGTTTGAGAGGCAAAATTAATAATCAAGAGTGGGAGGTATTCTTAAAGCAGTCAAAGTATCTTTAACTAGTGAACTGATCAAGACTGATCGTGCACACTCATTTGATCATGTTTTCATACGAGCCAAATCAGGCAACAGACATATCGTTCTACATACCTCTAAACTCTGAAGAGTCTGAATATGACGATTTATTGCATATTTTAGACTAGCATAAACCCCGCGTGCCTTGCAACGCCTTTAAATAAAACCTGTTTAATATGTGCAATGTTTTGCTTCAAAAAAAAAAAAAAACAAACAAAAAAGTCAGCTGTTATTATCCCTAAAAAGGGTTTATTATAGTGCATTTTTTTAATAAATATGGTAAACAAACGCTGCGTATATCACCTGTGCTCAACAAATCTGCAAGTTTTGAAGCAGATTGGCATGTATATGTCATCAAGAGAAGTGACATTTTAGGGTTTGACGAACGTTCGTTAAGTTTGTTCGCCTATTTACGTGGGTGCAAGAAATTATGAAGCAATCACAAATGAATATTAAATAAAGTGAATTTCGAGTCATTCCTTTCTTCGTGATTATAGGGATGCACTGTCAAAATTTCAGCCCTTCAGCTCTAGCGGTTTAGGTTGTGCGTTGTCTGTCAGTCAGTTACTTTTCATACAATAGAAAAAAGTAAACAAAAAAATCCCCTTACAACTTACCCCCTCAACCCTTTTTTCTCCATAGCCTATGTCCGTCTCCAAGGTATAAACTATGTCTGTAGCAAATTTCATCAAAATCGGTCCAGTGGTTTAGGCGTGAAAGCGTAACAGACAGACAGACAGACAGGCTTTCGCATTTATAATATATTGTAAGGATGATACTAATAATTCCCTACGCGAAAGCGATGAAATTTTCGTTTTAGGGGATTCTAACCGCCCTAATCTCTCATTCATTCCTGACGTGGACACGATACTTTTTATGGCAACGGTCTACACCAAATTATCAGAACCCCCAATTCTTGTGGAAAATGGTTTGACCTAATTTTCACTAACTCACATGAGGAGCTAAACCTTCTGCCTGCCAGAGGAAAATCTATTTAACAATTCTGTCCCCCACTCCGCATGGATCCTAGAGATTAATTTCACAATCTCTAAACACACCACGTCATACAATAATTCAATTATTTATGATTTTAAGATTGCGGACTTTAACAGCATCAGCTGTCGAATTATCTCTAGTTGACTGGGAAAATAGGCTATTGGGTAATAATATTCACGAGATAGTGTCTTCGGTTTACACTATTATTTTTAATATTATTGACAAAAATGTGCCCAGAATCCAAAAAAGGGATAAATTATCTGTGTAATGTCTTTACTATTAAAAGATTACCTTTTGGATTTAATAATGATATTTATTGAAATATGTGAGTTACACGTGTGTAACTTTTGCGGTTATGACTCGAAGTTGGAGGCATTAGAAATGTCTAATATAAATGTAACTATGGTCTAAAATAAAGTTATGCTACCAATACACTACACTTCTCCCCGCTTTAAAAGTTATTTAATCTCATTTTTTCTTTCTAGGAACTTTTGAGCGTAACTCATATTGCTTCTTACTAGTTACATTATTCTTACTTAAGTTATTACTACTAGAACAATTTCCTTCTCTTATTTCAGGTTGTATTAATTCTTTACTAATCTTTTCAAACGGATTATTAAGTGTTTCTGGAATATCATTATTGTCAATATTATCTAAGTGATTTTTATTTTGACAATCAACAATTTGATTCATATGTCTTTCAAATTAGTTTTTTATTCTTAAATACTTCTATTAAATAATGTTTTTTACCAATTCGTTTCATAATTCTTCCTTTAGTCCACGAAACTTTTCCTGCTATACTATAATCTTTTGTTAATACATATTGTTTAATTGTGAAATTTTTTTCGATTGACACTGCTATAATATTTTTGTTGCTTAAGTAATTTTTGTTTTACAAATTTTATTTGATCTTTTTTGTTTATAGGAACCTTACCTCCTATTGGATTTAATAAATCTAATCTAGACCGTAATCGACGTCCTAACATTAATTCAGCCGGTGTCAATCCTGTAGTACAGTGAACTGAATTCCTATCTATATAAATATAATTGGAGTGTCTGTCTGTAATTTCAAAATAATTATGTTTTTTTAAGTTTTTTTGGTTATTTACATGTAATTAAAACAAAATCCACTATTTTTAAAATGTTTGTCTGTCTGTATGTCTGTATGTCTGTCTGTTTGGCCGCGGTAATCTCGGAAACGGCTGGGCCGATCGGGATGGGAGTTTCACTGGAAGATTCAGTATTTTTGCGAGCATGTTTTAGGCTATTTATATACACCGTATATTAGCTCTCTAAGAATCACCACCCGGGCCCCATCCAAGACGGAAATAGTAACCGCAATTCATGCGATGGCCAATGGTAAAGCAGCTGGGAAAGATGGCATCCCGCCAGAATTGTTGAAAGCCGACTCAAGCCTCATAGCAGATGCGCTTCAGCCAATCCTAGAAATAGCATGGAACACCTGTACCTTTCCGGAGGATTGGACGGAAGGTATCATAGTCAAAATACCAAAAAAGGGGGACCTAACAATATGCGACAACTGGAGAGGCATCTGTTTACTATCTACAGTGGGCAAAATTTTGTCCCATATATTACTATCTAGGATAAGTGAGGCAGTTGACCGAACGCTTAGGAGGCAGCAGGCCGGATTCAGGAAGGGCCGCTCCTGTATTGATCATATTAACACCTTGAGAATAATAGTGGAGCAGTCTACTGAATTCCGATCCCCCCTTTACCTTGCTTTCGTAGATTATGAGAAAGCGTTCGACTCGGTCAATAGGAGCTTTATATGGCAGGCACTACGGCGACGTGGATTGCCTGATAAAATAATAGAATTGATAAAAGCCCTATATAACAATTCCAAATGCAGAGTTCTCCATAATGGAAAATTATCCGACAGCTTTGAGGTGAGCTCAGGAGTACGACAAGGATGCCTACTTTCGCCTTTACTATTTCTTATAGTAATAAATGACATCCTTGCCGGCGCTCTAGATAATCGAACAGGCGGCATACAATGGGGTTTGGTAGACCGCCTTAAGGACCTCGACTACGCCGATGATATCTGTTTGCTGGCCCACAGACACCAGGACCTCAAAAACATGTTGAACAATTTGGCAACAGAAAGTAGTCCAGCAGGCTTAAGGCTAAATCCGACTAAAACTAAAGAAATGCGGATAAATGCAAACACCATTGAACGGACAGCGCTGAATAACCGTGACGTGGAACTGGTAAATAAATTCTGCTACCTCGGTAGTGTTATTACCGAAAATGGTGGGGCAGAAGAAGACGTAAGTTCCAGAATAAACAAAGCACGAGGCGCATATGCATGCCTGTCCCGCATATGGAGATCAACGGAGATCTCAACTAACACCAAATTGCGGCTGTTCAACTCCAACGTTAAGGCAGTTCTTTTGTACGGTTGCGAAACATGGAAAGTCACCCAATTCATCACAGGGCGCCTACAAGTCTTCATCAACAGATGCCTTCGTCGTATCCTAAAAATCCGCTGGCAAGATAGAATTTCAAACGAAGAACTTTGGCGCCGTGCCGGCCAAGAAAGGATAGACGACCAAATCAGGCGAAGGAAATGGAATTGGGTTGGCCACACCTTGCGACGCGAAAACGAAAACCTAGCCAAACAGGCCCTTGACTGGAATCCGCAAGGTTCCCGTCGAGTAGGACGACCTAGAACAACGTGGAGGAGAACCCTACTAGAAGAAGCCGCAACAACTGGGAGATCCTGGTCGGAGCTGAGAGCTGTCGCGCAAAACAGATTCCGCTGGAGGGCAACTGTTTCCGCCCTATGTCCCATGAGGGATTAAAGGAGTTTAAAGAAGATATTAGCTCTATCTGTATGTATGTATGGATGTATGTATGTAGACAAAACTTAAAACTTGATTTTGACCCACTTCCATATAACCGTTCAACTTCAAATTTTGCACATATATTTAGTTCGGGTGACAATGTAATCTGACCACTTTGTAAAAAAATCAAGATGGCGGTTCCAAGATGGCGGGTGAATTTCGCAATTGGGCTCGCCGATCCCCGACATGGGTATCAAATGAAAGGGGATGATAATTAGAGTACAATTACCTATTTTTTGTCATTATAAATTCAAAATGGCGACCAACTATGCCGTACTCACCTTTTCTTTACAACCCACTCGATATGGGTACCAAACAAAAGGATATGACAAGTAGAATACTATTACCTGAGCGGCGTCATTCAAATCTATCTATCTATATAAATGTAAATGGCGTGTCTGTCTGTGATTTAAAAATATAGTTCTGTTTCATATGGTTATCGATCTTCTATCTATCTATCTATCTATATAATTATAATTGGAGTGTCTGTCTGTGATTTCAAAACCCATTTTTAAAATTGTTGGCTGTATGTATTGCAATGGGAATTTCACAAAAAGATTTAATACTTTTGCGGCCATATTTTAGGCGAATACGACTATCAGATACGATTATCGGTAGCGACTATCGTGTCCGACTACTGGGTTACTTTTTAGTCTAACTTTTTAGGAGAAGGAAAGCAAGTGATCATTCGAATTGTATACTTGACAGACCCTAAATATCTAGATATTCCAAAAAATATCCTGATCGTTTTATAGGAAACATTCACGGAACAATCGATATTTAAATAGGCTCTTTCAGGTCTACAATTGCAATGATAAAAAGTTTGTACTCTATCAGGGATATATTTTTCCCGATTATCGCCTTCGGTTTTTCAGTCTGATCCGACAGTAGAATAAGGTTTCGAAAGGCAGCCATCGATATTTATTATCGGCTTTGAAAATACTACTCCTTCTGAAACTTCGACTCTTTTCAAAATGACTTCCACTTTTTGACTTTCCTCGCTATGAAGGATTTTTATTGATTGTAATAATAGGTACGCATTCTTTCAGATTCTGGCTTCTTTTTCACTCGAAAAAAAAAATTATTTTGTTGATATACATATACTAGCGAGCCGTAATTGGGATTCCATTTTATAGAAATAAAGAAGTATGCATAGCAAAGGGAACTTCCAAAACCTCAATTTCAGTAGACAATTTACAATATTAAAAAAGGAAACCGCAAACAATGTAAATACAAAAGTCGCATGCCATATTATCCTACAAGAGAAATTAGGTAAACAGGTGAATGTTCAGGTATTGTTTTGGGTCGAAAATTCGGCCTTCCAGGAATGGCAATAAAAAAACGAGTACCTGTTTTTTTATGATGGGTTAAAAAGAAGTCTATGAATAGGATATTTAAAACAAGGTTCTGCCAATTATTGTAATGGTACACTTTAAAGGAAGCTAGAGTATTTCATTCAACACTTTAGTCTTGAAGAAGGCTTTGAATGATCGAGTTTTGTTTCGTAACGAAGTGATTTTGTGACGAAGCAGTTTAACCTTGGTTATAGAAAAAAAATTGTTTTAATTGATTTGGTGATTTAGCGTGAATTTATTGAGATAATTTTGAATTTTATTTTTTTTCCCAATCTGTGATTTTTTAAATTAAAGTGGAAATTAATAAGTGTAAATAAGAGATATCTGTGAAAATTCGAGTAGGCGTTGCAAGGCACGCGGTTTTTTGCTAGTTACATATAAATTCGCATTATGTACCTCATTTTTAAATTTAATCTTTAAATTACAAGTACCCTTAATAGTCATCGCCGTCTTATCATACCCTCTTACGCATGCATTTGTTTCCATTAAATTCTCCTCTGAGAATTTTTAACAGGTGGTTACTCAATTCGACGTGTAGGTATTTTGTGGTCCTGTTCACGCATAACTTTGTAACCCAATAACTTTTTTGCTTTTTTTTTGCTTCATTTGAAGGGGGAGCTTCCCACGGTGGTCCCGTTAAATTTTTTCTAAATTCTGATAACCGAGTTCGAAGTTAGGCATAAAAAACTGTTAAAATTGGTTCAACCTAAACATTTCATAGGCACCGAACAAATTACTTTCTTGTTCTAAATCCGGCAGCAGGCCGATGGGGAGTGGGTAGAGCGTCGGATCCTCGATTCAGCGTAGTGTGGCGTTTACAGGTTCGATCCCCGGTCGGGGCAGGCCGGTTGTTTTCTTTTCCTCTTTTTCTTCTTTCTGAAATGATTTATTAACATATTGGTCAGCGGCCGATAGTACTTGACATAACGCAAAGGGCTAGAGGGAAGTATTCTTGTCTGTGGGATCTGTGGGGTGCGAGTTCGATCCTTGGGCTCGCGGTGCTTTTTTTCTATATATCGACAAAATAATTATTTTTTAATTTCCTTCGGGGAATTTTGTTCCATATTAAACAAGTTTTCGACGTGAATACGTCTGTAAATTTGCTTCCAGAACAAAAGCCGATGAGAACGAAAATACGGCATATAGTTTTGATTTGCAGCTCAATAACTATTGTTTATATTGAATAAAGAAATATACCATGACGTGGGTGAAGAATCAAAGAATTTTATTTTTTACATTTGATTTCCCCGCTATTAATGGCAATTAAGATTATATTTCCTTGATTTGTATGGGTGTGTACTGTAAACAAACGTTGAACTTGATTTTGACCCACTTCCGTATAACCAATCAACTGCAAATTTTACACATTACGTATAGTTTGCATGACAATACAATCTGATCATTTTGCAAAAAACTCAAGATGGCGGTTCCAAGATGGCAGTCGAATTTTGCAATTGGGCTACCCGACCTCCGAAATGGGTATCAAATGGAAGGATGTGACAAGTAGAACACACTTCGCTATGTAGCGTCATTCAAAACCCAAAATGGCGGCCAACACAAAATGGCGGCTTACTTTTTCTTTACAACGTCCTTGTTATGGATATCAAATGAAAGTGTATGACGAGTATAGTACAGTAAGCTATCGACCTCAAAATAAAAATTTCTTTTAATTTCCCCCCGTGAATTTTGTTTCATATTAAATAAGTTTTTTTTTTTAAATTCTTCGGAAAATATGCAAATCGCGCGGCGGCGTGTTATACATCTCAAAATGGATTTTAAAAGAAGAATTAGGCTTGCAATACGTACGCTGCATCGTCTGTTAAACGATACTACGGCAACGTGTCATACTTATCGTAAAGGTAGGTTCATATGCATCGATTTAGTGTTTTAAATTGTCTGGCGCAAGTCGAATTGTGTAAATAAACTGAGTGCAAATGACGAGTGAAAATTACCTCCATTAGTTATTGCGCATTATAGTTATTCTTATCTACGCGTTCTATTATGTTACATTGATTGATAAGGTCGGCGGAGGAGCAAGTGGTCTAACATCACCGAGACATATTTCGTACAATCCAAACCTTTTAGATTGTGCAAGCCGAACAGTTGAGTTCACACGCAACGGTTTATTTGTGACGTGTAGGCCTACCTTAATAATTTTTTTTTCTAATAAACAACAAAAAATGTATAAATCAAAAGCATAAACAAGATAAGAAATCATCGCCAGGTCATTACCCAACACGGCACATTGTCCAGCTGCAAGGTCAATGTCAATTAATTGCCACCTGGCATTCCGGACGCGGGAGTATTGCAAGGTGACTCGCGCATTCCAAAGGAGCGTCAAGTTACCTTGGTACTCGTGCGCCTGATAGTGCCGGCCAGCAGCTGACAATGTTGCTGATTCCTAATTTAAGGAATTTATATTGGAATGTTTGGAATGTGCTTCATTGATTCATACTTGTCGTTTGTTATTTCCCATCAATAAGAATCTATGTAAGTAGAAATAGTATATAAATAATTCCGTTTTAATTAATAAAAACAGTCTACAGAGAACCACCGAAGTTTTAATTTAAAACATTTTAAATTTGCGCTGATCTTGAGATAGCTGCTTTCGAGCTCACTCAAGAGGAGTTAAAGCCATCCCTTGGCTGCTCCAAATAGTAGTGAGAAGCTAATAATATCACATTTTATATTGCCCCCGAAAAAAATGAATGGACTAAAAAGTACGAAATAAAAAAAATTTAAAAACCGACTTCAGAAAAAAGCCGCACAAAATGCACAAAAAAGGATGAAATAATTGTTTGTAATTCTTAACAACATTAATCCAATCAGAATGGATCTAGAAAGAAGAATCACTTTTGAAGACGGTGCCAGGTAGTAGTTGACTTTGATTGCACTAACTCTTGCTTCGGGAATAGTTTTCATTTCTTTGTTAGGCTTATGCCCTTAATACATCACCCACAGGTGTTAGCACCGTCTTCAAAAGTGATTCTTCTTTCTAGATCCATTCTGATTGGATTAATGTTGTTAAGAATTACAAACAAGTATTTCATCCTTTTTTGTGTATTTTGTGCGGCTTTTTTCTGAAGTCGGTTTTTAAATTTTTTTTTATTCTTTGTATAATTCGTATGAAATGGCTGAAACTTGCGATCCACTGTCGATCTCCATTTTCATAGGAATTTCGTTCACTAGCACATCTACAACAACAGGATATTTAGAATTTGTTTTTAATTTACTGATATGAAAAATACCTACATCCTTTTCATGAATATAATTCAAATTTGGGTTAGTATTATTATAAACTAGCTGGGACCCGGTGCGCCTACGCTGCACCAATAAGTCAATAGTAAACAATAAAAACCATCCATTGACTTAATATTTTTCGAGATACGAATTTTACACAGATGAAATGCCTCAAAGAACATGGGCCTTGCGTCGGCCGCCATGAATCGGTATATTGAGTCTACTACATTGCTTATTGTATTCTACTTATCATACCCTTTAGTTTGATACCCATTTTGATAGGGCTGTGAAGAAAGTGGTAATCCGGCCTCTTTAGACGGCCGCCATGAATCTAAAGATATATTTTGTATACTACATTGCTTATTGTATTCTACTTATCATACCCTTTCATTTGATACCCATGTCAAGGTGGTTGTGAAGAAAGTGGTACCCCGCCCTCTTGAGACGGCCGCCATGGATCTAAAGATATATTTTGTATACTACATTGCTTATTGTATTCTACTTATCATACCCTTTCATTTGATACCCATGTCGAGGTGGTTGTGAAGAAAGTGGTACCCCGCCCTCTTGAGACGGCCGCCATGGATCTAAAGATATATTTTGTATACTACATTGCTTATTGTATTCTACTTAACATACCCTTTCATTTGATACCCATGTTGAGTTGGTTGTGAAGAAAGTGGTAATCCGGCCTCTTGAGACGGCCGCCATGGATCTAAAGATATATTTTGTATACTACATTGCTTATTGTATTCTACTTATCATACCCTTTCATTTGATACCCATGTCGAGGTGGTTGTGAAGAAAGTGGTACCCCGCCCTCTTGAGACGGCCGCCATGGATCTAAAGATATATTTTGTATACTACATTGCTTATTGTATTGTACTTAACATACCCTTTTATTTGATACCCATGTTGAGGTGGTTGTGAAGAAAGTGGTAATCCGGCCTCTTGAGACGGCCGCCATGGATCTAAAGATATATTTTGTATACTACATTGCGTATTGTATTCTACTTATCATACCCTTTCATTTGATATCCATGTCGAGGTGGTTGTGAAGAAAGTGGTACACCGCCCTCTTGAGACGGCCGCCATGGATCATTTTAGTTTCAATAGCGTCATGGCCTACCTACTGTTTGACAGCTGCGTAAATTTGAAATTTTCATTAAATGTAATGATTCAATTTAATGACAATTTTACATTTGTCAAACAATAGGTAGGCCATGAAGCTATTGAAACTAAAATGAAGTGAAAATTCCTAAAATTACCATTTTTTTTGGATTTTGCAGCTGTTTTTTTTGGTTAAAGGTATAAAAAATAGCCTACGGCCTATTCTCAGACCTACATGTGTTGCTAAGCGACGGAACCCCTCCACTAACATTTAAATCTTATGGTATGCTATTAAAGTACAAATTGACTTTTAAGTATTATTACGAATCTTTTGTATGGGAATATAGAGGAGTGTTTTTTTTTTTGTTTTTTCAGGCAATTTTTTTAAGTTTTCTCTCCGTAAGAACCATCCTCGTACTTCAACGAATATTCGAAAAAAAAAATTAGTCCAATAGGTCCAGCCGTTCTCGAGTTTTGCGCTTAGCAACACATTTAGCGATTCATTTTTATATTATAGATTACCTTAGACATTTTTTGCCCTTTCTGTTTACATTTCTTACACCTAAAATTTTTATATCTGCATTGATGGCTCTGGTGATTATTATATCCACAGACGGACCTGTCATTCATTCCTATTGTTGACTTCGATTTTGAATGCGTCACTGTTGCTGTCGCTGTTTCATTAGACCTTCGCCCCCTGAGATTTGTTTGGGCGCCTTTCCTTATGCTTGTTTTGAAGACTTCTAAGTCTTGCTGCTCGTGTTATGTAGAAATTTTGAGCCTCCCTCAAAATTATTCCAGTTCCCATATAAATCTCTAAAACTATTTATTTCTTAATATCAAAAAACCTTGAACCTTTAATGTCATATACACTAAGAGTGCACGGGGCCGGTAAACGACCCGTGCACAAGTCCCAAGTGTAACCTGAAACGCCAAAGGAAATTGGCAACAAATAATTAGCGCAATTTGTCTTGCGAAATTAATAAATGAAAGAAAAAAGCTCGTAAGCAAATTGCGCCAGTTTCAGGCCACTTGAAGAAAAGCCGACGGGTGCGTTTTTCCGGCCGGCGACCTCAGCCTTGGGTCAAGCACCAGCAGGTGATTTTTGCACCTAGGTTGAAGGCCCGGAAGAAAAATGCAACCGACGGATTTTTCGAAAAGAAAGCTTTAGGTAACTAAAGCACGATTGATTTTAAGATCGAAGAGTACTGCTTCAACTTTGATCCGTGGCGGGCGGACTTCGATCGCGGCACATCGAGAATTAATTAATAAAAAATAATAAAAAGTAGTAAACGCGGTCGGTGGTGGTCACGCTGGCACCGTGGCGGTTGCTTCGGCACCGTGGCGGCTGCCAGTGCAAAACACATTTAAATAAAATAAATAACAAAATAAAAGTAAATTAAATAATGATTAAGTTGTTTGTTACCGCTAAGCAAAAAAAAAAAAAATGTGTTAAGTAATAATTATTATGAGTGTTGTTTTATATTATAACAATTATTGTGAGATCATTCAATAAATAAAGAATAGACTCCAGTGATATATGAAGATTTATTTAGATGAAAATTTAACAAACAAAAAAATAAGTAAAATAGTGAAGTTCTTTAACACAACAATTGGCGCAGCCGGTAGGATCTGGGTGCGCTAACTGCAAAGGCGTTAATACTGCTGGTCAAGGCTCCATTGACCTCTAACCCAAGGCTGAGCCTAACTTGGGGGCAGTGTTAGCGTCTACAACTACAGCGTGTAAAAAAATCCCAGATCCTCCAAAGAATCAACGCTCGGGGTGATCAACAAAGTGCCTCTGCTCCAGGCGAGCAAGCATTCACCCCCAAATAATTTCATCGCGGGACTTTTAGCGGGCTTCATCCCTGCCCAGGACAAAGTCCAAAGACCAAAAAGAGGACGATGCAACCACAGACGCTCCTCCGACGTGGGATTAGTAAATATTTTCAACCTTCCAGTTCCAGAATTTCAACAACACTTCATCAAGGACTCCAACAGTTCAGTTATTCAAGTGGCCGCGTCACCAGTCAAGTTTCATTTAATTTGATTTATTGTATGTAGTAAATTTCAATTTTTTAATTACTTCTCATACATATTATATAAATAATAGTATCTATATAACAGATAATATTTTTAATACTTTTAATACTTTAATTTGAACCCACAACACAATTTTGAGTTTTAAGGTGCGTATAAAAATAAAGTTACCAATTAAAAAAAAAAAAATTAATAACAAACAGTTTAAGTATTAAAAAATAATTACATTGTGAAAGGTAATCAACAGAAAATGCAAAAAAATTTTATGTGCTAAAAAAAGCGTCTAAATGTCTTAATTCTTAATATAAACAAGGTTTTTTCAAAAAATATAGTAAAATAGATTTTATACACGTTGATATATAAGTATATTTACCAAAAGACTAAAACGAAAAGTTTAATACAACTTCTGTGGTCCAAATTTTTATTTAAGAGAATATTTTTTAAAAAAAAAACGTGGTTTTAAATTATTTAATTGACCTCATTCTTTATGAATTCGAATTTTTTTTTTTTCTATTATAAATTATAAGTACATATATTTGACAAAAACCAAAAAATGACAAAACAAATATAAACAAATTTTTCTTGTCTTTTCCAATGTAAAGAATTTGCAATCAAGATTAGTCGTTTTAACTAATTTAGTATCAAAATATAATAGAATAGAAAAGGAGTAAAAGCAATACTACAATGAAAAAAAAAACCACCGCCACCAACCGCGCTCGTTATATATATATATAAATAACATAAATAAACATGAATTAAATAACAAACTTAAATAACACTATAATTATATTTTGCATAACAAACATACAACAGATATGTTATATAAATAAAATAAATACTATATAAAAGCATATAAGCTACATAATTAACATACGTAAAATGTAAAAAAAAAAATAATAATAAACCTATGTAAAACCTATATACTATATAATAACCCTTGATTAATACTATATACTAAATAACAAACAAAGAATATAAATACTATAAAATAACAAACAAAGAAAATAAATACTATAAAATAATAGGTACAACATGTACCAAACATATATAAAAGCATATATACATATATAAAACATACGTTCAGATTTAAAAACATATATACATGTATGAAAACATACATACATATATAATATACATTAATAAAAGCATAAATACGTATATATAAGTATAAAAGCATATATAAAAACAGGTTACATATTTAGAAGCATTTATACATATGTACATACCCAGCAGGCATTATAGCTCATATTGAGCTAAATATGATCTATTTGCGATTGGCAATTTTTTCGTTTAAAGTCTCAAATAGTAATTTATGAGATACATATGAGGTAATAGTGAGTTAATTGGCGCATGTTTCTGAACTAAATATGAGGTCAATATGATGTAAATCAAGAGCTAAATGCTATCTCAAAATGAGCTCATATTGAGCTCACTGAGCAGAAAAAAAGTACTGAGAAATGTTAAAAAATAAAATTACTATTTTCACATTATTTTTTTTTTGTTCCTGTCTTTTTCTACTATTTTTTATATTCATATAATTTTATATTGTTATATTGTTATATATTTTCATATTTTACTCATGATTTGAGAATATTTTTTTTTCGATTGCCTTGTACGAGATTCGAACCTGGGTCACTGGAACATGAAGCCAACATTCTACCAACTGCGCTATTGAGCCTACTGTGCATACGCCGCCGTAAGAGTGTATATAAATGACAAATATTATATGAGCTAAATATGAGCTAAATATGAGCTCATTGTGAGATTTGTCTAAATAAATACCTAACGATGGAGGTTTTCTTATCACCGCACAGTGGGAGTGGGGAAGTTTCGATTAAGGGATTTCCATCTTTTGGTTTGACTACAGTATTGAAGCTGCACAGCAGGTCGAACTTGGTCATTGTTTATTTGTAAAGGGTTCGGCTCTGTGCTTAAAAAACGTAGTGCAAATTGAAACTTGCATAAAATTATAACGACAATACAGATTCGAAATATTGAAAATGGAGAATGTTTCTCCAGGTATATAATAAATTTTAAATGCTTTATGACTTGTTAAGCGACGTGTTAACATTTGTTATTGAAATAAACAATAATTATGTATAATAACGAGAAAAATTTATAAAATTCAATCGAAATTAAGAGATAAGTTATGAGTTCCACGGAATACCACTAAGTGAAGTATTTTTTTTATAAAATAAGTTATATTTACTTCAGGATTAAAAAAGAAAATCCAGCTACTAGTCGTAACTCTCTTAGTAAACCACATATGCAGTTACGGCTGCTAAATTTTATTTTTGATGAAATGTCTATAAAAGTGCGGGAAAATTCTCCATATTGTTAAATTTGCACGAAATTTTGTGGTATTATGTTATCGACATCGCTGATGACGAATTTGATGTCAAAATTTTAAAATTCAAAACGGCGGATCCAATATGGCGGACATAATTTTTGAAAATTTGTAGAAATAAGTTCAAAACTTGTATCTACATAAATGTTTTTGAGCATGCCGATTACGAATCTGATGTCAAAATTAGGAAATTCATAGTCACGGATATATATACCTATAAATATTAGTTCAGTCGTCAAAGCACAATGCGAATGCAGACCTCTAACTAAATGTTAACTCACGAAACTTTTTCTAAAAAAACAAGTTTTTCGTGAGTAGAATATGTTAAAAAAGTTTCGGAATATTGGTTGTCCGCTGCTCCTAAAAACAGAAAATTCCGTTTTTGGCCAATATCTCTTAAACGGCAAGTCCTATTCTAAAATATTGTTTATAAATAGTGATGAAACGATTTCGATTACGATTAATCGTAATCGACGATTATTAGTATTTAACGATTAATCGTAATCGTCGATTATCATTGCGATTATTTGTCGATTATCTATGAAAAGTATTTTAAAATAAATTTTGTTTAAATATTCGTTAAGGACCTTTATAAATGCGTCTTATAGATTACACCTTTACATGATGTATCCGAACGCAGTAGGAACTCTCCTTCGACAGCTTAGGGAGCTCCCAGTCCCGTTCGCATAGTTGGCAAACAGGTTTGGTTGGTTTTTTACATTTTTTCCTCGGAGCACATTAGTACTGGCAAATTTAAACAGTGAAGCTTCTGTTGCTCAGCTCTCAGCACCAGTAAAACAGTATCTGGGGTATCTGCAAGGATAAAATTGATGATTTCTGTGTCATCACAAAGCCTCTTTTTTTTAAAAAGTTTCAAAGACAACGCGACTATTTATGCTTTTTATATGTAGGTATTCCAGCCATAGAAGAAGTAGACTCGTGTATCAAATCCTCCAACCTACTGCAAGATGCCGACATTTTTCAGTTTTGGGAAATGGCCACACAATACCCAGGGGTGGTAGCACGTAAGTTGTTTCAAACGACCTCCTCATGCAAAAATATTTGTAAAACTTGAATTTTTGTATGAAGAGGTCGATTGAAACAACTTATGTGCTACCACCCCTGTTTTTGCCAGAAATCGCAAAAATGTTTGTGTTTAAAACCTGTGTCGCATCTAAGAGGTCGCTTTCGATTGCCGGCTTGATTCAGACCGACAAAAAACAGACTGACAATTTAGAAATATTGTGTTTGTAGTATTTAAATTTTGAATACCAAATTTTGTAATATTGTAACACATTTCCTTAACTTTAAAATATGTTTTATTTAAAATATACAAAATGCTGCAATAATCGTAATCGTAATCGTAATCGTCGATTATTGTGGCTGATAATCGTAATCGTTATCGTAATCGCTAAGTGATAATCGTTTCATCACTATTTATAAAGTTTGTAGATAATGCGACTATCTACAAAGAATCACCGTTCATGAATTTGTTTACATGACCTAATACGCAATTTGTATCGGTCATCAGACATTCAATAAATCCTCTGTTGGACTACGTGGCTAATATTTTCAGGCGTGATTTTTGGATGGTTTTGGAGAAAAAAAATTGTTCTAGAGAGAGGGCTATACCCACTATCCACTAAGGTACAGGGTGTTTACGAAAGAAAAAATGTATTTTTTTAATATTTACTTAAACTTGAATAATTCCTAGACTAATTATCGTAGAACAACGTAATTCGGTTCGTGTTTTAGGTAAATGTGTATTCTTTTATATGATATTAAGTGAATGACATCGTTTACAAGATATGTAATTAAAAATGTGATCTAAATCCCAATGTTTTTCGTTTTTTCAGAAAAATTAAAATATTTTAGAATTTTGGTCTTATTTTGAACCTACATATCTTGTAAAGGGAGTCACTCAAGTTCCTGTTCTTAAAATTTTCGAATTCAAGTATCAAATTCGTATTCAGCATGCTCAAAATCATATAAATACAAGTTTTGAACAATTTTGAAAAATTATGTCGGCCATATTGGATCCGCCATTTTTAATTTCCAAATTTTGACATCAAATTCGTAATTGGCATGCCCAAAAACATCTAGATACAAGTTTTGAGTTTATTTCTACAATGTTTTAAAAATAATGTCCGCCATATTGGATTCGCCATTTTGAATTTTCAGTTTTTGATATTAAATTCGTGATCAGTGAACTCGATTACCCTATAATACCGAATTTCGTCCAAATTCATCAATATTTAGACTTTTGTCCACGTTTTCGGCAATTCGTTCCACTGTGAACCGTTGTAAGTTCCAATTACGAAAGGTTCCTTTATAATCCCTTCGACATTCGCAAGTATTGGCCAAAATTGCTCAGTTGAGCTATTAAAAATTGGCAAACCATCGACATTAATGTTTAACAAAATGCCATTATCTTTTTGTAAATTTTAAAATGCCTTCTTAAGACAAACTGTAACATCTCGCTGCCAATATTTGCATTCTTCATCGATGTTCGTCACTTCTACTGATTTTGGTGTCATCAGAACGGTTCTTCCTTCAGTTGGAAATTTACTAGGAAGTAGTTTGTTCAGAACACTAAGTAAATCAGTTATTCCATTTCTACCGATATAGCCCACGATTGCATCTCCTACTCTAATATTGATATCATCATTATCGTCAAATTATTCAGATAAGTCGCCCAAATTATCAACTTCATTTCTCATTCGATTTGATTCTTCCTCATCCGAAAATTCGATGATTCCGTCTTAAAAATTATTATCAAACCAATTGCTCATAATTAGCTCATAACATCCTTCCAATCAATGAACATTAAGCGGGACATTCAATATCGGTTTCTTTCTCACTTTTCTCTCATTATGATCTCATTATTTTCTCACAACTGGTTTCATTTTCTTTTGCATTTGGGATGTCATATTTTCCTCATATTGAGCTCATTGTGAGTTGTAAGACAAATTTCTGGTTTTGTGAGCTCATTTTGCCTGCTGGGTAAGCACATACATGCATGCATATATAAAAACTTATATAAACATATGGAACTATGAGTACAGATAATCCCATATAATCATATACATATTAAACATATATAAACATAAATATTATAAAAGCATCAGGTATAAACATAAAATGCACATAACACATATTAACATATAAACTAAATAATAATAAATACATATTAATAAATGTATTACTATATAAGCTACATAAATAAAAATATATACACAACAAAATAACCCTTAATCATCAAATATACTATACAATAAGCGTAAATAAAAACATATATACACATATATAAACATATATAAACATATATAAACATATATAAACATATGTAAACACATATACACATATATAAACAGATATAAACATATAAAAACATATATAAACATATACAAACATGTATAAACATATATAAACATATATAAACATATATAAACATACATAAACATATATAAACATATATAAACATATACAAACATATGTAAACATATATACACATATATAAACACTAGCTGGGACCCGGTGCGCCTACGCTGCACCCATAAGTCAATAGTAAACAATAAAAACCATCCATTGACTTAATATTTTTCGAGATATGAATTTTACATAGATGAAATGCCTCAAAGAACATGGGTCTTGCGTCGGCCGCCATGAATCGGTATATTGAGTCTACTACATTGCTTATTGTATTCTACTTATCATACCCTTTCATTTGATCCCCATGTTGAGGGGATTGTGAAGAAAATAGTAATCCGGCCTCTTTAGACGGCCGCCATGGATGTTAAGATATATTTTGTATACTACATATTGTATTCTACTTATCATACCCTTTCATTTGATACCCATGTCGAGGTGGTTGTGAAGAAAGTGGTAATTCGGCCTCTTGAGACGGCCGCCATGGATCTAAAGATATATTTTGTATACTACATTGCTTATTGTATTCTACTTATCATACCCTTTCATTTGATACCCATGTCGAGGTGGTTGTGAAGAAAGTGATACCCCGCCCTCTTGAGACGGCCGCCATGGATCTAAAGATATATTTTGTATACTACATTGCTTATTATATTCTACTTAACATACCCTTTCATTTGATACCCATGTTGAGGTGGTTGTGAAGAAAGTGGTAATCCGGCCTCTTGAGACGGCCGCCATGGATCTAAAGATATATTTTGTATACTACATTGCTTATTGTATTCTACTTATCATACCCTTTCATTTGATACCCATGTCGAGGTGGTTGTGAAGAAAGTGGTACCCCGCCCTCTTGAGACGGCCGCCATGGATCTTTTTTTTTTTTTATTTTGCAAGAGTTAACCCTTCTAGCACAGAAGGCGCACTTTACAGCTAAGCATGAAAATCTATATATATATACACACACATACATATATAAATATATATATGTATATATATACATATATAGAGTTTCCCTTCTAATACAGAAGGTGCACTTCCCAGCAGGGCTGAGAAATATTTACCACTGCTGTGGCTCAGCTGAGACATGCAAACCTAAAAGATTAAGTACCAATAAAAATTGCATGCGAAACACATAAACAGTCATGAGACAACAAATAGACTCCTTTTAAGCAGCTCTTTGTTAGTGCTTACGCTAAAAACATTAATATTTTTATTTACATTAATGAACATGCGATTTACAGGCTCAAATCGGCCATAATTGGTGTTAGAGGAGTTGATGTGAAAGAGCGGTGGTCCTCTCAGATTGTATCGGCTCTCTCTAAACGACGCACGGCGCCTTAGAAAACCTGAGTCGACACGTCCATTAAGAAGCTGGTGGACGAAAACAACATCGGCCACCTCACGACGCTTGTGGAGAGAGTTTAAGTTGAGTAACTTAAGTCGGTATTCATATGGTGGAAGAATTAAAGGGTCTTCCCAAGGAAGGTGATTCAATGCGAATCGAACGAACCTACGTTGAACCGACTCAATTTTTCCAACATGCGAAGAATAGTGAGGAGACCAAACCTGGGACGCATATTCAAGTAAAGGTCTGACAAGGGAAATGTAGAGGTGTTTAGTGATCAGGGTGCTGTTAAATTCTTTGGACCACCTTTTTATAAAACCCAAGACTAAGCTGCTCTTGGAAGAAATATAGTTGATATGAGTAGAGAAGTCTAGCTTGGTGTCAAATCTAATCCCGAGATCTTTGACAAAATTAACACGGGGGACACCCTCACCAGAAAATGAGTAGTTATAAATTATAGGATCACGTCGCCTAAAGATATATTTTGTATACTACATTGCTTATTGTATTCTACTTATCATACTCTTTCATTTGATACCCATGTCGAGGTGGTTGTGAAGAAAGTGGTACACCGCCCTCTTGAGACGGCCGCCATGGATCATTTTAGTTTCAATAGCGTCATGGCCTACCTATTGTTTGACAGCTGCGTTAATTTGAAATTTTCATTAAATGTAATGATTCAATTTAATGACAATTTTACATTTGTCAAACATTAGGTAGGCCATGAAGCTATTGAAACTAAAATGAAGTGAAAATTCCTAAAATTACCATTTTTGTTTGGATTTTGCAGCTGTTTTTTTGGTTAAAGGTATAAAAAATAGCCTACGACCTATTCTCAGACCTACCAAATATACACAAAAAATTTCATGCAAATTGGTCAACCCGTTTCGGAGGAGTACGGTAACAAACACTGTGACACGAGATTTTTATAGATATAGATATATAAATAGATATAAACATATAAAAACATATATATACATAAACATATATAAACATATTACAAACATATATAAACCTATACAAACATATGTAAACATATATACACATATATAAACATATATAAATAGATATAAATATATATATATATATACATAAACATATATAAACAAATTATAAACATATATAAACAGATATAAACATATAAAAACATATATATATACATATATAAACATATATAAACATATACAAACATGTATAAACATATATAAACATATATAAACATATATACCGCATAACAAACTTATATGTATCAACACGTACATATAAGATAATAAACATGTATAATATATGGCCATCATATATACTGTATAATCAAGGATATAAAATATTTTAAAAAACAAACAAAAACTTAGAAATATAACTTTTACCATAATTTGGCCCAATCTCCTCGTTTAGTGAGATGAAAGTAATGCCATCGATTTCACTTAAAAATCATCGCTGTCTTCATTATTTCTCTTTTGCAATTAAATAAACCCTCAAGATCTTTAGGTTACAATACTAAAAAAGAATAAGCTTCGACAAAATGTCACCATAAACCCTTCTCAAAAGTGCACGCTAGAAACGCCATACGGTAAAGGGGAGACTCTCGGAAGTTGCCAAGGAAACTTCAAATTGAAAACTCCAATTCCTTGCACTTTCCAAATATTGCAGAACATGCCAGAAATTCCCAAAGATGGCCTTCTAGGAAACGACTTCCTCTCCCAGCACTGCAGCGTTGAGGGTCCTACCAAGCCACTACGATTTCATCGCACGGAAATTAATCCGGAAGAAATTACCATTCCATTAGAAACCAAAACCACCAAACCGAAACCCAGAGAGCAGCAGGAGCAAACCCAAACCAGGGAGTCTCAGCTCGTAGAAGCCGAGACGACCCCCGGTGGTGTCTCCCAAGTACCCTCCGAGAGGAATACAAGCTGCCAATCTCAAGATGGGTCAAGGTTAGATAACAACCTTAACGGTTTCGAGACCAATGAAGACCTGAGACAAAAGGTAATCTTAACGGAATCTATTTGTATTCCAGGCCGGTCCCAGATGGTGGTACCAATGCCATTAAGTTTAGAGGAAGAAATGCTCTGTAAAGCTCAAGAGCCCTGCGAAGGAGTATTCCTCGCGAATGCCCTCTTACCTTCTGGAAACCAAAGAGTGTCTGTTGGCCTCCTCAATGCTAACAACTATCCAGTAGCCCTAACGAGTCTAACTCTAACGCTCGTCCCCACAAATGGCTACTCTACTATACCACTCAATCCCAACCCTGCAAGTTCTAGCCCAAGGCTCTTTGTCAAGAAAGACAACGGCGAGTGCGGAAGACCGGTAACCAAAACCGGCACCCCACCGCTCAAAACAAGCCGCAAATGGCAGAAAACACTAGGGGTCAAATCAAAACGGGGTCACAAGAGCAGTGACCAGGAAGCCGCCAACTTACTACAAATCAGGCACATATTCCCTCACTACGACTACGGACTACGAAGACCCGGATGACCTAGCGCGCACAACGCCTTCAAAAGTTGACGAGGAACTCAGCCTCGACCACCCTCTAACGACCGAAGAGAAGAGGTCCATAAAGGAACTATGTCACGAATACGCAGACATATTCCACTTAAAAGGAGATAAGCTCACTTATACAGAAGCTATCTCCCATGAAATTCCAATGGTCTATGACCAAATTGTTAACCAGAAAATGTACAGACTGCCCGTGACACAAAGGCAGGTAATTAACCGAACACTGTACAAGGCAGAACGCAACTACTCCACTATTTGCAATATATTGGCTTTTATCTCCACTTATACATAAGAGAATCATATTACTTTCATTTCCTAATCAAAGCTATCTTTACATACAACTCTACACTCTTTTTGGTTTTTCATTGACCTTCCTCTCCTTTACAATCTTCAAGTACGAGAATCGCTCTACTCCGTAGCGATTCTCTTGCTTCAGGGGGGAAGGAATGTTATGTAGAAATTTTGAGCCTCCCTCAAAATTATTCCAGTTCCCATATAAATCTCTAAAACTATTTATTTCTTAATATCAAAAAACCTTGAACCTTTAATGTCATATACACTAAGAGTGCACGGGGCCGGTAAACGACCCGTGCACAAGTCCCAAGTGTAACCTGAAACGCCAAAGGAAATTGGCAACAAATAATTAGCGCAATTTGTCTTGCGAAATTAATAAATGAAAGAAAAAAGCTCGTAAGCAAATTGCGCCAGTTTCAGGCCACTTGAAGAAAAGCCGACGGGTGCGTTTTTCCGGCCGGCGACCTCAGCCTTGGGTCAAGCACCAGCAGGTGATTTTTGCACCTAGGTTGAAGGCCCGGAAGAAAAATGCAACCGACGGATTTTTCGAAAAGAAAGCTTTAGGTAACTAAAGCACGATTGATTTTAAGATCGAAGAGTACTGCTTCAACTTTGATCCGTGGCGGGCGGACTTCGATCGCGGCACATCGAGAATTAATTAATAAAAAATAATAAAAAGTAGTAAACGCGGTCGGTGGTGGTCACGCTGGCACCGTGGCGGTTGCTTCGGCACCGTGGCGGCTGCCAGTGCAAAACACATTTAAATAAAATAAATAACAAAATAAAAGTAAATTAAATAATGATTAAGTTGTTTGTTACCGCTAAGCAAAAAAAAAAAAAAAATGTGTTAAGTAATAATTATTATGAGTGTTGTTTTATATTATAACAATTATTGTGAGATCATTCAATAAATAAAGAATAGACTCCAGTGATATATGAAGATTTATTTAGATGAAAATTTAACAAACAAAAAAATAAGTAAAATAGTGAAGTTCTTTAACACAACACTCGTCGTTTGTTACCTCTACTTTATATTGATTTTTAATGCATTCCACAGTATTTGCGACTCCAATAGCCTTTTCCAGGGTAAGTTTGCCTTCTTCTTCAAAAATTATTTATCCTTTTCAGGACCTTTTGGTAATCCCATCACAAACTTATCACGTAAAACTATTTCTAAATGAGCCGCAAATGCATAATTTGCAGCCAGTGTGCGAATACGTCAACCCCATGCTTGCATTGTTTCATGACTCTCTTTTTATGCTTCATAGAATTTGAATCTTTCAGCAAATTCTGATTTCTTTTCAGAAAAATGTGCATCAAAAGTTGAGGCTAACGCTGCGTATGTCTCATCTATTGGGTTTTTTGGATGCATTAAATTTTTTAGAAGCTTGAAGGAACTTTCGTGTAGAGAATTTATAAAAATTGCTCATTTTTTTCTGATTCTTCTATTGAGTTTGCCACGAAAAATTGCTCCAATTGTATTTTGTACACCGCACAGTGGGGCTCGCTCATGGCCATTCATACACGAGGTATCATGGTTCTGGAACCAAAAGCTTTGCTCCAAGTTTCCTCAAAATACACGGAGCAATAGCAAAGGAAGCAGCTTTTGTGTTGCTAAGCAATGATTGTTTGTATTAGTGAGATGTCAAATATTTTGACTCTGGTCGGGCATTTCTTTAAATCAGTTCATTACTAATAATTAATAATTAGATAATGGGTCATAATGGATAAAAATAGTAGTGCGTTGGTGATTTCAGCTGCAGCTGCAGCGGTAGCATATTTTTTCAGTTTTAATTGTTGACAGTTTGGAAATTTATTATTTTTAAATCCATGGCAACGTATTTATTCTTATTTGTGTGAGTGCGTGCTTTCCGTGTTCGCAGGTCGAAAGCAGGAGCACAAAAGTCTCCACCGGAGCACGAAACTCTCCACAAATTTCATCTCCGCACGCCTCCCTTTCCCAAAAAAAGCTTTTGCTCCGGAACCATGCTCCCTCGTGTATGAATGGCCCATAGAAGGTTCTGCTCAAAACTCAATTTTCAAAATGTGGAAATTTTTCAAAAAAATTGTAACATCGTAGTTGTAATAATGTATCAGATCACGTGTAAAAATATTAAGTCGCTGACTGCTATGAGTCATCGAGCGCATGAGCATAAAGGTCATATTTTAGGCAAAATAATACTTCTACGAAAAAGGAATGCCAGTTTATGCGCGATATAAAAACATTAATTTCTAAGGTTTAACGATAAAATCTATGGAAGTGTATTATGTCGGTGATCAAGCAAGGTTTGTTAATTCTTATTTAATTTTGTATTATATGATAAGTTCATTGGTTTATGATACAGGGCTTAAAATTTGTGGTAGTGTATATTTTTTCGTAGGAGGTGCTTTAAATGACATTTTCTCTAAAATGCGCAAAGTTCTATTTTTGAATCTTTTTTTATTATAAAAGGAAGGCTTTGTATATCAGTTAATCGTAAAAATTAGTTAATCGAAAAAATTAGCAATAGGTTTTAGTGGGGAAATAAATTAGGAGGAGCCCGCGATCACTCCATTGGGGTTGTCAGGTGAGTAATTTTGTGGAACCTGTTTGTGATTTTATTAATCTTGTTTGTTTACAGAATTTTGCGATTTGCCGACGGCATTTCGCGTCTTCGTGGGATGAATTTTCTTGTTGCTTTTTCATCGCCTTGGGGTTTGATTTTTTATCCCCTTTGGTTTGTAAAAGGTAAGAACTTATGATATATATTTCAATATTTGTATTTTATTAACTCCTTTCTTTTTTCAGGTACGAATTTGTTGTTGTTTGTTTTTGTGTAGTGATGTCTTTGTAATTTTTGTTTATACTTTTTGTATTCATTTATGTAGTTTTGTTGTTTTTTAATAAAGTGCAAGAAATTGATAAATTTGTGTTTTATTTATATTTTACCTTTTTGCTTGTTTTTTATTTTCAGTGTCGCCGGAACATTCTCCCCGCCTTGAAGCGTTAAGCTTCAAAGAAAAGTGCTTCGAGGGAGCTCATTAAGATAGTTTTGTTTTCCGGCGGAAATGCCATTGAGGTATTTTTTCTTTAGGGTTCGTTGCTGGTTGGCGAATACCTTTGTAGTTATGACGTCTTGCTGCGTTTCGTGTTATTAATTTCCACCAATTTAGGGCTGCGTGTATTTTTAAGGACTCTACGTAGCTGGTTTGGGTATGGCAGGACGTTGATTTCGATGCCTTTAGCCAGTGTCGACAATATGTTGTTACTCGTTGCAATTTCGTCAATGAAGAGTATCTGTTGATCTGGTCGTTATTAGAGGAATCTATTTCGACATGCATATTGGTGATGATTTTTCGTAATCCTGTCGTGGTATCTTTGATTCCTTTCCGTTGGGGCCAGTGTTCCCTTGTTGGAGCCAATGAGCGCCTGTCCACCATAACTTATGTGGTTTCAATTCACTCGGTGATAGTCCTCTTGTGGCGCAGTCGGCAGGGTTGTCTTCTGTTTTAACATGATTCCAGCTACTTTGGTCTAGCAGTTGATGTATTTGTGAGACCCTGTTCGCCACAAATGTTTCCCATGATGATGGGTGTTTTCTTAGCCATGCGATGACAATTGTAGAGTCAGTCCAAGCGTGTGTTGATACCTGCTCGAATTTCATGTCATCCTTCACTTGTGCCAGTAGTTTGGCCAATAAGTGCGCCCCGCATAACTCTAGCTTTGGTAGGGAGATGGTCTTGATGGGTGCCACTTTGCTTTTGGCAGCGATTAAGTGACAATGGCAGTTACCGTCTTCGTCTTGTGTCCGGATGTATACGGCTGCTGCATATTATGCTTTGATGGATGCGTCGCAAAATCCATGGATTTCGACGTTCTGGGTTGTGTTGTGAGCTTCAATCCACCGCGGGATTTGAATAGTTTGGATGACTTGAAGGGCTTCTCGGAACCTTCGCCATTGTTGATCGATGTTGATCGGGACCGTTTCATCCCAGTCGAGTTTTGTCAGCCAAAGACTTTGTTGCTTGAAAATAAAACCACTTTGATTTCTGAACAACAATTAAAAAATTTTATTTTATCAAAAGTCTATATATATACAAATTTTGCTTATTAATCAAAAAAATAAACAATAATAAATAACAATACTTTAATGCTGGCAGTGACTCACGTGCCAGCAGCGAAGTTCATTCATTTCGCGAAAGTGCATAAGGAAGCAATTGCATCACCTCGAAGTTTACTTACTTATAAAAATGCTTATGCGCAAATTGAGTGCATTGACTTTGCTTCGCGAAATGAATGAAGCTTTACATATTATTAAGAATATTAGAATTATATGTACTGTGTACATTCTCCCGCCTCAAGGTTTAGTGATGGAAGCTCTATTTGTGATTGATGTTCCAGCATACAGGTTCTTGGTGCGGGGGTTGGTTTTGCCTTGGTGTATAATTTGACGCCTCGTCTTCGTTTGCACCATATGTAGAGTAAAAACGCGAGAATGCCAAGAACCAAAATATACGTGCTGCTGTAATGATGTAGGTCATGGATATTTAAGGTTGACATACTTTCCACTTGTTGTTTTTGCAGTTTAATTGCTTTATCCAGTTGAGCTAGGTCAGTAGATTCAACCTTCCTGACTATTTGTGGAATTGCTAGCCAGGATGAATTACTGATGCTTTGGTTGATATGATCCGAAATTAATTTGTTTTCAGTTATAACTGACAATTCAAGAGTGGATTGTAGGTGATTGGCGGTGATGTGTAGAGTTTGATGGTTAATCACACAGTTGGCCTTTAACTGAAGAACTCCAGTTCCACTTAAAATTTGAGGGTATATTACATTGTTACAGTTGATCTCAATGCGTAACTCTTCTCTAAGGATAAACAGCCATTTGTTGTTGGTATTTAATTTTATCCACTGGTTTTGCATGTCTCGTTCCCTTAATTTACAGAATGGTGAAAGTTTCCTTCCGTTATTCAACATCTCCATTTCACAATGACTCACGTTGGACCTTAATGTATACATAGGTACCTTGAGGCTGCAGATTAGTTGATCCTCTGCTAGGCGTTGACAAGTTCTTAGGTCCTCTTCGCTTGTGGGGCTAAATCGGTCCTTTCTGGCGTTCACTGTCAAATATCTGCTGCCAGGTTCAACATAAACAAATTTGTCCTCGTAAACTGCAGGAATGGGAATGAGTTCATATAGGCGATATGATTCTGTGCTTAGCAAAGGAATGCGAACGTCAAACAGGATCTTATTTTCGGTGACTCTTAAATTAACATGCATTGAGTTGTAGAGAGTCCGTAATGAATGCGTGGTTCCAGTGCCTGGAAGTTGCAAGTATTGAGGCAGGTGTTCTCGTATTACCTTTAATTGTTCATTGAGCTGAACAGGTGTTAAAAGTAAGGGATTAATTCTTCCGTGTTTGGTGTCCATTACAACTGATATAATACTTCTTTGTATGTTGTGAAATTATATCAATGTTAGGGTTATTAAGACAGCGGCTGAATTAAATGCTTCGGTCGCCAACATTTCGTATTGAGAGTGATTCAATCTGTTCACGATAGTTTCAATCTGTAGTTTTACTCTCGATAGCTGTAATTGCACTGCTTCATGATTCTTCTTAATGACATTGATGGTATTCTCTACAATAGACGTCTGATTTTTCAACAATAATTTCCAATAGTTCTCATCTTGTGCAATTTGGTTAATTTGAGCTTCAAATTGTTCTGCGTACTCTTTATCTAGAACTCCGAAGAGTTTGTTGAGGACTGTGCCTACAATTTCTAATGGTGCCCTTTTGCTGCGAACGTGAGGCTGCTCGTTTTGTTCATACAATAATTCATTAAGATGTTCTGCTTCAAGTGCTTGAAAATTCAGTTGCGTGATTGTGGCCTGGCAGAGTTCTCTTGATAGTCTGCTTTCTTCTTTACAGATTGCGTTTAGCCGTTTGATTGAATTTTGTATAGCAGAAAATTCCTTCCAGTAAGTTGTCAGGTTGTAATATATAAGAAGATTCCATTCACTAGAGTATAGACAGACTTCAGAGATGTCATTAAAGTAAATTCCCTCATTGTTTGCTAAGTTATTTATTTCATATGGTCTGTTAGCTGTAGCTGTGGCTAGGACACAACATAGCGACAGTAGTAGCAAATGTCCGTTGACCTTAGATGTTCTGGTGCGACCTTCGTTCTGAGTGTCAGAATCTGTTCGATTTCGCTTTTGAGGGTCGTCATTAGCTGAGTCCTTATGCCGTTTGAGACCGTTTTGTCTAGATATTTGATCCTTATTTGTGTCCTTGGGGGCAGAATGAGGTGGTGGAGAGTCACTGTCAGAGTCCATTTCTTCAATTGAAGTGTCACGTATATTATTCTCATCATTATTAATTGGTAGCATTGAGATTTTAGTAATAGGTCGTTTAAGCACTCCGGATTTCGTTTTTAATGTAACGACTCTGATGAGCCCATCACTTCCAGGGTGTACCTCACTTATTCTTCCAAGAGCCCAACGAGATGGGGGTAGATTATCTTCTTTTATTAACACGAGATCTCCCTTTGCTGGGTTTAGCTTTCTCTGTGCCCATTTTGGTCGTTGCTGAAGCCTTCCAAGATATTCAGTTGACCATTTTTTCCAGAATTCTTGGTACATTCTTCCCACTTGGTCCCATCTTTTAATGAAGCTAGCAGATTTTTCCAAATAGTCTTTATCAGGTGGCGACATGATAGGTGCGCCAGTTAGAAAGTGACCAGGTGTCAACACTTCTAGGCTCTCAGGGTCTTGTGACAATGGACACAATGGACGAGAATTGAGACATGCTTCGATCTGGGTCATTAGTGTTGTCATTTCTTCATAGGTTAATTTTGTTTCTCCGACCACTCTACGCATGTGGTGCTTAACGGATTTCACGCCAGCTTCCCACAGGCCTCCAAAATGTGGTGATGATGGAGGTATAAAGTGCCATTGTGTACCTGTTTCTGTTAGGGCTTCGTTCACTTCATTTTTATATGTGGCTTGCTGATGAAGATTGCTGATTATCTTGCTTGCACCTACGAAATTAGTCGCATTATCGCTATACATGTGTGCCACAAGACCTCTTCGACTTACTAATCTCTTAAAGGCGGCTATAAAGGCCTTTGATGTCAGATCTGTGACTACCTCAATGTGGATTGCCTTCGTAGTTAGACATATGAAAATTGCTATGTATCCCTTGTAAGTGCGACTGCCTCTACCAGTTTTTACTAGCAAGTCGAATGGTCCCGCATAATCCACACCAGTATGAGTAAATGGACGACTTGGAATGACTCTGGCCGAGGGCAACATTCCCATTAGTTGTTGGGACATTTCAGCCTTGTATCGGTGGCATTTAACGCATTTATGTATCTGACCCTTAACTGCTTTTAATCCATTGATTATCCAGTACTTCTGACGGATTACTTCCAGAGTAAGATTATTTCCTCCGTGTAATGTCTTCTTGTGAGCCTGGTCTATTATAAGTGTAGTTAGCTCGCTCTTATGTGGGATAATAATCGGATGTTTCTGATCAAAGGTCAAAGTTGATTTTTCTAATCTACCGCCCACACGTAATAGATCATTTGAGTCGACGAATGGATTTAGTGTGAGTAATCGACTTGTCCTTGGTAGCTCCTGCCCTTCTCGTAGTTTTTTAATTTCTTCTTCAAAATGTCTCTCTTGGACGAATTTTATGATTGAGACTGATGCTTCTTCAATTTCCTTGATAGTTAATGAATCAGTTTGTCCTTTATTCCGTGTTTGCTTCAAATTGTTAATGAATCGCTTACAAAATGCAACAATGCGTAGAATTTTCCAGAGTGAAGTGTGCCGTTGTAATATTTGCTCGAACATATCCGTTTCTTCTGTACATATCAGTGAATGAGCTGCAAGTTTTTTTCTCTCCAATTCTGTTTCCTCAATTTCTACTCCTGGATATGTGATTCTTGCATGTTTCAGCCATTGTGGGCCTTCCCACCACAGCGAATGTGCTTCTAAGTGTGACGGATATAGTCCCCTCGAGGCTACATCTGCAGGATTCTCGGATGATCTTACATAATACCAGTTTTCTTTTTTTGTTTGCGATTGTATTTCTGCGACTCTATTCCCCACAAATGTTTTCCATTTGTGTGGATCAGCCATAATCCATGCGAGCACTATCTTTGAGTCTGTCCAGGCAAAACATTTCAAATTTGGAACATCTAGATTAGCTACTGTTTCTTTCAGTAACCTTGCAAGCAGATGTGCTCCACACAGTTCTAACCGTGGCAGCGTTAGTTTTGCCTTAAGTGGAGCAACCTTAGTTTTAGCCGTTAGCAATGATGCACTTATTTTACCTGGTTGAACTGCTCTAAAGTAAATTGCTGCACTGTACGCCTTTTCTGAAGCATCTGAGAATCCGTGCAGCTCCTAGTAGCCAGCGTTAGATCTGTAATTGATCCATCTTGGTATTTGAATTTTTGATAGCTGAGGCAATTCTTGTTTGATTTGTCTCCATTTTAATTTCATTTTTTCAGGGAGCGTCTGGCCCCAGTCTATGTTTTCTGCCCAAATTTCTTGAAATAGTAATTTTATTGTAATGGTTACTGGCGCTAGTAGTCCAATGGGATCAAATATCTTAGCAGCTTCGGATAGTAATTCCCGTTTGCTCAGCGGGTCTCGGTCTTCTGGAAGTTTCACCTTTATTTTGAAGTAATCAGTAGAAGGACTCCAATGAACCCCAAGTGCTTTAATGGATCTTTCGTGATCGAAATCTAATTCTGGAGCTGATTCTCGTAATTCCCATGGCAGTTTTTGTAACAGCTCTCTATTGTTGCTATTCCATTTCCGTAAATTGAATCCTCCGCTCTTTAGAGACCTGATGAGCTCGGTACTTATTTTACTTGCTTCCTCCAAGGTATCCCCACCGGAGACAATATCATCTACGTATGTGTCTCTCAAAATAATCCTTTCTGCAAGCGGATAATCCTTTGCTGTATCTTTGGCTAATTGTTGTAGCGTTCGTATTGCGAGAAATGGGGCGCTAGCGGTTCCATAGGAGACTGTGGTTAGTTTATATTCCTTGACAGGTTCGTTTGGAGAGTTTCGCCATAAAATTCTTTGATAATTTTGGTCTCGAATGTCTATTTTTATCTGACGATACATTTTTTCGATGCCAGACGTAAATACCACCTTATGTTTGCGCCATCTAGTTAAAATTGAAACTAAGTTCTGTTGTATTTGTGGTCCAACTAAAAGTATTTCGTTTAGGCTTTCTTGATTATACCGTTTTGCGGAGCCATCAAACACCACTCTTAGTTTTGTTGTTGTACTGTCATGTTTCAGTACTGCGTGGTGAGGTAGATAATATGCTGTGTCGACTGTGTCAGTTGCTAAAACCATGTGACCAAGTTGCAAATATTCATTCATGAAATCCTTGTACAAGATTTCTAGAGTTTTATTTCCTTTGAATTTCTTTTCCATTTGGAGCAATCTTGCCATGGCAATATCTCTTGAACCACCTAGATTGGCGACTATGGGGTCCTTTTTAAATGGTAATCTTACCACATATTGTCCATCGGAATGTCTTCGATGAGTAGTTCTGTAATGAGTTTCACATATTAAGTCTTCACTTGTCATGACTGGATCCGTATTTACTTCCTCGATTTCCCAAAATTTTTGCAGTTCTTGTTGTAAATCTACTTCACACACGTAGCATTGAGGTGATGTGGTGAGCGCACGCTGTTGTAATTCACCTGATAGTAACCAACCTAGTTCCGTCTTTTGGGCTATGGGAGCTCCTGGTGGCCCTCGTAGTAGACCATCCATCAGAATTCTTCCCATTATTTCTGCTCCAAGTATTACATCAACTTTTGTTGGCTCATCAAACGCAGGATCTGCCAGTACTATGTTCGTAGTGTGTTCCCAAGTCGATTTGTTTATGGTGTTATCTGACGGTAATAGTCTTGTCAGTTTTTTGAGAACCACAGCTGTTGTAGTTGTCATAAATTCCGAAGGAAATCTTGGCTGTATTGTCAGTTCGACGCATGTCTGGATACCGTTCACCTTTGTTTCATTTATTGCAGTCACAGTTGCGTGGATTCGTCCTTTTGGGAGTTTTAACTTCTGCGCTGCTTGTTCGGTTATAAAACTGGCTTGAGATCCTTGATCAATTAGCGCTCGCAACATTACTCTGCTGTTGTTTTTGCCTACTGCCTGAATTATTGCCGTGGGTAGTAGTACAGTTTGCTGAAGGCTGCTTTCTGCCATATGAGTTGTTAGTATATTACTACTAGTTGGTATCTTCGACTCCTTTTCCTTAGTTTCTCGGTTATTTGACTCTGTTTTTTGAGGCACTGAATTTGTGTGTAGTAAAGTATGATGCTTTTTGTTACATGTTCTACATGTTTTCCAGCTCTTACAATTATATAAGGAATGGCCTTTTATGAGGCAGTTGATACAGAGCTTGATTTTCCGAGCTTCTTCGTTTCTTTGGACAGGAGTCAATTTGTTGAATTTCTCACAATTGTATATCTTGTGATTAGCTTTGCAGAAGCCACATATTGCATTTGACCCGACGGTACCATGATATACCTTCACATCATTCCTTTTTGCTGTTTGATTAGACTTCGTTGGTTCCATAGATTCCAAAGCTTGAAATCTGTTTTCAAGGAAGTTAAGAAACTCATCTAGAGACTGAATTTCTCTCGGGTTTTGTAACGTTTGCTCGTAGATGCGTCGAGATTCTTTATCTAATTTGTCAATTAGTAGATGCACTATGAGTGGGTCCCAGTTTTGAATGTCGATATCTAGATTCTTGATTGCTTCTAGACATTCTAGTGTTGAATCGTGAATTTTCTTTAACCCAGTAGCAGATTCTCTTGATAATTCTGGTTGATTGCAGAGTCTTGTAGCTGTGCCGTAATTAGTATTCGTTTGTTATTGTACCTGCGATCCAAGATGTCCCATGCCGCATCATAATTTTCATTAGTTATATTTAAATGCTGGATAAGTTCGCTTGGCTCCGCAGTTACATTTGCTTTTAGATAAAATAGCTTTTCGGCTCTAGTAATTCTTTCATTTTTGTGCACTTGCTCAGTAAACAGATTTTTAAACGATGGCCACTTTAAATAATCACCGGTAAAATTTGGGATGTCAATGCTTGGAAGTTTCACTGTTGATTTTCTATCAGTTGAAATTACGGGTGCCTGAGTCGTTGCTAGTGTAGATTGATTGCCCAATTTCTCTTGCATTTGTATCACGGAGTTCTGGTTTAGTCTTTCAGTTGTCGAAAACACATCCAGCTCAAAATAATCATCTCTGAATTTTCCCGTAGCCATAATGTTCGCATGATTGTGTACGATCAATTCCCAATAATTGGCTAGTAGTTTGATTTTTTGGGAATAATAAACTGACGATAACTGCTTCTTCATATCTGCTTCGATGTTGACTATGTTCTTTTTCAGGGTATCGATTATTGCCATTTGCTTTTTTATTAATCGCATTTGTTCTGCAATCTCCTCAGAGCTTTTCTTTCTTTCGATTGCATCTCGAATCACGCCTTCTAAAGTTTCCTTTGTCTGATCGCAGAGTGTCTCAACTTGATCGAAATACCCCTCGGTGAAGTATTTGTGATCAGGGTTCTGCTCCTTCACTGCTTCGATTTGACTATTGATGTTGTCAATTTCCTCCCATGCCTTGTTTAGGGATAACAGTTGTTTCGGCCCGAAACATGTATTCATCCATTAAAAAATTGCTAAAAAAGAATAAAAAAGAATTAATTAAACAATAAGAGAAATACACCCAACTCTCTTTATACACGATTTATTTTTACACGAATTCGATTTAACACGGTTTTCAAAAAAAAAATTCCTGTTCAAAAATGTGTTTTTTAAAAATTATTTTGTCTGCATTTTTTGTCCGCAAGTAGTAGGCCTCGCAATAGAGAATATATTTCGGGGAATACCCCCTTATTATTATTTTATTGACTACGCAATATGAAAATGCATTTCGGGAAGTTTTCTTTTATTGCTGTGTAGTGGACTTTATGCTAGGCTTGCAACTAGATACATTTGGTTCCATAGATTCCAAAGCTTGAAATCTGTTTTCAAGGAAGTTAAGAAACTCATCTAGAGACTGAATTTCTCTCGGGTTTTGTAACGTTTGCTCGTAGATGCGTCGAGATTCTTTATCTAATTTGTCAATTAGTAGATGCACTATGAGTGGGTCCCAGTTTTGAATGTCGATATCTAGATTCTTGATTGCTTCTAGACATTCTAGTGTTGAATCGTGAATTTTCTTTAACCCAGTAGCAGATTCTCTTGATAATTCTGGTTGATTGCAGAGTCTTGTAGCTGTGCCGTAATTAGTATTCGTTTGTTATTGTACCTGCGATCCAAGATGTCCCATGCCGCATCATAATTTTCATTAGTTATATTTAAATGCTGGATAAGTTCGCTTGGCTCCGCAGTTACATTTGCTTTTAGATAAAATAGCTTTTCGGCTCTAGTAATTCTTTCATTTTTGTGCACTTGCTCAGTAAACAGATTTTTAAACGATGGCCACTTTAAATAATCACCGGTAAAATTTGGGATGTCAATGCTTGGAAGTTTCACTGTTGATTTTCTATCAGTTGAAATTACGGGTGCCTGAGTCGTTGCTAGTGTAGATTGATTGCCCAATTTCTCTTGCATTTGTATCACGGAGTTCTGGTTTAGTCTTTCAGTTGTCGAAAACACATCCAGCTCAAAATAATCATCTCTGAATTTTCCCGTAGCCATAATGTTCGCATGATTGTGTACGATCAATTCCCAATAATTGGCTAGTAGTTTGATTTTTTGGGAATAATAAACTGACGATAACTGCTTCTTCATATCTGCTTCGATGTTGACTATGTTCTTTTTCAGGGTATCGATTATTGCCATTTGCTTTTTTATTAATCGCATTTGTTCTGCAATCTCCTCAGAGCTTTTCTTTCTTTCGATTGCATCTCGAATCACGCCTTCTAAAGTTTCCTTTGTCTGATCGCAGAGTGTCTCAACTTGATCGAAATACCCCTCGGTGAAGTATTTGTGATCAGGGTTCTGCTCCTTCACTGCTTCGATTTGACTATTGATGTTGTCAATTTCCTCCCATGCCTTGTTTAGGGATAACAGTTGTTTCGGCCCGAAACATGTATTCATCCATTAAAAAATTGCTAAAAAAGAATAAAAAAGAATTAATTAAACAATAAGAGAAATACACCCAACTCTCTTTATACACGATTTATTTTTACACGAATTCGATTTAACACGGTTTTCAAAAAAAAAATTCCTGTTCAAAAATGTGTTTTTTAAAAATTATTTTGTCTGCATTTTTTGTCCGCAAGTAGTAGGCCTCGCAATAGAGAATATATTTCGGGGAATACCCCCTTATTATTATTTTATTGACTACGCAATATGAAAATGCATTTCGGGAAGTTTTCTTTTATTGCTGTGTAGTGGACTTTATGCTAGGCTTGCAACTAGATACATTTGGTTCCATAGATTCCAAAGCTTGAAATCTGTTTTCAAGGAAGTTAAGAAACTCATCTAGAGACTGAATTTCTCTCGGGTTTTGTAACGTTTGCTCGTAGATGCGTCGAGATTCTTTATCTAATTTGTCAATTAGTAGATGCACTATGAGTGGGTCCCAGTTTTGAATGTCGATATCTAGATTCTTGATTGCTTCTAGACATTCTAGTGTTGAATCGTGAATTTTCTTTAACCCAGTAGCAGATTCTCTTGATAATTCTGGTTGATTGCAGAGTCTTGTAGCTGTGCCGTAATTAGTATTCGTTTGTTATTGTACCTGCGATCCAAGATGTCCCATGCCGCATCATAATTTTCATTAGTTATATTTAAATGCTGGATAAGTTCGCTTGGCTCCGCAGTTACATTTGCTTTTAGATAAAATAGCTTTTCGGCTCTAGTAATTCTTTCATTTTTGTGCACTTGCTCAGTAAACAGATTTTTAAACGATGGCCACTTTAAATAACACAGGCCCACAAAAAAAAAAAGTCTTTTAGTATGAACTTGAGGTATGCTACCTTATGTTTTTCGGTGTGCTGAAAACGAATCCGAGGTCAGAATTTGGCCATCACCCTCAGATTTTGCCCCACAAGCCCCCACACCCCCAAAATGGACCAAAATTTGAGCAGCATAAAAATTCAAAATCAGCATGTTATTGCCCGTTTTTGGATGTGCTGAAAACGAATCCGAGGTCAGAATTTGGCCATCACCCTCACATTTTGCCCCACAAGCCCCCCACACCCCCAAAAAGGGCCCAAAATTTGAGCAGCATAAAAATTCAAAATCAGCATGTTATTGCCCGTTTTTGGATGTGCTGAAAACGAATCCGAGGTCAGAATTTGGCCATCACCCTCACATTTTGCCCCACAAGCCCTCTCCCCACCCCGAACTTGACCCGAAAATTCAGGGGCTCAGGAATTCAAACCAGCATGTTGTTCTCCGTCTTTGGGTATATTGGGAACGAATCCGGGACCAGCCGTTCTCCATCACCCCCAGATTTTGCCCCACAAACCCCCTCCCCCACCCCGAACTTGAACAAAATTCGAGAAACATGAAAGTGGGAAACAGCTTGTTACACTCCGTTCTTTGCTGTGCTAGAAACGAATCTGGAGTCAGTCGTTGCCCATCACCCCCAGATTTTGCCCCGAAACCTCCCCCCCACCACCAAATGTGACCCAAAAATGGAGGCCCTCAAGAATTCAATATAGCATGTTATTCTCCGTCTTTGGGTATATTGGGAACGAATCCGGGACCAGCCGTTACCCATTACCCCCGGATTTTGCACCAGGAGCCCCGCCTCCCTCCAAGAAGTGACTAAAATTCGAGAAAAATAGCAATTTGAACAAGCGTGTTATCCGGGATTAGTTATCGCCCCAGACCCGGAAAGTTTCCGCTAATGTTGCCACCTCTCTCCCGGAACTCTTGAGAATGTGGGCAGCATAAAAAATAAAAATTCGGGGTGTTATCGTCCGTTTTTCAGTATGCTAGAAAACAAACCGAGGTCAGAATCTGCTTCAATTTCGGTCACGTCATATTGTTTCTGATTGGCTGAAATCTTAAAAAAGAGCGGCGCGGCAGAAAAACGTCGGATATGTAAATTCAGCTTAAGTCTTCGCCCCAGTCACTCGAGCCTCCCTCCCCTGAATGAATCGAATTTTATTCACCTCAAAGATTGAATTGTAATTCTCTTTTGGTCGAATTTTTCGGGACAATATTGGCAAATGTCAGGTCACCAATCAACGATCCGCTGTTCCAAATATTGAATTCACACATTTTCGTTGATCTGTTCTTCTCAGAAGAAACTCAACTGTTCTTTTCAGTACAACACTAACGGTTCTTCTCAGAACAACACCAACTGTTCTTCTCAGAACAAAACCATTTATTCTTCTCAGAGCAAATCATCTGTTCTTCTCAGAACAAACTCAACTGTTCTTCTCAGAGCAAATCATCTGTTCTTCTCAGAGCAAATCATCTGTTCTTCTCAGAACAAACTCAACTGTTCTTCTCAGAGCAAATCATCTGTTCTTCTCAGAGCAAATCATCTGTTCTTCTCAGAACAAACTCAACTGTTCTTCTCAGAACAAACTCAACTGTTCTTCTCAGAGCAAATCATCTGTTCTTCTCAGAGCAAATCATCTGTTCTTCTCAGAACAAACTCAACTGTTCTTCTCAGAGCAAATCATCTGTTCTTCTCAGAACAAACTCAACTGTTCTTCTCAGAACAAACTCAACTGTTCTTCTCAGAGCAAATCATCTGTTCTTCTCAGAGCAAATCATCTGTTCTTCTCAGAACAAACTCAACTGTTCTTCTCAGAGCAAATCATCTGTTCTTCTCAGAGCAAATCATCTGTTCTTCTCAGAACAAACCCAACTGTTCTTTTCAGAACAACCAAAATTTCTCAAAATATATTTAACGTTCACTTAGTTACAATGGCAACTTGTATTAATGATCCGGACAGCTTTTGCTATGTCTGCGGAAAATTTGAGGTTTCCAAATACAGGAAAAGTTTAATAGACATGATAAAAGATATTTACTTTAAGTGTTTTGGAATGCATGTCATTAATCAAGATTACAGTTGGGTTCCTCATTCTTGTTGTAATAACTGCCATAGTTCATTAATACGGTGGAATAAAGGATCACTCAATGCCTTGAAACTTAATGAACCTATTAAGTGGAGAGAACCACGAAATCACGAGGACTGTTATTTCTGCAAAACGAACTTAGTTGGCTATAATTACAAAAACAAAAACAAAATTGTCTATGCACAAGTTTCATCGGTTACTTTTCCCGTCTGGAAGACTGATAACGAAGTTTCTGGCCCGACTGAAGATCCTACAGTTGACATTCGCATGGAAGTAGAAGATCTATTTGCAGAAGATGAGGGCGAGTCAAGTGAAAGTGACGAGGCAGATACTGAATCAAAGACCCCACGACTCTTCAATCAACTGGAGCTGAATGATCTTGTTCGAGATTTGGGTCTCTCCAAAGAGCTTTCTGAGTTATTGGCTTCAAGATTTAAAGAAAGAAATTTGTTGGCCCCAAAAACCAAAGTAACATTTTACCGGAATAGGGAAAAAGATTTCGTACAGTATTTTGAAGAGGAAGAATCTTTGGTTTATTGCAAAGACATAAATGGCTTATTCAAGGAAATAAGTAAACTCCCTTATGAGCCAGAACAATGGAGGTTGTTCATAGATTCATCAAAACGGAGTTTGAAGGCAGTTTTACTGCACATCACAAATATCCTGGCACCCATACCAATCGCCCATTCAACAGTTTATAAAGAAAATTATGAAAATGTACAGAAGGTTCTAGAAAAAATAAATTATAAAGATCACCAATGGCAGGTTTGTGGAGATTTGAAAATTCTGACCATGATTTTGGGACAACAATCTGGCTTCACTAAATTTCCCTGTTTTTTATGCGAGTGGGATAGTCGGGATAGAGACAATCACTGGATCAAAAAGACATGGCCAAAAAGGGAATCCCTTAAGCCTGGAGATAAAAATGTTGTTAAAGATAGTCTGATTACCCCAAGTAAAGTCCTCTTACCACCTTTACATATCAAACTTGGTTTAATGAAACAATTTGTGAGAGCTCTTGATAAAAACGGTGAGTGTTTTAAATATTTGGGGAAGAAATTGCCTCAAATATCTGATGCAAAGTTAGAAGCAGGCGTGTTTGACGGGCCTCAAATTAGGACGTTGATGAAGGACTCTGAATTTATGAAACACATGACCGATACTGAGAGAGAGGCATGGTTGAGTTTCAAGGATGTTACTCAAAAGTTTTTGGGCAACAAAAAAGACGATGAGTACGAAATCATTGTGAAAAGGATGTTATCGGCATTTCAAAAATTAGGGTGTCTAATGAACATCAAGATACATTTTCTTCATTCCCATCTGGATTATTTTCCCTACAATCTAGGAGATTTTAGTGAAGAGCAAGGGGAGCGTTTTCATCAAGACATAAAAGATGTTGAAAGAAGATACCAGGGCAGGTGGGATAAAAAAATGTTGGCAGATTTTTGTTGGTTGCTGAAGAGAGACACAAAAGATAGGCATAAAAGAAAAAGTCAGCGGAGAGCATATGAGGATAAGAAGACTCGAAAACAGCGTTAATGAGTAACCAATTCATCAATTTCATAGGGAGTGAGGGAAAACCAAAACACCACCATCTAATGATAGGAGACAAGTGTGATCCCTAAATTAATTCTTCTTCTTTCTTCTTTAACGGCTCTACAACCGGGATCCGGTCCTGGCCTCTCGCAACTGTTCTCTCCACCGGTCCCGATTCTGAGCCGATGTCATCCAGTTTGGCATCCCTATGCTTAATTAACACTCTCAATTAATGGTGAGAGGCAAGGGGACTCACATTAAACAAGCACCCCGAAGAAAACAGAAACCTACTACGTCCACGCCGTTGTTTTTGGGTTATGATAAAATGTAGGTTATTGTAATTGTATCGTTCTGTAATTTTGATGTAAAAACAAATGACAATTTAAACTTTTTATCAAGAAAACAAAATTCCCCAGACCGCAGCTTACCATGCGCGCTTCTTTTCAGAAACCGCCCTCTGAGAAAAAATCAGTTTTTCCTCGGTTTCTGACCAGGGAGAAAGGTGAATCGCAATCCAACGACTGACTCCAGATTCGTTTCTAGCACAGCAAAGAACGGAGTGTAACAAGCTGTTTCCCACTTTCATGTTTCTCGATTTTGTTAAGGTTCGGGGTGGGGGAGGGGGTTTGTGGGCCAAAATCTGGGGGTGATGAAGAACGGCTGGTCCCGGATTCGTTCCCAATATACCCAAAGACGGAGAACAACATGCTGGTTTGAATTCCTGAGCCCCTGAATTTTCGGGTCAAGTTCGGGGTGGGGAGAGGGCTTGTGGGGCAAAATGTGAGGGTGATGGCCAAATTCTGACCTCGGATTCGTTTTCAGCACATCCAAAAACGGGCAATAACATGCTGATTTTGAATTTTTATGCTGCTCAAATTTTGGGCCCTTTTTGGGGGTGTGGGGGGCTTGTGGGGCAAAATGTGAGGGTGATGGCCAAATTCTGACCTCGGATTCGTTTTCAGCACATCCAAAAACGGGCAATAACATGCTGATTTTGAATTTTTATGCTGCTCAAATTTTGGTCCATTTTGGGGGTGTGGGGGCTTGTGGGGCAAAATCTGAGGGTGATGGCCAAATTCTGACCTCGGATTCGTTTTCAGCACACCGAAAAACATAAGGTAGCATACCTCAAGTTCATACTAAAAGACTTTTTTTTTTTTTTGTGGGCCTGTGTAATCACCGGTAAAATTTGGGATGTCAATGCTTGGAAGTTTCACTGTTGATTTTCTATCAGTTGAAATTACGGGTGCCTGAGTCGTTGCTAGTGTAGATTGATTGCCCAATTTCTCTTGCATTTGTATCACGGAGTTCTGGTTTAGTCTTTCAGTTGTCGAAAACACATCCAGCTCAAAATAATCATCTCTGAATTTTCCCGTAGCCATAATGTTCGCATGATTGTGTACGATCAATTCCCAATAATTGGCTAGTAGTTTGATTTTTTGGGAATAATAAACTGACGATAACTGCTTCTTCATATCTGCTTCGATGTTGACTATGTTCTTTTTCAGGGTATCGATTATTGCCATTTGCTTTTTTATTAATCGCATTTGTTCTGCAATCTCCTCAGAGCTTTTCTTTCTTTCGATTGCATCTCGAATCACGCCTTCTAAAGTTTCCTTTGTCTGATCGCAGAGTGTCTCAACTTGATCGAAATACCCCTCGGTGAAGTATTTGTGATCAGGGTTCTGCTCCTTCACTGCTTCGATTTGACTATTGATGTTGTCAATTTCCTCCCATGCCTTGTTTAGGGATAACAGTTGTTTCGGCCCGAAACATGTATTCATCCATTAAAAAATTGCTAAAAAAGAATAAAAAAGAATTAATTAAACAATAAGAGAAATACACCCAACTCTCTTTATACACGATTTATTTTTACACGAATTCGATTTAACACGGTTTTCAAAAAAAAAATTCCTGTTCAAAAATGTGTTTTTTAAAAATTATTTTGTCTGCATTTTTTGTCCGCAAGTAGTAGGCCTCGCAATAGAGAATATATTTCGGGGAATACCCCCTTATTATTATTTTATTGACTACGCAATATGAAAATGCATTTCGGGAAGTTTTCTTTTATTGCTGTGTAGTGGACTTTATGCTAGGCTTGCAACTAGATACATTTAATAAAATTGGAAGCGTTTTGTTAAAAAAGTGTTTTGCAACGTTAGATAAAAGACATTAAACACGGAAAGAAGGTAAGGTCTTTGTAACGTACTTATTCATATTTTAATAAAATTATTAATTCTCTCAGAAAAATGTCGGAATCTGTAAAACAAAAACGGAAAGCGATATCTTTAGAAACGAAAATTAAAATTTTGGATCGCATTCGAAATGGGGAAGGTTCAACGTCTTTGGGCAGAATTTTCGGTTTCAATGAAGCAACAATCAGAACAATTAAGAAAAATGAAACTGCAATTAGGAAATCTGTAGTTTCTGGAAGAAAAGCGTCTGCTAAGTTTTCATCTTACACTAGAGATAATATTAAAGAAAAAATGGAAAAAGCACTGATAATATGGATAGAGGAAAATATCCAAAAAAAATCCCAGTAGACGGAAACACCATTAGGCAAAAAGCATTAAGAATTTACAAACATATAAAGGAACAAGAACCTTCTACATCGAACGAATCAACTCAAGAAAAGAGCTTTTTTGCAAGCTCAGAATGGCTAACGTGTTTTATCAAAAGGCATTCACTTCATAACATAAAAATGAAGGGTGAAACAGCGTCTGCAGATGAAAAGGCTGCTAAGGAATTTCCTCCGAAACTAGCAAAAATAATTTCTGATGGTGGATATGTTCCAGACCAGGTATTTAATGCGGACGAAACTGGTCTTTTTTGGAAGAAAATGCCGAACAGAACGTATGTGGCCAAATCGCAAAAGAATGTTGGTGGTTTTAAAGCACAAAAAGATCGATTTACATTTTTATTGTGCTCCAATGCTTCAGGAGACCGGATGCTGAAGCCCCTTCTAGTCAATCGCGCAGTCAAACCTCGAGCAATGAAAGGTGTCGATTTTGATAAATTACCGGTTTATTGGATGGCGAACAAAAAAGAAACTAGAAGTTATATGAATGAAAAAGGCCTGGAATTCAAAGTTCTTCTGATTATAGATAATGCACCTGGTCATCCAGAGTTGAAACATGATAATGTACAAGTTTTATTTCTGCCACCAAATACGACATCCCTTATTCAACCGCTGGACTAGGGAATTATCGGCACATTTAAAACTTACTACATCAAGCGAACATTCCAACATATTTTGGAAGCAATGGATAAAGATAAAACTCTTACGGTAATTTCTTCCTGGAAAAAGTTTTCAATCAAGGATTGCGTAACACATGCTGCTCTAGCAATAGCTCAATTACGACCATCAACGTTAAATGCATGTTGGAGAGCGATTTGGCCAGAATGTGTTAAAAGTAACAATTATGTGGCTCCAAACACGAATGAGTATCCCTCTATTATCACTATGGCACACAGCGTTGGTGGGGAGGGTTTTGATGACTTGAGTCCTGACGACATTGATGAACTGCTAGTTGATCAAGTTCTTAGCGACGATGAGATAATCCAGGCTGCATTAGAGAATGCTGAATCTACTGAAAGTAGTGACTGTGATGATAATGAACCAGAGCAACTTACTACAAATGTACTTCATGAAGCACTTCAACTGGCAAGCAAATTAGGAAGCCTTCTAATTACAAATGATCCTAATGTCGAAAGAGCTACACAGTTCAACCGTGATCTGACATTGTGTATGGCTCCTTATAAAGAATTACACAAAGAGATGTCAAAAGCTAAATCTAAACAGTTCATAACAGATTTTTTTGTTGCCAAATCAGCACGACACATCGAACAAGTAAGAGAAAAATCGACTACTGCTGAAGATATCCCGGACACCATTCAAAATATTTCCAGTGATGATCAATCCACCATGCACAGACGAACGCGTCTTATGATTCAAAATCATGCCAGCGAATAAAGTTATTGTTATAACCAGCTTGCGCCTTCGTTGGTTATAAATTCTATATTCTTTGATTTTTGTTGATTTTTAATTTATTTTATTTTTAGTTTAAGTTTAATTAAATAGAATGAACTAAATTTTATGTTTTATGAACGAATAAAATGTGTTTAAACTTTTAATATTACTACATATAATTGTTTTTTTTTTAACCTTTTATTTCTGTCATTTTAGCAGGTTTCCGGAATATGAAACCAACAACATATTATTCATACACCATTTTTTACACGGTTTTTTTTACACGTTTTTTTCAGGAACGTATCTACCGTGTAAAAAGAGAGTTAGGTGTATATAAACATAACCTGGAGTCGGCTACCATAAGTCAACTCGAATTCCTATAGTGCGATGATGCAGACTAAAAATAAAAAGAAATAAAAACATAAATAATTGATTGATATGAACCAAAAGATAATAACATGATAAACATATAAACAAACACACTAATAGCAACATAACAAACATTTAAAAACAAATATAAACAAACTAGAACATAAAAACTGGAAAATAATACATATCGTAAAATATAACACATAACACAAAAATATATTGAGAAAAGTAAATACTCACCATAATAAACAATCTTGTAACACAAAACACTTAAAAAAAATCGAAAATTAAAAATAACAAATATTAAAAATATAAAATAAAACAAAAACACCGCACTCACGCACGACATAAACAAAAAACTTGAAATTTGACTAAAAATGTCAAAAAAGCTCTTGTCAGAATAAACAGCTGACCAGAGTACTAAAAGTTAAAATAATTCAAAAATATAACCGACGAAATAAATCGTCGCCATATTTTACGCATAGCCCAGCTAAAAATTGAGACGAAAGCTGTTATCATTGCAAGGTGGGGGGACAGCCGGGGGAAATATAAACCCGATGCAAGCACAGTGCGGGGCTTTTTGATCTGTGCAAGTAAAAGCTGTGGCATTGCCCACCATCAAGCATCCATAGAGTTTTTTTTTATAATTTTAATCGCGAATTTGCAGTGGCGTTGCCCACATCGTATAGAGTAGGGTTATATAGAAGGCGAGTATTCACCGTCTTCTCTTTGTTAGGATAGAATAGGTCGAGTGTTTAAAAAACGAATTTTTTAAAATTTTTGAAATTTAATAAAGAATTTTTGAAGTAACTTATCTATCCAATTGAGAAATTGTATAGATAAGTTAATAAGGAAAATTTATTATTTTTTCCTTGAGTGCATTTGCCTCAGGTTAAATAATTATTTTCTGAAAAAATAATAAAAAAACTACCAGGGAATTGGCCCAAACTAAAATATTTGGATAAATAAATATATATATATATATATATATATATATATATATATATATATATACATATATATATATATATATATATATATATATATATATATATATATATAAAAATTAAGGATTTAGAATTTATAGAATTTATACAATATTTAAAAGAGAAAAGAATAAGCAATAAAGTAATTTAAATCGAACCAACTTTTTTAATTAAAAAAAAGAACCTGATCCACATTATTTTCAGCAACGGTCAGGTGACACCGTTCCATTGGTCCTTCGAGCCGGATCTGGTTGCAGATAAATTGCTTTATTGTTTATTATTCGTTAATTTGATTGAGATTTGACGTTGAATATCCAAATATTTTTGTTGTTGGTTGTTTGTTTTTATGTATGTTAATAACTAAACGTGCAAAATGAAGGACGTATTGCTACAACAGACTACGCTAAAAGCCCAACTAGACCAGACGATCGCAAATTATAATAAAACGTCGAAACACCGTCGAACTGCAGGTTATATCAACGGGAGGCTGGAAATAATCAGAAACATCTGGAGAAATTTCGATGAGAACCATCTGCAATTAGGGGCCGCGGACATAACCAGAATCAAGGATGAAAAAACTCAAGCCGCTTTAGCCGCATATGCAGAGGGCACTAGATACAGAGAATTTGATGAAGCGTATTCAGTGTTCTTCGGAGAGCTGCAAGATGCATTGACATCTAGTGCACTCCAACAAGCATCTACGTCTGCATCAAATGAATTGCCAAATCAGCAAAGTATTCCTTTAAAGTTGCCAACGGTGGAATTACCAAAATTTGACGGGCAATATACGGCATGGCAAGCGTTTCATGACAGGTTTTCATCGTTAATACATAATAATGCTCGTTTAACGCCTGTGGACAAGTTGCACTACTTGAAAGGTAGCCTTACGGGAGAGGCACGTGGGGATCTCGACGCATTCGATATGACCTCCGCGAATTATATGGCTGCCTGGGACTTATTGTGCAAACGTTATAATAAGAGAAGATTGCTGATATACGCCCAGTTAAAACGACTATTCTATCAACCCAAGCTCACGCATGAATCGCACAAAGATTTACGAACGATGGCAGATGATTTACAGCGCATTCGACATGCCCTTCAGGTGTTAAAGGTGAACATATCTGAGTGGGACGATATTGTTGTCTTCGTAACATCGCACAGATTGCCAGACAAAACAAGAAGCCAGTGGGAAGAATTGATATCCAAATCAGATGAGATGCCGTCATTAGGAGATTTTACCAAGTTCCTTGAGGAGAGATACAGAACTTTGGAAGCAATAAAGGATGTCAATACACACAAGCCCACAACACAGTACAAAGGTTTAGAGAGAGTGCGCAACCGTACCACAAACTGCTATGTAAGCGAAAACAAAGGTTGTCCTTTGTGCAAGGGGAACCATCAGCCGCAGTATTGTAGGTACCTGCAACGAAAATCTCCTGCTCAAAGGAGCAGATTAATAAAAGAAAACAAACTCTGTTTTGACTGCATAGGAAGTCATCAGGCCAGTCCATGCCAATCGAACAAAACCTGTCCGGTGTGCAAGGAAACGCATTCCTTACAACAATGCGAGAAATTCCTAGGAATGGACATAGCCGAAAGACGTAATCTGACGAGTAAATCCAGACTATGCTATAGATGCCTGCGACCGCATCACAGCAGAGTATGTCCCAGCAGTAATAAATGTTACAAATGTGGAAAGGGACACCACTCGTTACTCCATGAGGATATTAAAGGCGAAATGGCCAACGAAACGCAGCAACGTGAAGTAACGACGTGTAATTATAATGAAAGTGCAACGCAAAGTATGCTAGCTACAGCTTTAGTGAAGGCGAGGAACAACAAGGGCAACAGTATAACCCTGCGAGCAGTGATCGATCCGGGGTCCCAAAGTTCATTTTTGACCGAAGCAGCATTCCAAACGTTACAGCCAGAAACAATACCAACTACGATGCAGATAAACGGGTTGGGTTCTATAAAAGTAGCATCATCAAGAAAAATTGCCTGTTTTACGTTAGCAGCCACTACACGCTCTAATTATGAAACGGCCGTACAAGCATATGTCGTCAAGGCCATAACGAACATATGCCCACCGAAACGATCCAAATGGCAGGACTGGTCTTACATCGATGGATTGGAACTAGCAGACCCAAAGTTCACTGACCAAGGACGAATCGATATTCTTCTTGGTGTAAAAGTGTACGCGAACATCATTGAGAATGGAATACGCAAGGGACATTACCAATCACCAACCGCTCAGAAGACTAGCCTGGGATGGATATTACTTGGAGAGGTAGCAACAGCACCTGCCCAGAACACAAGTTTTTCAGGGTTCACACTTTCAGAAGGTAATGAGTTAAACATACTTAGTCAACAAATAAGGAAATTCTGGGAATGGGAGGAAGTGTCAGAAGAAAGGAAGATGACAAGTGAAGAAAAGGATTGTGAACTATTTTACGAAAGGACTACAAAACGTTTGTCCAATGGGTCGTACCAAGTGAAGTTACCATTTAGAGGAGGTACGCCTCCAGAGTTAGGAGAAAGCAAGGCGCAGGCAGCTTCAAGATTTAAGCAGTTGGAAAAGAAGCTGATTCAAAGGCCAGACATACAGTCACCCTATGCTGAATGTCTAAAGGAATATATCACCATGGGACATATGAATGCAGTAACGACCAAAGAAGAACGGGCATACTATATGCCGCATCATGCAGTATTTAAAGAGAGCACAACAACCAAGGTCAGAGTGGTTTTCGATGCATCGGCCAGGTCATCAAATGGGCGAAGCCTAAATGAACAAATGTTGACTGGTCCAACTTTACAACCGAAATTATATGCCACCCTGTCCAACTGGAGGAAACATAAGTATGCGTTGACAGCAGACATCGAGAAGATGTACAGGATGATCCTTCTCGATCCAGAAGATAGAAAGTATCAAACTATATTGTGGAGGGAACATAGCTGCGAGCCCATCCAGGAATATCAACTGAATACAGTGACGTTTGGTACCACTTCAGCACCGTACTTAGCAATCAAGACTCTTCAACGACTTGCGACAGACGATAAGGAAAAATATCCAAAGGCATCCAAGGTAGCCTTCTCTGATTTTTATGTAGACGATGTCCTGACTGGTGCAGATACCATCGAGGAAGCATTGGAAATACAAAATGAGCTCATAAACCTATTGAGAGGAGGTGGATTCCACATAAGAAAATGGGCAGCTAATCACCAAGCGTTATTAGAACAGGTGCGCGCAGAGGATCGAGAAATACAACTTCCTCTTAACTTGAAAGAGGAAAATCACATCAAGGCGCTTGGCATTTTGTGGCACCCAAATCAAGATTACTTCTCGTACGCAATTAAGCAAGCAGAGTTTAATAAGGCAGCAACGACTAAAAGACAGATACTATCCGAGGTAGCGAAGTTATTTGACCCTCTCGGATGGATATCTCCCTGTGTGTTGATCGCGAAAATTATTATGCAAAAATTGTGGTTAGCCGGACGAGATTGGGACGAAACGGCTGGTGAAGAAGTGATAGAAGAGTGGAGTGAATTTAAGAATCAGCTACACCATATTGTTGAGTTAAAACTACCTAGATGGATTAACATGTATCAGGCCAGGCCCACATATCAATTACGTGGTTTCTGTGATGCGTCCACGCGAGCATTTGCCGCAGTAGTATATGTACGCACGATAAACAGTGATGGTACAGTTCATGTTAACCTTATAGCATCTAAGACACGAGTAGCACCCATTAAGCCCACGTCATTGCCACGACTAGAGTTGTGTGGAGCAGCCCTGTTGAGCCGACTAATGAAGCAGATCCAAGTCGACATGAAACTTGAGCACGGGCAGAGTTGGTGTTGGACCGACTCAACGATTGTTTTAGCCTGGCTAAGAGGACTCCCCAACCGATGGAAGACATTTGTAGCTAATCGGGTAGTAGAAATCACAGAAAACACCATCAACAGTTCATGGCGATACGTGTCCGGCAAGGAAAATCCAGCAGATTTAGCGTCCAGAGGAGTAATGCCATCGAAGATAGCAACCGCTTCACTATGGTGGCAAGGACCGAAGTGGTTAAAGGACCTCGAAGACACTTGGCCCAAAGGTGACATAAAAGAATGGACCACGGATTTGGAGAAAAGGAGTAATACGACAGCAATGATTACTAACGTGGATGAAGAGCAGGACTGGTTGAATCGTTTCTCATCATATACAAGGACAATACGAACAATAGCTTACTGTATGAGATTTTTCCAACGATGCAAAGGAAAGAAAAAAGTGGACAGCACACAGCTAACTGCAGAAGAAATAAATGATGCCAGAGCACGGGTAATTCGACTAGTGCAAAGGTACATGTTTCCATCCGAATATAATCAGCTACACCGAGGAGAAACACTACGAAGAAATAGCCAATTGATCAAATTAACCCCATTTCTCGCAGCAGATGGAACCATAAGAGTAGGAGGCAGATTACGCAATGCAAGGATTTCGTATAACCAAAAACACCCGATGATCCTGCTGCCCAACCATCATATAACGAACATCATAGTGGACTATTATCACAAAACCTCGTTACACGGTGGACCCCAGTTAGTTCTAAATTCCATAAGAACGCAGTTTTGGATTATTAATGGTATGTCCACAGTAAAAAAGAGGATCCAAGGATGTCCAAGGTGTATCAGATTTCGGGCAGCACCACCAACGCAGATCATGGGAGATTTACCAGACGCAAGACTTGCACAGACGTATCCCTTTCAGAACGTCGGGCTGGATTTCGCCGGCCCAATAGAATTGAAGATGTCAAAACACAAAGGCTCAAAAATTTATAAAGGATATTTTTGCATATTTATATGCATGACGACTAAGGCGACACATATAGAGGTAACCTCCGACATGTCATCTGATGCGTTTGTGGCTGCGTTTAGGAGATTCGTGGGGAGAAGAGGTTTATGCGAGAATATCTACTCCGATAATGGAACCAATTTTGTTGGAGCTAGTAAAATACTACGAAACCAGTTTAAAGAAGCCATCGAAAAAGCATCAGCAGTAACAGCACAGCAGGTAGCGCATCTAGGGATTAAATGGCACTTTAATCCACCTGCTGCCCCACATTTTGGCGGCCTATGGGAGGCCGGAATCAAAAGTATTAAATTTCACTTGAAGCGAGCTACAGAAGGAAGAATATTTACCTTTGAGGAATTAAATACTTTATTAATTCAAATAGAATCGTGTTTAAATTCGAGACCGTTGTGGCCACTGTCAGCAGACTCATCTATAGTCGATGTGTTAACCCCAGGACACTTCTTAGTAGGACGAAACATGCAAGTGATGCCAGATCCAGAACTTCAACAAACCCACAGCTATGTAGACAGGTGGAAATATATACAACAAACGTTGCAGTATTTTTGGAAAAGATGGTCTAGTGAGTATTTATCACAGCTGCAACAAAGGCAAAAATGGCGCACTAAGCAACCAGATGTAAACGTAGGTCAAGTGGTCATTATGATCGAAGATAACCGGCCTCCAGCGCAATGGCCATTAGGAAGAATAATAGAAGTTCACCCTGGAGAAGATGGACACATCAGAGTAGTTACTCTGCAATATAAAACCACACGCATTAAACGTCCCATTAGCAAAATATGTCCGTTACCTGCATGAAGGGGACAGGAAATATGTGTATGTGTCCGTCTGAAATGTGAAGTCCAAACCTAAAAATTACCTAAAATTAATTGTGATATTTTAGATTTACAGAGTTATATAAATTATAATGGAGTCTCAACAACCGCTGAGCGAAGGCCTTGATGACGTCCTAGAACTGTGGCCATTTGGGGACCCACAGATCGACGAGATGCTTAAGGATGTTCCTCCACTGGAAGACTGGGAAGTGGACTTATTCCTTCCTGAAATAGGCGACATCCCAACAACTCCCGGGAAGAACCTCGACCTGCGAGATTTATCGCCAGTGGCACCTCGAGATACCAGTCCTCGCACTCCTAGGAGAGACATGCCGACGCTTGAGTCATCACCAGCAGCACACTTAGGCGCAATCCCACGCACGCCAGGAAGAGACATCCAATTCCAAGAGTTGTCGCCATTACCACCCCGAGGCACCATCGCACGAACTCCAGGAAGGGACAATCAGGTTCGAGAATTGTCGCCGGTACCAGCGCAAGGTACCATCCCAAGGACTCCAGGCAGGGATCTCAAGCTGGAAGGTTCATCAGCAGAACGGAAAGGAGCTATCCAAGAAAAAGGATCATCGCCCCAAAAGAGATCTCTTCAAGAGTCATCGCCTCCGCCACGCAAGAAGTCTCATCCAATACAAAATGCAGGACCGGCAATACGAAAAAGAAAGGTGCAAGCGCGAGACGTAGTGCCTCCACCCCCACACGAGGCTATTCCAGGTACGTCGGCTCAGAGTAGAGTCCAACGTCTTCCACCACCAGTAGAAGCGAAGCCAACTAGCGGACTGGATAATAAAATGTATACAATTCCGACGAGGGAAGGAAAGTACTTCGACATCACATACCGGCAGTACAATTCCATCCCATTTAAACATATACTGGAATCAACACGTAAGCGGTACACAGTGTTCCTCGGAGACACTCACAAGGTGGTCGTGAAATTCAGGAACAACAAATTGGTTTGGCAAGGATATACTGAGATCAAATCAAAAAACAAATTAAATTAATTGTAAAACAATAAAAACAAACCTTAACGTGAAGTTTAAAATAATATACTAACAGCATCACAGAGTAACAATTGAATTATAGTAGTTTATAAGATAATGTTAAGATAAAATGAATTAGAACAAGTTAATGAAAAAATAATAAGATAATTTGAAAATAGTATTAAGACACAATGAAGTAGAACAAGTTAATGAAAAAAATTATAATAATAATAAAATAAAACTATATATATCTTGAACTCCGCACGCTATTTTATGTATTTGATGCGACGCATCAAAGAGAGGGGAGAATGTTTCGGCCCGAAACATGTATTCATCCATTAAAAAATTGCTAAAAAAGAATAAAAAAGAATTAATTAAACAATAAGAGAAATATATAAACATAACCTGGAGTCGGCTACCATAAGTCAACTCGAATTCCTATAGTGCGATGATGCAGACTAAAAATAAAAAGAAATAAAAACATAAATAATTGATTGATATGAACCAAAAGATAATAACATGATAAACATATAAACAAACACACTAATAGCAACATAACAAACATTTAAAAACAAATATAAACAAACTAGAACATAAAAACTGGAAAATAATACATATCGTAAAATATAACACATAACACAAAAATATATTGAGAAAAGTAAATACTCACCATAATAAACAATCTTGTAACACAAAACACTTAAAAAAAATCGAAAATTAAAAATAACAAATATTAAAAATATAAAATAAAACAAAAACACCGCACTCACGCACGACATAAACAAAAAACTTGAAATTTGACTAAAAATGTCAAAAAAGCTCTTGTCAGAATAAACAGCTGACCAGAGTACTAAAAGTTAAAATAATTCAAAAATATAACCGACGAAATAAATCGTCGCCATATTTTACGCATAGCCCAGCTAAAAATTGAGACGAAAGCTGTTATCATTGCAAGGTGGGGGGACAGCCGGGGGAAATATAAACCCGATGCAAGCACAGTGCGGGGCTTTTTGATCTGTGCAAGTAAAAGCTGTGGCATTGCCCACCATCAAGCATCCATAGAGTTTTTTTTTATAATTTTAATCGCGAATTTGCAGTGGCGTTGCCCACATCGTATAGAGTAGGGTTATATAGAAGGCGAGTATTCACCGTCTTCTCTTTGTTAGGATAGAATAGGTCGAGTGTTTAAAAAACGAATTTTTTAAAATTTTTGAAATTTAATAAAGAATTTTTGAAGTAACTTATCTATCCAATTGAGAAATTGTATAGATAAGTTAATAAGGAAAATTTATTATTTTTTCCTTGAGTGCATTTGCCTCAGGTTAAATAATTATTTTCTGAAAAAATAATAAAAAAACTACCAGGGAATTGGCCCAAACTAAAATATTTGGATATATAAATATATATATATATATATATATATATATATATATATATATATATATATATATATATATATATATATATAAAAATTAAGGATTTAGAATTTATAGAATTTATACAATATTTAAAAGAGAAAAGAATAAGCAATAAAGTAATTTAAATCGAACCAACTTTTTTAATTAAAAAAAAGAACCTGATCCACATTATTTTCAGCAACGGTCAGGTGACACCGTTACAACAGTCTTGCCTCACCATATGCGACCGTTTTTCTGGCTGACGAATCTTTGCTCAGTTGGGAAGTGATCTTCTTAATCACTTTGACATGCTTGGCTTGTTCCTTCAGTAGTTGATCCATGCTGTACTTCTGTCTCAGAAATTGCCTTTTTAACTGTTGGTAGATTAACAGCTGTACCTGAGAGTTTAATTATTAGTTAAAAATAGCTATTGAAGATTCTAGCAAAGCCTCAAGACGCTTGTTCTAGAGGTGTCTAAAATTCTTCAATTTTTATGTTTTTCCTTTGGACCCTAGTTCCAGAGGTTGAATTTTTACCTGAAGACCCTAGTTCTGCAGGTTAATTACTTTTGCTCGAAGGACCAAAAATGTTGCTTGAAAATAAAACCACTTTGATTTCTGAACAACAATTAAAAAATTTTATTTTATCAAAAGTCTATATATATACAAATTTTGCTTATTAATCAAAAAAATAAACAATAATAAATAACAATACTTTAATGCTGGCAGTGACTCACGTGCCAGCAGCGAAGTTCATTATTTCGCGAAAGTGCATAAGGAAGCAATTGCATCACCTCGAAGTTTACTTACTTATAAAAATGCTTATGCGCAAATTGAGTGCATTGACTTTGCTTCGCGAAATGAATAAAGCTTTACATATTATTAAGAATATTAGAATTATATGTACTGTGTACAACTTTGTATGAGTATTTTGGCATTCATTGTTACTGGGGTTAGCCAGCCGATGGGGTCGAACAGCTTCGCAATTTCGGACAATATTTTCCGTTTTGTATATGTTTCTGGTGCTGACTCCATGCTGACCTTGTACGATAGTATATCGCTGGCAGGATTCCATAATAAGCCAAGAGCCTTGACTTCCTCTGAGTTTACTTCTAGAGGAAAAGAGACCTCCCGATTGGCTGCCGGAACTTCTTCCAAGATGGCGTCGTGATTTGCGGCCCATTTTCGAAGTTCTAGTCCTCCAGCTCGAAGAAGCTGAATTAGTTGTTTTTGTTTCTCCTTCGCTTCTTCTATGTTGTCGGCGCCAGTCATCAAATCGTCAACGTAAAAATCGTTGAGTACTGCGTTGGAGCCAATTTGGAAAGTTTTTGATTCATCTTTCGCTAATTGGTGCATAGTTCGGATAGCAAGGAAAGGAGCAGTCTTTGTTCCGAATGTAACGGTTAACAGTTTGTAGTCTTGTATGGGTTGCTCTGGTGATTCCCTCCAAACTATCCGTTGGTAATCGGCATCGTCTGGATGAACTCGTATCTGCCGGTACATCTTCTCTATGTCGGCCATGTAAGCAATTCGATGTTTTCTCCATCGCATGAGTGTGGACATCAATGAGTCTTGTATTACTGGTCCATTTAGTAATACGCTGTTTAACGAATTTCCATTGGCAGTTGGACGAGATGCGTCGAACACTACTCTCAGTTTGGTGGTCGTGCTACTCGGTTTGATGACAGCATGGTGAGATAAGTAACAGCATCGATATGTTGCTGTGTCGTTGTGCAATTGGTTTTGAAGTGCTGATTCTGGAGTGTTGGTAGGCACCATGTGTCCTAACGTCAAATATTCCTGTATGCATTTGACGTAGTCTGCTTTCAAGTCAGGATCTTGTTGGAATCGTTTCTCCATCTGCATCAACGTTCGAATGGCGATGTGTCTTGAAGCGTCAAGCTGTATTTTATCGGCTGCAAATGGAAGCCGGACTTGGTAACGTCCGTTGCTGCATCTGGTGACGTAGTTGTTGAAATGGTTCTCACAGCGAGTCTCTTCATTTGTCCACTTAGATCTTGCGGGAAGTTCTTCTAGTTCCCAGAATCTCTTCAACTCGTCGTCAGGAGTCACCTTAGTGAAGAATGTTTCCATTTGTGTGATTGTTTGTGCAGCTGGAGTGGTCTTCCCAGAGATGATCCATCCAAAGACCGTGTTTTGGCCCACTGGAGCTCCCTCGTTGCCTTTCCTTAGGCCGGCCAAGATGATCATGGGGAATACATCTGCTCCCAAAAGGATGTCGATGTGACCCGGCTTGTGGAACGTTGGATCCGCTAATTCGAGACCCTCTAAGTGCGTCCAATCCTTGCTAGAACATTCACTATTTGGTAATGGATTAGTTATTTTGTTAATTACCATTGCCTGGACCTGGATGTTCTTCGCCTTTTGGTTTCGCGTCTTTAGTTGCAGCGAGGCCCATTTTGTGATTTTCCCGGCTGGCATGTTACCGATTACGCTTAATGCTGTTTGTATTGGCTCCTTTTTGAGTTGTAGATTTTGAACCACTGCCTCACGTACGAATGAGGATTGAGATCCGGGATCAATGTGTGCTCTGCAGACCTGCTCTCGTCCACTTGGAGATACTACGGTGACCAGGGCTGTGGCAAATAGTACTTGTCGGCAGTCGTAAGGTGCTGCCTGAGCGAAGTATGTTTGTGTTTGGTTGGATGGTAATTCATCGTTTGAACTTGAGGGCGGTGAAACGCTGCTGTTGGTCTGACTCGATGACTGGATTCTGTGTAAGGTTGTATGGTGAGTCTTTCCGCATTGGAAACATCTACCTTTACTGGGACACTGTGATGAGCGATGGCCTGCTCTCAGGCAATTGATGCATAGATGCTTTGATTTAATTGTTTTATATTTCTCATCAATGCTGAACTGCACATATTTGGGGCATTTCCCTATGGCATGTGCGCCTTTGCACAGGATGCATACGCTTTGATTTGCGACGTGGAAGGCTTGGCTTCTTCTTCTTGGGTGCTCTCTGGACTTGCTTTCGTGAGGTTCATTCTTGTGGATTGTTGGTTTGCTGACAGCTTCCAAGGTTCTGAACCTGGTTTCCAAGAATTCGCGTAGTTCCACCCATGTTGGAATCGATTGCCTTGATTTGGTGCTCTGCGACTGTTCCCAATGTTCGTGAGTTTCGCTTGGTAGTTTTTGGACCAGCAAGTGGATGAGAATGGGATCCCAATTTTTTGTTGAGACCTCCAGATTCTCAATGGCAGTGAGGCATTCGTGTGTCCTCGTTTTTAGCTCCTTGATGCCTTGAGCTGTTTCTCGGGTTAGTTTTGGTTGGTTGAGCAGAATGTCGAGCTGGGTTTTCAACAATGCTCTCTTGTTGTCGTAGTTATCGACGAGAAGTTGCCATGCTGGTTCATAATTGGCGTCACTAATGAGCATGTTGCTGAGTAGTCGTGCAGCTTCTCCAGAAAGATGAGCCTTTAGATATTGGAGTTTTTGTGCTCCTGTTAACGATATTTTGTTATGCACAAGGCTGGAAAATAAATCTAGGAATGATGGCCATGACTCGTAATCCCCTGCAAATGTGGGTATCGAGATCCTTGGTAGTTTCACATTGTTGATGTGTTGCGTAATGCAGCTGTTGTTTAATTCGGCTGATGACTGCTCCGCTCTTGCGACTGGTTCTGTGACTGACAGCGTTTTGTGATAGTCTTCATCGATTTTGTAGTACATCTCGACATAGGCGTTTTCTGTGTCGGCATACCAGTCCTCTTTGAAGTATAGCTGTTCTTTCTCGTCCTTCTTCGTCTTGATTGATGTAATCTGTCGATGATTGTTGTTGAATTCCGTCCAGTCATCGTCGAGCATCTTGAGCCTTTTTTGAAAATACTGCGCTGTCTTCCTAGATGGGTCATCCTTGAGGTAGTTTCTGAAAGACCGTTCGAGTCTCTCTCGTACTTCGCTCTGTTGAATTATTAAAGCATCCATACTTGTATTGCGGCTTGAGTTATCTTATTGAATCACTATCCGGCTCGAAGGACCAATGTTCAGAATTAGCAATTTAATTTCTGACTCAATAAAAAGGTGCCGGAAGGGTGTGATTCAATAAAAAGATAACTTTTTTCCAATAACCAAATTACTATTTATTCACAATTAATTATTAGATTTTCTTAAATATAAATTCAATAAATTGCAAAAATATTTCAATTCAATCTTAAATTCGTTATTAATTCGTGATTTAGTACTTGAAAATTCGTAAATTATTCTTTATTTGTTTGTAAATAAGAATTACCAAAATAATGCTTGCTCTGATAGCTTAATTGATAACGCCACCTATCTGTCAGATGACGATCGATGTTTCGCCTGATGTGTTCTGCAATTAGAACAGCCAGGAATAACATTTGTGTTGCTGCACTCTGGTTTCGTTTCTTGGGAATCGCTTGGGATTTGCTTGCTGTTTGCAGCTTGCTGCCCTGGTTGTGGCTTGCTGGACTGCTTTGCCTTGTTTCTTCGCAAATTCGTCCCTCTGTGGTTGGTTAGAGTAACTGCTGAAATCAATTCTGGTGATTAAGTTACTGCTGTATTAAAGACTTCAAAACTGTCTTTTATTCGGGCTTTACTGGAAAAAGACCTCAATTCTGTCTTTCCAAAATGCTAAGTTCGATACTTAGGCTTTGAAATTGCTTTATTGCTAAAACCTCAATACAGATTTTATCTTCTAGTTCAAGACTCTAGAAAGATTAAAAGCAATCTGATTTAACGCCGTCTGTGCGTCGGTATTTATTTCTCTTTGAATAATGGTTGAGGCTATTCTGTAGTAGGGGGCTTCGTTCTCGAAGTACATAATTTCGTGTTTATGTACTAGATCTGCGTGCGATGTCCGATCAGCTGTTCTTGTTTATCTTACGGCTGTCAAATGGGGTAAGTATTTTTATCTTTGTTTTTGAATTTATGTATTAATTTTAGTTATATTTTCAGGTTTTAGTGGGGAAATAAATTAGGAGGAGCCCGCGATCACTCCATTGAGTTGTCAGGTGAGTAATTTTGTGGAACCTGTTTGTGATTTTATTAATCTTGTTTGTTTACAGAATTTTGCGATTTGCCGACGGCATTTCGCGTCTTCGTGGGATGAATTTTCTTGTTGCTTTTTCATCGCCTTGGGTTTTGATTTTTTATCCCCTTTGGTTTGTAAAAGGTAAGAACTTATGATATATATTTCAATATTTGTATTTTACTAACTCCTTTCTTTTTTCAGGTACGAATTTGTTGTTGTTTGTTTTTGTGTAGTGATGTCTTTGTAATTTTTGTTTATACTTTTTGTATTCATTTATGTAGTTTTGTTGTTTTTTAATAAAGTGCAAGAAATTGATAAATTTGTGTTTTATTTATATTTTACCTTTTTGCTTGTTTTTTATTTCCAGTGTCGCCGGAACACCTATAATGACGTGGACATCCACTAGAGAGCGATTTTTCGAAATTTATCCCCTAAGGGTGTGAAATGGGGTTTTTACAAACCGCTAAAGCTATAGGGCTGAAATTTTGACAGGGCATCCCTATAATGGCGTGGACATCCACTAAGAAGCGATTTTTCGAAATTCATCCCCTAAGGGGGTGAAATGGGGTTTACCCACACCGCTGGAGCTATAGGGCTGAAATTTTGACAGTGCATCCCTATAATGGCGTGAACATCCACTAAGAAGCGATTTTTCAAAATTCATCCCCTAAGGGTGTGAAATGGGGTTTTTACAAACCGCTAAGGCTATAGGGCTGAAATTTCGACAGTGCATCCCTATAATGACGTTTACATCCACTAAAGAGCGATTTTTCGAAATTCATCCCCTAAGAGTGTGAAATAGGGTTTTTACAAACCGCTAAAGCTATAGGGCTGAAGTTTGGACAGTGCATCCCTATAATGGAGTGGACATCCACTATAAAGCGATTTTTCGAAATTCATCCCTTAAGCAGGTGAAATAGGGTTTATCCAAACCGCTGGAGCTATAGGGTTGAAATTTTGACAGTGCATCCCTATAATGGCGTGAACATCCACTAAGAAGCGATTTTTCGAAATTCATCCCCTAAGGGGGTGAAATGGGGTTTACCCACACCGCTTGAGCTATAGGGCTGAAATTTTGAACAGTGCATCCCCTTAATGACGTGGACATCCATTAAGAAACGATTTTTCGAAATTCATCCCCTGAGGGGGTTAAATGGGGTTAAGCCAAACCGCTGGAGCTAAACGGCTGAAATTTTGACAGTGCATATTTATAATGAAGTGGACATTTACTAAGAAGCGATTTTTCGAAATTCATCCCCTAAAGATGTGAAATGGGGTTACCAAACTACTGGAGCTACAGGGTTGAAATTTGGACAGTGCATCCCTATAATGACGTGGACATCCACTAAGAGGCGATTACTCGAAATGCACCCCCAAAGGGGATGAAATGGGGTTAACCCAAACCTCCGAAGCTGAAGGGCTGAAATTTTGACAGTGCATCCCTATAATCACGTAGAAATGAACGACTCGAAATTCACTTTATTTAATATTCATTTGTGATTGCTTCATAATTTCTTACATCCACGTAAATAGGCGAACAAACTTAACGAACGTTCGTCAAACCCTAAAATGTCACTTTTCTTGATGACATATACATGCCAATCTCTGCTTCAAAACTTGCAGATTTGTTGAGCAGAGGTGATATTCGCAGCAATTTGTTTACCATATTTATTAAAAAAATGCACTATAATAAACCCTTTTTAGGGATAATAACAGCTGACTTTTTTGTTGGTTTTTTTTGAAGGAAAACATTGCACATAACAGTTTTTAAAGGCGTTGCAAGGCACGCGGGTTTTATGCTAGTATATATATATATATATATATATATATATATATATATATATATATGTATGTGTATGTATATATAGATTTTCATGCTTAGCTGAAAAGTGCGCCGTCTGTGCTAGAAGGGTTAACTCTTGCTAGCTGCTGTTTCGGAACGCCTCGCCAAATCCTTACTGTAGGTCAAAACTTCATAGGCAGTATCTTTAAAGGAGTTTGTAAACTTCTAAAAATTAACAAACTGCAAACGACTGCGGACAGGCCCCAATCAAATGGCTCCTGTGAACGTAGCCATAGAAATCTCACTGAATACCTAAGATGTTTTATAAATCGATCACAAACAGACTGGGACACATAGATAAAATATGCTATCTTCTTCAATAATACCACTCCAAATACATCTACAGGTTATACTCCTTCTGAACTTGTTTTCGGAAGAAAAGCCGTAATTCCTACCTCGTTCTCTCGATCGCCAGAGATAGTTTACAATTATGATATTTATTCAAATGAACTTAAGTCTAGACTCCAACACGTCAATGAAATAGCACGCGAAAATTTAATAAAGAATAAAGAGCTATCTAAATTACAATACGACAAACGTATAAATCCTTCTAAATTTAAAGTCAATGACCTAGTATTGTTAAAAAATGAAAGTACGCGCAATGGCAAAAGTAAAAAGCTATCCCCTGAATGGGTAGGTCCCTATAAAGTTTTATCCAATAATGGTGCAAACACCAAAATTTTAGTAAAAAACAAAGCCATTAACGTCCATAATAATCGCTTAATTCCACATGTTCCTGATGATTAATTAAGTTATTCTCCTTTCAGGCCAAAATGAAGATGGATATGTGGGAGTTACTCTTATATTTTACGGTTCTATTCGGGTCATCTGTCGCGCAAATCGAAAAATTCTATAACTTAACCAAATTAGAGAAAGTAACAGGTTTCTACTACGAACATGTAGGCAACGCTGAAATATATGCAGACAAATGGAAACTTTTAATACACACAGATCTAAACGATATGAGAATTCAGTTTAAGCAGATAGAATTGATATCAAATAAAATAACTTCGGTTTGCGATAGTTTGTCTAAATACCACGTCGAGATAAAAGAATGTGCCTATTTCCTTCCACAAATTAAAGAAACTTTGGCGGGTTTACAAACCCAGAATTCCCTAATTAGCCAAATTTTAGGTTCTAGTACAAATGAAATGAAAAAAAGAGGACTGATTAATGTTGTTGGTAGTATCGCAAAGCAATTGTTTGGAACGTTGGACGACAGTGATGCGAAATAATATGACCAACAGCTCGACACACTGAACGAAAACCAAAACCACATTCAGGAATTGATCAAAAGGCAAACTACTATTCATGAGACAATTTTAGAACAAGTCAACCAAACAGTCAGAAATATATTTAGCTTAGACTCAAAAATTTCTAAGAATATCTATAAAATAGAACAACTAGCAAATATGACAAATGTTACTCTATTTATTCAAAATCAAAGCTCTATCTTAACCGATATTTGTATTACTTTTGTAATGACAACTGATCAATATTCGCTTTCGCAGACACATATAATTAATATTCTAAATTCCGCCATTCATGGAAATCTTCACCCGTATGTGATTAACGGTAAAGACATGTTAGCAGAATTAGATAATATTCAAAAAATTTTGCCCGATGGATTATATTTACCTATTCAACCTCATTTGGAAAATATAAACAAAATATTTAAGATTATCGAAACTCATGTATACTACAGTAATAAAAGACTAAACTTTTTGTTAATTATCCCATTGGTTAGATCTTTGAAATTTAACGTATATAAAATAACTTCTATCCCTAAATTGTTAGAAAACAGAACTTATGCCATGATATTACCAGATAAACAGTATATTCTTATAGATGCAATTAAACAACATTACATTCTCTTTGACAAAGATGACATAGCTAATTGCAGATACCTAAACAAAGCTCACTATATTTGCGAACAAAACAAACCTGTTCTCATCTCACACATAAATAGCCCGTGTGAAAGAAGTCTGATGGATGTCACCGATCGAATCCCTAGTTCCTGCAAAATCAACTTAATTTTACCGTCAAAAGCCACGTATCTTCAGCTAGCTGCTTCCAATTCTTGGTTAACTATCTCCACAATGCCCGAACACATAATCGTTAAATGCAAAGGAGAAACAAGTCAGCTCACCTTACAAGGCGTCCTTATCTTCAGCCTTCAGGAAGGATGCGATGCCCGTACGAAGGAAGTTATACTCAATTCCAGAACTACATTAAGCAGTGACAGGTCGAAGAGCTATTTTTCGCCTTTAGATACCATATCTTTTGACGCCCTGGACGTAAGACAGATCAAATTTTTTCAAGAGGATACCTCCGCTGACATGCCTTCATTAATAATAGACCAATCAGAAGATTTAGAAAACATTAGCTTTAATATAAATAAAATAAAAAAAAAATGCACCCTTTAAGATCTATTAAAAATCACACCATTCATTTATATTCACTTTCATTAATTCTTATAATTATACCATGTTCAATAATTATTTTCATAGCATATAAGTATTTCCTTAACTTAAAATTTTGTAATTTTGTAACAAGAACTCAGACATCCACAAGCCAACACTCGCAAAATATCGAGCCTTATGCTGAAATTGAAAGTCCAGAAAAGGAACAGAAAAAGAATAAAAAATTAGACAGGAATATTAAGCCTGCCAATGAAAATCTAACCAATCCCAGGTATGATTTTCATTCCTAAGGGGGGGGCGTGTTATAATGCCCGTAACTTAATACCTTCATCCGCCTTTCCAAGATTCCGACTTACTCGCATCTCTGTTCGCCGCAAACTCTTCCTTACCTTATGCTGACACGCAACCACCAGCCATCGAGGGTTCCACCCACTCAATGGACGGAGTTTTCTTCAGAACACTTGAAGTGTATAGGTGTCTCAAAGAGCTTGACCCCAATAAATCCACTGGCCCTGACAATATTCCCCCTATGGTTCTTAAAAAATGTGCCTCACCTTTGTCTAAACCTCTGCGTAAACTTTTCGCCCTATCCTACTTCTCCGGAGTCTATCCCGACTCCTGGAAACTGGCCCATGTTCAGCCCATACCAAAAAAAGGTGATGCTAGTGACCCCGCTAACTACCGCCCAATAGCAATTACTTCTATTCTCTCCAAAGTGATGGAGACAATAATAAACAAGAGGCTTTTGAGATATCTTGAACACCACAAAATATTAAATGACAAACAGTACGGCTTTAGACCAAAAAGATCTACTGGCGACCTCCTTGTTTGCCTAACTGAACACCTCAACCAAAGTATACACCGATTTGGTGAATCTGGCCTGGTTGCTTTAGATATCTCCAAGGCTTTTGACAGAGTGTGGCACCCCGCTCTGTTAACCAAACTCCAGGCTATTGGTATTGACTTCGTTCTAAGGAACTGGATTAAGAGCTTCCTTTCCGGCCGTTCAATCAAGGTAGTATTGGATGGCGTCGAATCCGACCCCCACACCATCTCCGCAGGTGTTCCCCAGGGCTCAATTCTATCACCAGCTCTCTTCCTAATTTTTATAAACGACCTGCTTTCAATCCCCTCCAACCCACTCCACTGCTTTGCCGACGACAGTACACTACGGTACTCCTATGGCTTCGATACTGTAGGACAAGCACGCGCCAGACCTTGTCGCAATCTCATGTCCATCTCAATCAACAGGGACATCGAACGAATTCTTGAATGGGGCCGCAAGAACCGTGCCGAATTCAATGCATCCAAAACAAAGTACTGTCTCATCTCTAATAAAACCTCCACCGACCCTCCTTCTATTTCAGTGGACAATAAAAACCTAACGGCAGAACCGTCAGTAGGTATTAGGGCGGTTTGGGACGGGAACCAAAACCGGTTTTGGGATTTAGGTCAAGGTGATTAATCACATGTAATTATGTCAATTGGTTGCCAGGTCATTAACCTGTAATTATGGTAAGTGGGTGACCTTGGAATGTGTGCCAGACGTATTAATTGTTTGAGTAGATCAAGGTCATCGTTGTTATTGTTGTGTGTGTGAGGCACGCCCACTTGTGCGCCGCGAAGGTGAAAGTTTGAGTGCGGAGATGTGGAGGGGAGTGCAGCGGAAGTATTAGCGATGGCGATGGCGACGACGGGGGCGGGGGCGGAGGCGGGGGCGGGGGCTGGGGCGAATGTTGAGAACTCGATGGCTCGACGGGTACATCATGTCTATGGGAGGTGTAGAAGTAGTTAGTGGGCCCCCTGTAGCGTGGGAACTTTTTTCTAGGTCACGGAACTAAGTCAATCACTTGTCAGTGAGGGTGGGCTTCCAAACAAAACCTGAAAAACGACTAGGGAATGATCATAATAAAAAACAATATGCTACTTGTTGAACATTTTTATTTTATTTTCTAAAACCGGATTTATTATTACACTCAGTTGTGAAATTCTGTTTTTAAATCTAAATGTATCCACTGCATACTGCTCCCATGGTCCTTTCCTACTTTGTCTGTATGCGAAACTCCATACTACCATATATTTTACTTGTGGGTCTTCATTGAAACTTATTTTCTTTCTCATATCTGCTCGTGGAAATAATAATGAATTGCTAGAACGACTAAAATACCGGCTAAAAATTTCAAAGTGTTGATTGTACAAAGTATGATCTTTGATTTAGGTTGTTCTGTAAGTGGCGCAAGCTGATCTTTGAATCGTCCGCATTCATCTTTCCTATTAACATAGATACAGTATGGTGAACGATGCCTATGATCAAAATCTACATCCGATGCGCAACTCATAGCATTTATCTGCAGAGAACAAAAGTAACATTGAACACGGTCTTTGATGTTTGTGTAAAAAAATCCACTTTTCGCTAGCTGGTCTGCTGTATCTAAGTCTATGGCTAGATTATCGAATGTTTTCAAACGATCGTATTCTTGTTTCAAGTTTAACATTTTGAATGAGTGTAACAGGTTTTATATCACGTCTTTTATATCAATCCAAGTATTGTGTTTTGATGGAAAACCAAGCCACTTCACTAGAACCTGATTACCGCGCCTTTTTATAACCTTTTCTACTAAATAAACATCAGGGTTTTTCACTCGAGCAATTTCCTGTTCATAAAATCTGCCTTGAATTATATTTCCTTGGTAATCTTCTAGAATATATGTTGTCGGGTAAACAGGTTTAACTTCTTTTATTTTAAAGATCTCTGTGGACCAATTAGGTGTATAGCCTTTTTCGAATACATGTTTATGTCTACTTATACGAACAAAATCACCTGCTTTGTATTTAGACTTTGACTTTATTTTGGGGTAGTTATACACTGATAATAAACGTTTTTCGTTATGCAGCCCAACATCTACGGGTCTCATCTTAATCGTACGATGTTTTGTTGTATTGTAGTCTTCTGTCAACTTGGTCAACATGCTAATCCAGTGATAATTGCCATTCATGCTGAATTCTTTCCACATCATATTTTTCAGTGTTCTGTTAAATCTTTCTACAATCGAGGCTTTCAAAGTACTGTAGCTGGAATAATGGTTTATTTCGTAATCTTTCATCAGTTGACGAAACGGTTTATTAAAAAACTCTTTTCCATCATCGGTTTGCAAATTTCTTGGAATGCGTCCTGTATTAAAAATCGACTGCAATGCTTTTACAACTTCTGATGCCTTTTTAGATTTTAAAGGCAGTGTCCATGCATACTTTGAAAAGGTATCAATTACAGTGAGAAGAAAACGAAACCCCTGATTTTCTGATGAGTAAGAACCCATCTCGACCAGGTCTGCCTGCCACAAATCATCTATACCTTTGGTAGTGACATGTCGACGTTTAAAATTTTTTCGCACTGGTTTATGCAGTTCATTGATTATCTGCCTTCTGCTCATTGTACCGAATGTATAAATACCTGCGGTTGAATAACCAGTTTATATACAAAACAAGAATGATCAGGTTTAATCATCCGTTTACAATGATGGTTGCGGGGCCTTCGGGATGCGGGAAAACAACATTTATAAAAAATCTTCTTAATACTAATAAGGTATTTATATATCCACAAATTAGAAAAATTATATGGTGTAATACAGAACACGGTGCACTGCCAACAGATATTAAACTACAAAATATTGAATATTTAAATGCTATACCGGAGGAGTTTGTAAATCACGTAAACGAACCAACGTTGATTGTTATAGATGACATGATGTTAAATGCATATAGTAAAGAAGTTTGTGAACTATTCACTAAGGGGTCTCATCATCGTAATTTCTCAGTAATTCTTGTGACACAAAACGTGTTCCATCAAGGAAAATTCAGTCGTGATATATCGCTCAATTGTAAATATCTTGTTGTATTTAAAAACCCCCGGGATAAAAGTCAATTTACACATCTGGCCCGACAAATTTACCCAGAAAATAGTTTAGAACTTGGGAGAATATATAAAGAGATAACTCAAATGCCTTACGGGTATTTGCTAATTGATTTAACTCAGGACATTAACGACGTCTTAAGATTTCGTACTGATATATTTAATAAACACTTTGTAACCTGTTTTTGCCCGCAAAACTCTTTAAATGGTAAGAATGGCGTCACGAATGAAACGATTAAGGGAGAACAAGCATATGCTATATGTGCTTAAAAAGGCTAAACCAAATCTGAGAAAGTCCATCATACAAAATGCTGACCCTGAGGTTATAAAAACTCTTTGTGAAATTACACTCAACACCTTAAAAGGTAACCACATGCCGCATGGAAATATCTACAACTCACTGTGTAGGTATAAAAAGGACATGCGTAAATTGATTTGCGCAAAGAGATCTGTTGCTAAACAGCGTAAAATACTAGTGCAACGAGGAGGTTTTTTACCAGTTTTATTAGGAAGTGTACTATCAGGAGTTATCGGTTCATTAATTGAAAAATATGCATAGAAATAATGGACTTAACAAGATGCTACTTCTGTCGCCAGAGGTTTACAACAGGCTTAAAGATGAAATTGAAATGACTGCAAATCAATCCATTTTTGATAGAGCAATGAATAAAATACTACAGAATAAAGACATGAATGATTCCGAAAAATGGTATAGCTATCGAAACCAACTAATTTCATTTTTAAATCACAATCGGAAATCCAAACGAATGTTGGATAAAGAAACAAATTTTTACTTGCCACGTGAACATAATGTCAAACAAAAAAGTTTAAGAGATAGTACCACACAAACGAAAATTATATTTAAAGATGATGTGTTAACACAGACTTCACCACCACCAGCAAAGGATTTCCTAACCGAAGAAGAAGTCTTTGAAGAAGCACGTAACATAACCCCGCCAAGAAGATCTTTATCACCAGCCGCCAAAAGACGATTATCAGCTAGCGGAATAGCAAAAACTCTAAGGCCACCACCAAAATTACTAAGAACAACATCTGCACCTAATGCACGTGAAAAGGATTATAAAATAATCACAGCTGAGGATGGTGTAACGCAGTATACTGTACCTACGAATATGACTGCCGATGAAGCTAGCGAATATATAGAAGAATTAGAACAAAGTGAAAAACAAAAAGCGAGCCAGAAACAGTCTATATTAATACCCTCTCCGCTAGAATCTGGTCAATATATGCTTTCATTTCCTTTACGTAAGCTCGGTGTAAGACAGAGTGAGCGTCTGAAGACTAAAAAGGATAGAACTACAAGTACGTCGGACATTGCTTGGGAAAGACTGTAAACAATGCCAGTGGAAATAAAAGAAAATGATTTTTACGTATGTGTTTTAAGTAATAACTCTATGCAATTTTACCCGGAAAATACGCTATCGGCTTTTACAAATGCACTTGCTAAACCATGCAAGTTTCATGGGAACTGGCGTGTTGGAATAACTGAAATCGCATTACCAAATTTTGAAATAACAAAACGTGAGTAGGTACTCCGCCACTTGGGCATGTGAAAATTTTCAGTACCGTGGGAACTAGGTCACGGAACTAGGTCAGGGTCATTAATCAATCACCTGTCATCACGCTGGAATGTAGGTCAAGGTTGTTGGCCTTGGCCGTGGACGAGTCTGGGAACTGGGTCGGTCGGTGGCTTGGCTCAGCGGGAGGGTCGGGCTCGGCGGGGCTGCGGCGGGGTCCACGGCTGGGGCCTCAGCGAAGTCACTTTGATTGACAGGCGGCCTCTAGTTTGGTTCGCGTGGATGGCTTTGTTTATGTCACTTTGGGTCGGAAAGCGAAAGTGATGGAGTGTGTGGGTGTGAGTGGGAGTTGGTGATGGTGATGGTGGTGGTGGTGGTGTGGCAGGGCTTGTGGTCTTGGTGGGGTGCTCGGTGCGGGGGTCTGGCTTGAGACTCGGTGGTGGCTTGGGGTCTCGCGCGGTGAGGGAAAGTGGTTTGGAACTTGGCAGGGGTCGGTGGCTTGGCAGGTTGGGCGGAAGCTACAGGCGGCGGCGGTAGCTTTTGCCCGGTCTGTGACGGAAGGTATTTACTCAGACTCGTACGTGCGCCCTAGTCTCTGCAGAGCAGGTCCGGGACTGGGTCAGTGGCTTTGGCAGGTTGGCCTTTGGCGGAAGCTACTGCCTAGACTGCGGCGGTAGCTACCGTCTGAGCCACGAAGCTATTGGTTGAGCCTTGCCCTAGCCTCTACAAAGCACTGATTTTACACTCTGTACAACAAATCATTCCAGAGAAAAATCGCACATTGCTTGGGAATCGAACCAGCGCCACACAAATCGCGAACAGAAAAACCAACGCCTTAGCCAACTTGACCAAGACGGCAGTTGAATGGAGTCTCGTTATCTGTGTACACATGCAGTTGTGAGATTCTATTTTTAGATCTTGCGAAGTATTTTGCGACCCAGCGAGCCGATGCACACGATCGCGATCACAGCTGCAAGAGCTTACAAATATGAGAAAGAAAGGCCAAGAAAAACAAAAACAAAAACTGCAGCAGCAGCAATTTGAGCGGCAAAATCTACCGGCCTAAAAGGAAAAAGAAAACAGCGGTTGTGCTGCAGTGCGACTATTGCATGGTTGTTGTTGCTATAACCTGAACAGACAGCTATTGTGGATGGAGGTAAAGTGTACCTTTGCAAAATAAACAAATGCAAGACCCGTGGATTTATCACCTTGCAAACATTTTATCGACGAGTCGTTAATATTTTAAACTATTAAAACTATGTTAAATTAATAATTAATGTTTTATATGATTTTTTAGTTGAATTTCCATCATCAATATTTAAAAACATATTGATAATATTCTTTGAAAGCACTGGTTTGTTTATATTTTTACAATTTTTCCCGCCCATACATGAATGGCTGCACATGTGCCCAATGCTCCACAGCCAGACACTGTGGATACTTTCGATGCCGATGATTCTCGGCGAGTATTGCATGGTTGTTGTTGTTGTTACTATCTGAAATTATGAAACCGAGTGAATGAATGAACTTGATACATTCATAAATATCGGGATGGGTAAAAAATACACTTTTTGCTAGCTGAGATTCAGCGCGGGGTAAAGATTAAATGCAAAACAAAGTGTGAAAGAGAGAAGAATTGCACATGATACGTTTTTCATTTAAATGCGGGAAAATTAAATTGATTTTGTAATATCAGATTTTTATTAATCATTAAATTAATTATTCATTATTGTGCCTTCGAGCTCCTATATAAACAGAGAAACAAAAGCAATATGCAACGTGCGTGCTTGGCATAGCTTAGAAAACATTGTTGAAAAATGGCTAAATTTAGCATCATTAGAGATATAATAACCCACAACAAACGTTTCAATGTGAGGGGTCGCAAAATTGAATTTAAAATCAATGACACGCCAAGGAATGTAGAACCTTTAACATGGTTTAAGAGCAGCATTGAAGACATTATTCAACATGTGATGACGGTGATCCAACCAAATGACTATGTTGGTATTACTTTTTGCGGTGCCAGCTTTAGGGAAAGAGGCCCTGGATGGATAAATTATAAGTTGGCATCTGATGTAAAAACTAGTGACATCTGGGAAATGGTTGCGAAAATCTTTCAGAGCAATTCAGAAGGAGCAAGCACTGACACATTTTGTTTGGAAGTAACATCAGTCCATTTGCCTCAAGGCAGCGAGTAGCATATATAAAGCTTTAAAATAAATAAATTTAAATAGTTTGATATTTTCCTTTGAGTAGTTAAAGTTATGAGTTCCGATAGAGTTGTTTTAGATGTACAATTTGTCAGTGGAATTAACGGACAGCTATTTGCTAAGGAGCTGTCCGTCTTGCATCACGGGTCGCTTATACCAAGTTTATACTATTTTATGCCTCCATACCCGTATAATGAACTACCGTCAAAAGCTCGTTGGCAAAATGATTTCAACTTTAGAAAAATAAATGGATTAAGATGGAACGGCGGCATTATTAATTACAACGAATTACCCAAGATACTGTCGAATTATTCAAATGCAACAATTTACGTGAAAGGACTAGAAAAGGAGAAATTTATTCAGAAATACCTTCCGGAAGCGAAAATAAACCAATTGGAAATACCAAAACTAGCCAACTTGGAAAATTTTGGAGCTTTCTGCACTATACATGGAAAATCACCTAGTCTAAGATGTGCCGTACAAAATTGTTTTAATATTTATTTGTACATGCTAGTGAATAAATGTTTTAAATAAAAGAATTTTTTAGTTGTATTTTATTTATTTGCAGTCAAAATTTATCGTATCAAAAACAAGATTTGCAATACAATACAAAGGTATTTCATAAAAAAGTCGAGAATAATTTAAGTGTACATAAGACGTTCGACTTGGAATAAAAAAATCTTCACATGCTAATGTTAATACATTTTTTTCTTTACATTTTTCAATGTACTTCTTATAATATTCTTTCACGCTCTCTGAAGCATTGTTATTGTGGTACATAACGATGTTTAAAAATTTCAGCATTTCAAATAATTTACAAAGTTCCGCTTGCCTTAGAGTGATGCTGCCACTGCCAATGGGGATTTTGTACTCCTTCGTCTGATTTGCTGAAGATAAATTTTCCATTTTCGTTTTTAAAGCACCAAGATGGTTGTAAATAGATGTCCATTCGGGATAGGATGCTGATATTGGGATGAGTCCATGACGCTGAAATACTATTTGCGCCTCGAACAATGTTGAGTCAAAGCCGAGTATTATCTTCCAGTTATGGCAGTCGTCCAAATGGTACGTGTAATTTAATAAGAGATTTTCACCGACAACTTCTGCTTCGCATTTGGACAGCTTCTTTTTTCCTTTAGCACCAGTGGTCCTCTGTCTTTTACGTGATGGCCCCATGTTACTCAAATTAAACTTTAACATTAAATATTAACAGCTTTTGTTCAGTGTTTTTATAGTGCTGATCTCGGCTTTACATGATTGGTTACAAAAGTCTCCACCACTTTGTGTAAAATTCTTCAAGTATAAATTAACTATTTTATTATCATTTAAACTGAAATCGCTCGAAGAGAATTGCGTTAAAAAATTCTTTAGGCTCTTTCCTCTACACCGAGAATATAGAAATACACAACAATAATGTCCACATGTCGATGAAAATTGTCCCTGCAAACGTTTTTTATTATTTAAAAAAGTCTTTGAATTATTTAAAAGAAATCTTTGAAAAAACTTATTGGTGGGATATCTTCCAAATGAGTCAAAGTACTCTGCAGAACCTTGTTTCGGGAAATAAAATGCAACCCAGTGAGTTCCGTCTTTATGTGATGGATCCGTATTGGCTATGACGCATGCGGGTTTTTTTATTTTTTGTGGTAGATGGTTGCAGGGGAAGACTCCTCTAAAAAACTTGTTTGTTAGGCGATTATTTGTCAATGCAGTTGCAAGTTCGATCGTGTTCATTCTTGTTCACAGGTAAATGCTGCTTCTAAGTCAATGACCTCGGTGAGAGATGTAACATAGTTATTTATAAACTCCTTAGTTGATGTACCACGAACAAAGATTGTCTTAAATTTCGCTAGAGTTTTTATAAGGTCTTCATCCATACGTTTTAGTTCAAGATTACCAAGTTTACTTGATTGTTGTTCACTGCATTCCAAACTAGATGTTGGATATTTAAAAATTATTTCCTTCGCAAACGTTTTATTTTGCGCAGTGAATCCAGCGAAAGAGACTTTTTTAAAGAAGGTATATTCACCTCCACAAAAGTATTCCACATTAATTAAACAGCTCATTGTTACCATAATAAATCAATTCACCAACTAACAGTTGGAACATATCGTATCCACCTTATATAGATTTAAAAATTTGTGTAAACATTTCGATCCTTGTCAATTTCAATGCTTCCATCGTACTCGGCATATACAATGCATGTCACACTATTTTTTAACCCGTCTCTAAATTTTCCTTCAACTCGTACTGTTCCCTGATTTAGTAAATTGCCGCAAGTCGCGTTATATGAATTGTCTGTTGTTAAATCGAAAGCGAGAAGAAAACATCCCTTGTCAAATAATTTCTTGGATATTTGATGACCTTTATCGAAATAATGAATACCTGTTCCCCTGAATAACGTATTGTATCCGCGTGTACTAATCGGATTATCTTTTGAGTAGTCAAATTCAAGGGGTTGATTTGGTATCTGCACGCCATTCACTGATAAATTGAATCTGGTAATGTTGTTATGTTTAAAGTTGAAGGGGTTCTTTGTTCTTCTGCCCGTGTAAGCATCATTGTCCACCATTCCAAAAATTATTAAGTTCGGTAACTGTCCGATGACGATATTATCCAGTGAAAGTGTGAATGTGTTTGCTGGAATAGTGTAACTTTTAACTTCAACTCGCTTGTATGGGTATATGGCGTTTGATCGCTGTAAAACTGTCTCATGTGCTAATAAAATATTCGGATTAACTGTCACGTGATTCATGTACATGGTTGCATCCAAGATTTTTAATTGTGGTGAGTCGGTACCGTCCTTGGATAAAATATAAAATTCTGGTTTTTCAAGCGATAAAACAACACGTAAATCGACACCGTTTAATAGCAACTTATCCTGATTAAGCAAGTCAGTATGGATTTTCCCCATCAATTCAACCACATTACTTTTATTGAAGAGTTTCTGACGATCTAAATAGCCTTGGTGTAATTCAGCAACGGGTTTATCGATATCTGCAATTTCCGCGTCATCTTTGTCAAGATACCAGCCAACCGACTCCAAATGGGTAGATGCCGCATCTTTGCCATAATTTAATAAATTTTCAATATAAGCGCGATAATTGTAATTGTGGTCGGTTTGAGCAATTGGTTTTCCATTCAAATATACAGTGCACTGGCGAAATATGGAGTGTAAAATACTGTTTATTAAACCTGGAGCTTCACCATCATCTGGATAAAGTTCTTCTTTTCCATCTTTTATTTTAATTAATTGCAATTTTAAACGAAGATATATGCTAGATAAATCACGGTATGTATCTCCATGACCCAAAGTTACAAACTCTAGAACGGAGGAGTTGTCGAGCGAGGCTATTGGCTTATATGCTACTTCTTCTGTTTTCAAAATATTGCTCTGAACTGGTGGTGTTGAAAAAAGATCCAATTCTGATTTCATGCATTCTTTGTACGACATTATTTATCAAATATGTCCAGTATACGTTTACGTATCTTTCGTTTTGTTTTCAAAACTCTTGCTTTTATTCCTTTTCTTTGATTTTCAGTTTTACAATTTCTCGACCGTTTAGGTGTTTTTCCACGTCTTTTGCGTTTAACAGCTGGTTTTAAATGTAGAGTTGTAAACGGATTGGGTCTTTTTATACCTGCACCCTTCATTCCGTCAAACAGTTTATTTATACCTTTCTGAGCTAAATCTTGAACAACAACTCGACCTTGTTCTTTTAAAATATCTTTAACTGATTTGCTGTTGATATTTTTATCCTGTATTATAGCTTGTCCTGTTTTTACAACCTGTTGTGCCAATGTTTTTAATCCTGATGTAGCTATGGGTTTTAAGTGTCGAAATAATGCACTGAAGAAGCTACCGATACCTCTTCCACGTTGATAAATAACTGGACCACGATATAATTCTCCAATATCTGACAGGCCGCCGCCGCTTTGTATTAAATAATAACGTGTATAATAGGAATCCATCTCGTAATTCTATTTATACTATGCAAGAACAGTCTGTTGTGTGAATATTTATAGTTTTTTATTGTCTTTTAAAATGAAGCATTACATAGGTTGGAATGTAGCTTGGTTTGAAATCAATTGATTCACCCAGATGGTCAGTTATTTTTACAGAAATACTTTCAATAAAAGTTTTTTCAATGGGACAGTATTCTACATGTTCAAATCTTAATATAGTACCACACTCTTGAATCGGTATTATTCGTAGATATCTTACTAGTTTGTCGCCTATAGCTCTAGGTTGAATAATATCAGTGTATATATGCATTATATTTTTCTCAGAGCAATTTTTTGTAGTTTCTTGTGTACTTCTTGGTAATCGCAACATTAATGCTTTAATTGTTGTATCAAGAGAATTAATTTTTTCCATTATTGACATATGCTCTTGGCGTAAGCCCGCAGTGTCAAATGACTCTTTTATTTCCGTCAACAATGCATCAGGATTACGTTTGTTTTCAGGTGTTTGCAGAAATACATCTGTGATGAAGTTTGACAGATTATCTATGTTTGTATTAATAGGTACTGGTGTAGATAAAAATTCGCCCGAGCTTTGTTTTTCATATGGGACCTGTAAAATTTCACTGTTTTTAGTTATTTTCCGTTGCTCGGGAGTCTTTGCTTTGAGTGAATCTTTCTTCAGTCTATTCAATATTTCAAAAATTGTATTTTTAATTTCAATAATTCGTTTATGTTTTTCTTCCTCGCTAAGTTGTTTATCGTCAAAGTGTAAATTGGCTAAAAGCAATGTCATGAGATCTTTAACATTCAAGTGTGAGGGTAGTGGTTTTTTTATTTTTATCGTAACACCCAATTCCTCTAAACGGAGTTCGAATACATCATGCTTCTTTTCACTACCTTTTTTCTCTTTATTTTCAGCTGTTTTTATGCTAGCCGTTGGATGTGTATAATTGTCTATTGTATTCTTCAAAACAGGATGTTTTCTATTCTTCCTAGGAACTTGACCAAATACATCATCAACAAAATCCTCAATTGATTCATAGTTCTTATATTTTAAAACAACGTTTTCTGAAGTCTTTTTTCCTTGATATATGTGCAATATGTATTCGTCTGGCTCGTGCTTATACTTTATTTCAGGGATAACTTCATTAAAGTGGTCATCTTCTAAGCGCTTCCACATTTTCGATTTAACATCATTCAAGTACATGGTATACCACGAAGGTGTAACTGCATTATAAAATGTTAATAAAAATGCTGAAAGGTTTATTTGTCCAGGTCTGTAACTAACTTGTTCAAGATTTTCTGGTGTCCATTCAAGTTTTACATTTTCATTTATTTTGATGCTAAGTATTTTAAAATCCTTTTGATGCTGCTTTCTAGTTTCCTTTAACTGGTCATATTCACGCCTCACTCGTTTACGCACATTTCCCCCATTGTTGGAGATTGCACGTTTTGTTATTTCAAAATTTGGTAATGCAATTTCAGTTATTCCAACACGCCAGTTCCCATGAAACTTGCATGGTTTCGCAAGTGCATTTGTAAAAGCCGATAGCGTATTTTCCGGGTAAAATTGCATAGAGTTATTACTTAAAAGACATACGTAAAAATCATTTTCTTTTATTTCTACTGGCATTGTTTACAGTCTTTCCCAAGCAATGTCCGACGTACTTGTAGTTCTATCCTTTTTAGTCTTCAGACGCTCACTCTGTCTAACACCGAGCTTACGTAGAGGAAATGAAAGCATATATTGACCAGATTCTAGTGGAGAGGGTATTAATATAGACTGTTTCTGGACTGCTTTTTGTTTTTCACTTTGTTCTAATTCTTCTATATGCTCGTTAGCTTCATCGGGAGTCATAGCCGTAGGTACAGTATACTGCGTTACACCATCCTCAGCCGTGATTATTTTATAATCCTTTTCACGTGCATTAGGTGCAGATGTTGTTCTTAGTAATTTTGGTGGTGGCCTTAGAGTTTTTGCTATTCCGCTAGCTGATAATCGTCTTTTGGCGGCTGGTGATAAAGATCTTCTTGGCGGGGTTATATTATGTGCTTCTTCAAAGACTTCTTCTTCGGTTAGGAAATCCTTTGCTGGTGGTGGCGAGGTCTGTGTTAATACATCATCTTTAAAAATAATTTTGGTTTGTGTGGTACTATCTCTTAAACTTTTTTGTTTGACACTATGTGCCCGTGGTAAGTATAAATTTGTTTCTTTATCAAGCGTTCGTTTGGATTTCCGATTGTGATTTAAAAATGAAATTAGTTGATTTCGATAGCTATACCATTTTTCGGAATCATTCATGTCTTTATTCTGTAGTATTTTATTCATTGCTCTATCAAAAATGGACTGATTTGCAGTCATTTCAATTTCATCTTTAAGCCTGTTGTAAACCTCTGGCGACAGAAGTAGCATCTTGTTAAGTCCATTATTTCTATGCATATTTTTCAATTAATGAACCGATAACTCCTGATAGTACACTTCCTAATAAAACTGGTAAAAAACCTCCTCGTTGCACTAGTATTTTACGCTGTTTAGCAACAGATCTCTTTGCGCAAATCAATTTACGCATGTCCTTTTTATACCTACACAGTGAGTTGTAGATATTTCCATGCGGCATGTGGTTACCTTTTAAAGTGTTGAGTGTAATTTCACAAAGAGTTTTTATAACCTCAGGGTCAGCATTTTGTATGATGGACTTTCTCAGATTTGGTTTAGCCTTTTTAAGCACATATAGCATATGCTTGTTGTCCCTTAATCGTTTCATTCGTGACACCATTCTTACCATTTAAAGAGTTTTGCGGACAAAAACAGGTTACAAAGTGTTTATTAAATATATCAGTACGAAATCTTAAGACGTCGTTAATATCCTGAGTTAAATCTATTAGCAAATACCCGTAATGCATTTGAGTTATCTCTTTATATATTCTCACAAGTTCTAAACTATTTTCAGGATAAATTTGTCGGGCCAGATGTGTAAATTGACTTTTATCCCGAGGGTTTTTAAATACAGCAAGATATTTACAATTGAGCGATATATCACGACTGAATTTTCCTTGATGAAACACGTTTTGTGTCACAAGAATTACTGAGAAATTACGATGATGAGACCCCTTAGTAAAGAGTTCACAAACTTGTTTACTAAATCCGTTTAACATCATGTCATCTATAACAATCAATGTTGGCTCGTTTTCATGATTTACAAACTCCTCTGGTATAGCATTTAAATATTCGATGTTTTGCAGTTTGATATCCGTAGGTAGTGCACCGTGCTCTGCATTACACCATATAATTTTTCTAATTTGCGGTTCTATAAATACCTGAGTAGTATTAAGAAGATTTTTTATAAATGTTGTTTTGCCGCATCCCGAAGGCCCCGCAACCATCATTGTAAATGGGTGATTAAACTTGATCATTTTTGCTTTGTATATAAACTGGTCATTCAACTGCAGGTATTTATACATTCCGTACAATGAGCAGAAGGCAGATAATCAATGAACTGCATAAACCAGTGCGAAAAAATTTTAAACGTCGACATGTCACTACCAAAGGTATAGATGATTTGTGGCAGACAGACTTGGTCGAAATGGGTTCTTACTCATCAGAAAATCAGGGGTTTCGTTTTCTTCTCACTGTAATTGATACCTTTTCAAAGTATGCATGGACACGGCCTTTAAAATCTAAAAAGGCATCAGAAGTTGTAAAAGCATTGCAGTCGATTTTTAATACAGGACGCATTCCAAGAAACTTACAAACCGATGATGGCAAAGAGTTTTTTAATAAACCGTTTCGTCAACTAATGAAAGATTACGAAATAAACCATTATTCCAGCTACAGTACTCTGAAAGCCTCGATTGTAGAAAGATTTAACAGAACGTTGAAAAATATGATGTGGAAAGAATTCAGCATGAATGGCAATTATCACTGGATTAGCATGTTGACCAAGTTGACAGACGACTACAATACAACAAAACATCGTACGATTAAGATGAGACCTGTAGATGTTGGGGTGCATAACGAAAAACGTTTATTATCTGTGTATAATTACCCCAAAATAAAATCAAAGTCTAAATACAAAGCTGGTGATTTTGTTCGTATAAGTAGACATAAACATGTATTCGAAAAAGGTTATACACCTAATTGGTCCACAGAGATATTTAAAATAAAAGAAGTTAAATCTGTTTACCCGACAACATATATTCTCGAAGATTACCAAGGAAATATAATTCACGGTAGATTTTATGAACCAGAAATAGCTCCTGTGAACAGCCCTGATGTTTATTTAGTAGAAAAGGTTATAAAAAGACGCGGTAATCAGGTTCTAGTGAAGTGGCTTGGTTTTCCATCAAAACACAATACTTGGATTAATATAAAAGACGTGATATAAAACCTGTTACACTCATTCAAAATGTTAAACTTGAAACAAGAATACGATCGTTTGAAAACATTCGATAATCTAGCCATAGACTTAGATACAGCAGACCAGTTAGCGAAAAGTGGATTTTTTTACACAAACATCAAAGACCGTGTTCAATGTTACTTTTGTTCTCTGCAGATAAATGCTATGAGTTGCGCATCGGATGTAGATTTCGATCATAGACATCGTTCACCACACTGTATCTATGCTAATAGGATAGACGAATGCGGAAGATTCAAAGATCAGCTAACACCACTTACAGAACAACTTAAATCAAAAACCATACTTTGTACATTCAACATTTTGAAATTTTTAGCTGGTATTTTATTCGTTCTAGCAATTCATTATTATTTCCACGAGCAGATATGAGGAAGAAAATAAGTTTCAATGAAGACCCACAAGTTAAATATATGGTAGTATGGAGTTTCGCATACAGAAAAAGTAGGAAAGGACCATGGGAGCAGTATGCAGTGGATACATTTAGGTTTAAAAACAGAATTTCACAACTGAGTGTAATAATAAATCCGGTTTTAGAAAGTAAAATAAAAATGTTCAGCAAGTAACATATTGTTTTTATTTATTATAACCACACATAATTTTCAGGTTTCCTTTTGGACTCCTATAGAAGCTAAACTACTTCTCACTTTCACTTTTCGGTTCAGCAAGTAAGATATTGTTTTTATTATAAGTTGTTTTTCAGGTTTCGTTTTGAGCTCCTATAGGAACCAATGCTTGTATGCTTGCAAAATGTAAGTTCCACCACAACAGCGCGCGGAGGTAAATGACCACGCGTCAGCTCAGCAGTCATGCACACTTTCCACTCTCGCTTTTTCTTCCGCTCCACACCTGTTGAGTCCCCCTGCCAAGCCAAGCCAAGACCCCGCCGCACCTGCAAACCAAACTAGAGGCCACCTGTCAATCAAAGCCACCCGCGAGTGAACACCTGCTCACCAAACTATAGTTCTGATACACTTTTCCACTTTCGCTTTTTCGTACCGCTCCACTACTTTCCATTTTTCTTCCAAGCGTAAACAAGTCCTCGCTCTAAGTGCACGATATGAGACGTCACAATAGTCATGCCCAGTCCGCCGACGAGGACCCCGCCGAGTCCCCAGCCGAGCCTCGCGAGACCCCAAGCCACCACCGAGTCTCAAGCCAGACCGCCGCACCGAGCACCCCATCAAAACCACAAGCCCTGCCACACCACCACCACCATCACCAACTCCCACTCACACACACACACACACTCCATCACTTTCGCTTTCCGACCCAATCAATCAAAGTGACATAAACAAGGCCATCCACGCGAACCAAACTTAGAGGCCGCCTGTCAATCAAAGTGACTTCGCTGAGGCCCCAGCCGTGGACCCCGCCGCAGCCCCGCCGAGCCCGACCCTCCCGCTGAGCCAAGCCACCGACCGACCCAGTTCCCAGACTCGTCCACGGCCAAGGCCAACAACCTTGACCTACATTCCAGCGTGATGACAGGTGATTGATTAATGACCCTGACCTAGTTCCGTGACCTAGTTCCCACGGTACTGAAAATTTTCACATGCCCAAGTGGCGGAGTACCTACTAACGTGCAATCTCCAACAATGGGGGAAATGTGCGTAAACGAGTGAGGCGTGAATATGACCAGTTAAAGGAAACTAGAAAGCAGCATCAAAAGGATTTTAAAATACTTAGCATCAAAATAAATGAAAATGTAAAACTTGAATGGACACCAGAAAACCTTGAACAAGTTAGTTACAGACCTGGACAAATAAACCTTTCAGCATTTTTATTAACATTTTATAATGCAGTTGCACCTTCATGGTATACCATGTACTTGAATGATGTTAAATCGAAAATGTGGAAGCGCTTAGAAGATGACCACTTTAATGAAGTTATCCCTGAAATAAAGTATAAGCAGGAGCCAGACGAATACATATTGCACATATATCAAGGAAAAAAGACTTCAGAAAACGTTGTTTTAAAATATAAGAACTATGAATCAATTGAAGATTTTGTTGATGATGTATTTGGTCAAGTTCCTAGGAAGAATAGAAAACATCCTGTTTTGAAGAATACAATAGACAATTATACACATCCAACGGCTAGCATAAAAACAGCTGAAAATAAAGAGAAAAAAGGTAGTGAAAAGAAGCATGATGTATTCGAACTCCGTTTAGAGGAATTGGGTGTTACGATAAAAATAAAAAAACCACTACCCTCACACTTGAATGTTAAAGATCTCATGACATTGCTTTTAGCCAATTTACACTTTGACGATAAACAACTTAGCGAGGAAGAAAAACATAAACGAATTATTGAAATTAAAAATACAATTTTTGAAATATTGAATAGACTGAAGAAAGATTCACTCAAAGCAAAAACACCCGAGCAACGGAAAATAACTAAAAACAGTGAAATTTTGCAGGTCCCATATGAAAAACAAAGCTCGGGCGAATTTTTATCTACACCAGTACCTATTAATACAAACATAGATAATCTGTCAAACTTCATCACAGATGTATTTCTGCAAACACCTGAAAACAAACGTAATCCTGATGCATTGTTGACGGAAATAAAAGAGTCATTTGACACTGCGGGCTTACGCCAAGAGCATATGTCAATAATGGAAAAAATTAATTCTCTTGATACAACAATTAAAGCATTAATGTTGCGATTACCAAGAAGTACACAAGAAACTACAAAAAATTGCTCTGAGAAAAATATAATGCATATATACACTGATATTATTCAACCTAGAGCTATAGGCGACAAACTAGTAAGATATCTACGAATAATACCGATTCAAGAGTGTGGTACTATATTAAGATTTGAACATGTAGAATACTGTCCCATTGAAAAAACTTTTATTGAAAGTATTTCTATCAAAATAACTGATCATCAAGGTGAGTTAGTGGACTTTAAAACAAGTTATATTCCTACATATGTAATGCTACATTTTAAAAGACAATAAAACTATAAATATTTGCGCAACAGGCTGTTCTTGCATAGTATAAATAGAATTACGAGATGGATTCCTATTATACACGTTATTATTTAATACAAAGCGGCGGCGGCCTGACAGATATTGGAGAATTATATCGTGGTCCAGTTATTTATCAACGTGGAAGAGGTATCGGTAGCTTCTTCAGTGCATTATTTCGACACTTAAAACCCATAGCTACATCAGGATTAAAAACATTGGCACAACAGGTTGTAAAAACAGGACAAGCTATAATACAGGATAAAAATATCAACAGCAAATCAGTTAAAGATATTTTAAAAGAACAAGGTCGAGTTGTTGTTCAAGATTTAGCTCAGAAAGGTATAAATAAACTGTTTGACGGAATGAAAGGTGCAGGTATAAAAAGACCCAATCCGTTTACAACTCTACATTTAAAACCAGCTGTTAAACGCAAAAGACGTGGAAAAACACCTAAACGGTCGAGAAATTGTAAAACTGAAAATCAAAGAAAAGGAATAAAAGCAAGAGTTTTGAAAACAAAACGAAAGATACGTAAACGTATACTGGACATATTTGATAAATAATCATAATGTCGTACAAAGAATGCATGAAATCAGAATTGGATCTTTTTTCAACACCACCAGTTCAGAGCAATATTTTGAAAACAGAAGAAGTAGCATATAAGCCAATAGCCTCGCTCGACAACTCTTCCGTTCTAGAGTTTGTAACTTTGGGTCATGGAGATACATACCGTGATTTATCTAGCATATATCGTTTAAAATTGCAATTAATTAAAATAAAAGATGGAAAAGAAGAACTTTATCCAGATGATGCTCCAGGTTTAATAAACAATATTTTACACTCCATATTTCGCCAGTGCACTGTATATTTGAATGGAAAACCAATTGCTCAAACCGACCACAATTACAATTATCGCGCTTATATTGAAAATTTATTAAATTATGGCAAAGATGCGGCATCTACCCATTTGGAGTCGGTTGGCTGGTATCTTGACAAAGATGACGCGGAAATTGCAGATATCGATAAACCCGTTGCTGAATTACATCAAGGCTATTTAGATCGTCAGAAACTCTTCAATAAAAGTAATGTAGTTGAATTGATGGGCAAAATCCATACTGACTTGCTTAATCAGGATAAGTTGCTATTAAACGGTGTCGATTTACGTGTAGTTTTATCGCTTGAAAAACCAGAATTTTATATTCTATCCAAGGACGGTACCGACTCACCACAATTAAAAATCTTAGATGCAACCATGTACATGAATCACGTGACAGTTAATCCGAATATTTTATTAGCACATGAGACAGTTTTACAGCGATCAAACGCCATATACCCATACAAGCGAGTTGAAGTTAAAAGTTACACTATTCCAGCAAACACATTCACACTTTCACTGGATAATATCGTCATCGGACAGTTACCGAACTTAATAATTTTTGGTATGGTGGACAATGATGCTTACACTGGCAGAAGAACAAAGAACCCCTTCAACTTTAAACATAACAACATTACCAGATTCAATTTATCAGTGAATGGCGTGCAGATACCAAATCAACCTCTCGAATTTGACTACTCAAAAGATAATCCGATTAGTACACGCGGATACAATACGTTATTCAGGGGAACAGGTATTCATTATTTCGATAAAGGTCATCAAATATCCAAGAAATTATTTGACAAGGGATGTTTTCTTCTCGCTTTCGATTTAACAACAGACAATTCATACAACGCAACTTGCGGCAATTTACTAAATCAGGGAACAGTACGAGTTGAAGGAAAATTTAGAGACGCGTTAAAAAATAGTGTGACATGCATTGTATATGCTGAGTACGATGGAAGCATTGAAATTGACAAGGATCGAAATGTTTACACAAATTTTTAAATCTATATAAGGTGGATACGATATGTTCCAACTGTTAGTTGGTGAATTGATTTATTACGGTAACAATGAGCTGTTTAATTAATGTGGAATACTTTTGCGGAGGTGAATATACCTTCTTTAAAAAAGTCTCTTTCGCTGGATTCACTGCGCAAAATAAAACGTTTGCGAAGGAAATAATTTTTAAATATCCAACATCTACTATAGAATGCAACGAGCAACAACAATCAACTAAATTTGGCAACCTTGAGCTAAAACGGATAGATGAAGACCTTATAAAAACTCTGGCGAAATTTAAGACAATCTTTGTTCGTGGTACACCAACCAAGGAGTTTATAAATAACTACGTTACATCTCTCACCAATGTCATTGACCTAGAAGCAGCATTTACCTGTGAACAAGAATGAACACGATCGAGCTTGCAACTGCATTGACAAATAATTGCGTAACAAACAAATTTTTTAGAGGAGTCTTCCCATGCAACCATCTACCACAAAAAATGAAAAAACCAGCATGCGTCATAGCCAATACAGATCCAGCACACAAAGATGGAACTCATTGGGTAGCATTTTATTTCCCTAAACAAGGCTCTGCAGAGTACTTTGACTCATTTGGAAGGTATCCCACCAATAAATATTTTCAAAGATTTCTATTAAATAATTCAAAGAATTTTTTGAATAATAAAAAACGATTGCAAAGCCAATTTTCAGCAACTTGTGGACATTATTGCTGTGTATTTCTATATTCACGATGCAGAGGAAAAAGCTTGAAAACTTTTTTAAAAGAATTCGCCTCCAGCGATTTCAGTTCAAATGATAATAAAATTATTAATTTATATTTAAAGAATTTTTCACAAAATGGTGGAGATTTCTGTAACCAATCATGCAAAGCAGAGGTCAGTACTATAAAAACCCCAAACAGAGGATGTTAATATTCAGTGTATAAGTTTAAATTGAGTAGCATGGAGCCATCACGTAAGAGACAAAGGACCATTGGTGCTAAAGGAGAAAAGAAGTTGTCCAAATGTGAAGCAAAAGTTGTGGGTGAAAATCTGTTATTAAACTACACATATCATCTGGACGATTGTCACAACCGGAAAATAATTCTTGGATTTGACCCATCATCATTTGAGGCAAAAATAGTGTTTCATCGCCACGGACTCATACCAATATCAGTATCTTATTCTGAATGGACAACAATTTACAGCTATCTTAGCGCTTTAAAAATCAAAATGGAAAATACATCTCCAGCAAATCAACCAAAGCTGCAAAAAGAACACAAAATCCCCGTTGGCAGTGGCAGCATCACCTTAAGACAGGCTGAACTTTGTAAACTATTTGAAATGCTGAAATTTTTAAACATCGTTATGTACCACAATAACAATGCTGCGGATAGTGTGAAAGAATGTTATAGAAAATACGTTGAAAAATGTAAAGAAAAAAATGTATTAACATTAGCATGCGAAGATTTTTTTATTCCAAGTCGAACATCTTATGTACACTTAAATTATTCTCGACTTTTTTATGAAATACCGTTGTACTGTATTGCAAATCTTGTTTTTGATACGTGTATGTGCTCATTGTTACAGCAATCGCTGCAGTAATATCCCCGTAATAAAATAATTAAATGTGTCAACTGAAGCTCGGAAAAGAACTGACTCGTTTTAATTTTTCTCCCGTGATAAAATCAAATTTATAACCTGCCTGCTGCCGTTCGACCTTGTGTTGTGGATAACTTAGAGCAAAACTGTTACCTCCTGTGTCAAATATTTTTCTAGTGTTCAAGTGTTAATGTATCGTCAGTAAATTCCCTCACTCGAAGCACTAAATTATTTGGACTTTGGACTCTATCAAATCATTTGCAATCACCATACATTGCCCACAATGAATTGCGACAATGACTGCAATCTCGGCTCATACACCAACGATGAACGGATATTGTGCAATGGAATTTGCGAAAACTCTTTTCATGCTGCTTGCATTGGGCTCTCTCGCACAGCGCGAAAACATATTACGGAATATAAGAAAGCTTTTAAATTTTATTGCTCGGACTGTAAGTCCATTAATCTCTCACACATTCTACTAGCAATTAAGTCGAATAGCCTCAATATAATGAATTTGATGGACTCCATAAACGAAATAAAAAATGATTTCGAAGCTCACAAAGCTACAACTTTTCACCTGAATAAGAATATTCAATTAGTAACACAGAACATCGACGAGCTTTCCTGTGCTATCGAAAAAATCGACGGCAACTGCCAAAGTTACAGCAAGAGCTGGGATTTTATTAAGTCTAAACTTGACAATTTATCCAAATTTGAGGATAATGCCACTAATAACAAAAATATTATGGTCGATGAATTATCAAATTTAATCAAATTTGAGCTTAGTTCAATTCACTCAACCATAAAGAAAATTAAGCTAAACACGGAAAATAATTGCCCTGATTCCATCACTGCCGTATTGGCCCAGGTACGAAATAAAATACTAGACTGTTCCGCCAAGATTTCCTCCTACGACAGCACAATAGCAACTTTCAAAGACGATATGATAAGGCAGTTCTGTAATCTCGAATCAGAACTAGCCAATCTTAGTTCAGTGGTCGGAGAAACTAAATTACGTACATGTGATGACACCGCTCCTTCAGAACTAGCAAATTTAGTTGCCGGAGAAACTAAATTACCTACAAGTGATGACAACGCTATGTCAGTTCGTGTACCGGAAGTGACATTCACTCTTGCTGAAGAGCTTGAAAGAGATCAACTAGACAACACCAACCTGACGCTTTTTCCCAATTACAGTCACAGTGGAAATAATTTTACCATCGGTCCTCCCAACTTAATATCGGATAATCTCTATGCACAATCTATCTCAATATCGTCAACCTCGTCTCGTGGGCTACCACCGCTGCATTTACCCCAAGAACAAATAAAGAAATTTGGGACATCGTGGTCACCAGAGGAATGGAATATTAGATTGAAGAGAATTAGTGCTGCTAACAACGAAAAATCATCAAAAAAAATGAAGGACAAAAAGCAATCTCAAAGTGGATTAGGAGAAACCCGTTTTCTATCCAACACTCCGCTATCCGATAATGAGCTGTCAGCTTATTTCCTCAAGGGCGCACCAGCACAAGCGGATAAGTCCTGGGTCTCTAACTTCTTCAAAAACAAATTTTCAGTGAAGATAAGCGGTTGCAGAATAATTTCATCCAGAAAAACAAATAGGAATTTCAAGCTTCTCATGCCAACCAAATATGAGTGGCTATTTCTTAACTCGAAATCTGATGTCTTCAAGTGGAAGCAGCTAACTCTTAGCCTATGGAAGGAAAAAAGTAGCAAGGTTAAGTCTCGTACGTTTAGACATAGTAGTAAAATTAGTGTTAAATCTAACGTAAAAACTAAGCTCTTAACAGTAAATCCCTTATCTAACACCAAAACTAACATGCCTAATTCTAAGAAAAATAAAATGCCTGCTTCACCATCCACTATCCCTACACCCCCAACCCTCCCCAAGAACTCATCAAATTACCCAAATTTCTCGCGCAGCCACATCATCGTCGGCGATCGTTCCTACTCTGACGTCAACGATATTCCTTCAAATCACACAACAGAAAACTCACAACCTCAACTACAACCCTTGGATGCCATTGCTGTCCCTCCTGTGAGTCGTATAACCGAAGCCCCCACAGTTAAAAAACCTTTCTTGGACCCTCTACAGCCTCCTGTTGTAAAAAACACCCTAATTTCGGCAAATTCAACAGAGGGTCGGTACTTACTGTCTCGTTTAAGAGACTGGAGAGTTTTTGACAATGTAAGGCTCTTTCTTGCCTACATGCACAATGCACCATATTCTACCTGCATAAATGGAAAAACAAAGACCAACCTTATGGTGTCCATTCAACAAGAAGGTCTCCCTATTGATCGCTCCTCTTTACTCAAACTCTTTACCTTGTATCACGAACAGCATCAAATTCCATCCCAAGATGTTGACAAGGATCTCTCCACTTATGCCTCCCACGTAAGATCGCTTCACGTATCTCAATTACAAAAGAGCCGCGATGATATGTCTAGGTATTATCGCCCCTAACTAGTCACTTCCCCAAAGACTAATCTTATCCCCACCCAACCTAAACCCACCCCATCTGAAAGTATAAGGCTCTTTTATCACAATTGCAGTGGTATGAGAGGGAAACTGAATAATCTCTTCATCGATTCTAAATCGTGCCCCTTTAATGTGATCGTAATAACCGAGACATGGTTAAATACAACCTTTCTTAACGAAGAGATCTTAGACTGTAGTTGGACTATTTATAGATGTGACAGAGACTACAATTCTACCGGCCTCTCAAGAGGTGGGGGAGTCCTTATAGCCGTCAAAGATCCCTTAAAGAATGAACTTATCACGACCGATCGCTCACAGTCTTTCGAGAACGTTTTTGTAAAAATCAACTCGGGAGGAAAACATATATTTATTGGCACTTTCTACATCCCTCCCAATTCGGACGAATCTAATTATGATGACTTACTGCATATATTAGATGATGTAAACGAATCTCTATGCGGTAATGACGATATGTTTATCCTAGGAGACTTTAACCGCCCCAATCTATCTTTTATCCCAGACGAGGAAGACAATATCTTACTTCCGATTAATGTCATAAACACAATCGATATAAAGCTTATCGACACTTTTTATAGCAATGATCTCCACCAAATTATTAGGTGTCCAAATTCTTGCGGTAAATGGCTGGACCTTATTTTCACCAATTCTTATGAGGAGGTGAACATTCTACCCGCTTCCCCAGAGGAAAATCTTTTCTCAAATTCTACCCACCACTCCGCATGGGTTCTTGAGCTTTTTTCTACAAGTTCTAATCATCGCAAATCATACAACAAGTCAATTGTGTATGATTTCAAGAACGCAAATTATACCAACATCGTCTCCGAATTATCCCTTGTCGACTGGGAGAATAGGCTGTTAGGCAATGATATTGACGAAATAGTATCACATTTCTATACTATCATTTTCAATTCCATTGACAAATATGTACCCAGAATTAAAAAAAGGGATAAATTAACGGAGCCATGGCTTGATAAAAATTTGCGGTCTCTTCGAAATCGGAGGAATAAATTGTATCATATGATTAGAAAGAACCCCAACGCTAACGCGGAATTGAATTTAGCTTATAGTGAGTTAGCCTCCGAATTCACTCTTAGGTCACGTGAGGCCTATACTGCTTATCTTAATTCTATCGGAGATAGCATTATAAAAGATCCAAAAAAATTCTTTGATTTCGTTAATGTAAAACGAAAGACCCAGGGCTATCCGACATCTATGACAAACGGTAGAAAGCACTCCTCGTGCCCACAAGAAATTAGCAATATGTTTGCTGCCTGGTTCAGCGAAGTCTTTTCCCCAAAATCGAATACAGTGCTCACCGATCCAACACATACGTACATTGGGAGTTCAGTTCTAATAAATAATCTATCCCTATCCGTTGACGACATAATGACTGGCTTAAATAATCTTGATGCTAAAAAAGGTCCCGGTCCTGACAATCTGCCTCCTGCCTTTTTGCAGTGCTTCGCAAAACAGATCTTATTTCCTCTTCACATTATCTTCAATAAATCATTATCATTAGGGCACTTTCGCACGATGTGGAAAAAATCTTTCCTCACGCCGATACATAAAGCAGGCGATAAGCACTCGGTGGGCAACTATAGGGGCATTGCTATCTTGTCATCCATTCCCAAACTTTTCGAAAAACTTGTCTATGACAAAATTGCCCCACTTATTGACCCATTGCTAAACGAACAACAGCATGGTTTCAGAAAAGGGCGTTCGACGACCTCAAATCTTATGGTCTTAGCTTCTGATCTGCTGCGTGGCATGGAAAACGGGTATCAAATGGATGCTGTTTATACTGACTTCAGCAAGGCCTTTGATCGAGTAGACCATGACACCTTAATGGCAAAGCTTGTAAGAGCCGGTATATCAGGTACTACCCTGGAATGGATAAAATCTTATCTAAATGACAGAACTCAGGTTGTTAGATTTCAAGGGTTTTTTTCTAATGAAATTGCAGTAACTTCCGGGGTTCCCCAGGGTAGTCATCTAGGCCCTCTTCTTTTCAATATCTTCATCACCGATTTATCTGAAAAGTTAATAGATATTCCACATCTCTTTTATGCAGACGACCTGAAAATATATAGCGCCGTTAAATCCCAAATTGACGTAGTCTTTTTCCAGTCGAAACTTGATGCATTACATGACTGGTGCACAGCTAATAAATTGCATCTTAACACATAAATTGTTGAATTTGAATAATTCGTCAATAGGTTGGGTAATTCATTGTAATCAATATTTCCACCATTCCATCTTAATCCATTTATTTTCCTAAAGTTGAAATCATCCTGCCAACGAGCTCTTGGTGTCAATTCACTATACGGAAAAGGTGGCTTGAAGTAGTATAAGCTCGGTAAAAGTGATCCGTGTTGTAAGACTACCATCTCCTTAGCAAACAGCTGACCATTTACTCCACTGACAAATTGTATATCCAAAATAACAGTTGCCGAATTCATGACTTTAACGATCGAGGAGAAAATATCAAATGACTCTTAAATACATATTTTAATGTCTTATATATCTTAACAAATATGGAACTCATTTCCACACCAACCCCTGGGGTAGAGTTTATTGGTGCGCTTTTTTTATCATGTGGTATCCCCATTAGGCCTACTCCACGAAACTTATTCAAATTTCTTATTTTTCTAAATTGGCATGGTGTAAGCAGCGACAAATTCATATATTTATCTCTGTTGTTGTCTTCCAAACACATTTTCTCATCTTTTCTGTCTTTTAAACCCATATGGTAGGGAGCTGAAATCTTCCAGAAATCTTCGTTTATTTGAAGTCACCTTATATTTTTTTACTTCCGGAACTGTTACTACCTCGTGATCTTTTGTGCGGCGAATATTTTTTGATAGGATAGGAATGTGGTCTTCCTCGTTGTCATTTAATATCATATTTTTAATTGAATCTAAATTGACATGTTGCGAAGCTTCATAATTCAGACAGATTCCTTTTACTTTACTCTGTACCTTGATGAATTCATCCCTTGTGCTATAAACTGCATATGCATAATTTTTAGGGCCTCCACTTGTAAAAGTTTTTATATAACTACCAGGACCGTAGCATTCTAACTCATCGGTCATATCTCCAATGAATTCTCCAGTCGGGGGATCGTATTCTCCTTCTCTGCTAATATATATGACAGAATCAGTGTCATAATATAAAACTCTTTCTCCAAGCTGCTCCAAATAGCTAAATAACTTAAGTCGTGCCTGTGCGGTTGTATAAGATGCTATAGAAACGTTAACTGTTCCTAGAGATTCTGCAGCTTCTTCTCTGTAATTCCAGTTTACAATAAGCGTTTCTTCATTGACTGGAAGAAGATGTTGTACCTCTACTGCCGGATTTACTAGAAACTGATACAACTCTCCTGAACTGTTAATTATATTGGTCTTCGGTTGGTTTTCTCGCTGTCCGAATTTTCCCCAAAAGGAGTTTAAAATTAACTTGGCTAATGATCTTAGCCCAGGATTTTTATTAACTTCTGAATACTCCAGTTTTACACCTTCATTTTTCAGAAATTCCTCCAGGTATTTCCTCTTTTCCTCTTCATCCGAACTGCATTTGCTGGGCCATCCTGATGCCTGCTGTTTCATCTTGATAAATTTGTTCATCATTGAAGTAAACAGTCCACCCGAAAGGTTTGATTTGTCGTACGCCTCAGTTTTGTAACTCCATATTTCGTATGTATTCAGCATTTTGTATCCTCTACTTAGAGCTGTTTTCACCTCGTCAATTACCCATGTTCCAATAAGAGCTCTTTGCTCATCCGTGTGTGTGCATTCGTGATGTTTGTTTTTCTCCTCACTACATCTATGACATAAGGGGAACATTAATTTATTATTCTGTCTAATCGGTAGAACGGGGTGATACATTCCTTCGGGCGGTAAAATTTTACATTTGATCAGACCATCTATTTTACCTAAATCAACTTTGGAGCATGCATCTGTTCCGACATATAATTCAGGGTGACCAATTGGGAATTTTCCATACTTGCAAACCCATGGATACAATGAACATACATCTATGTATTTTATTTTTTCACCTGGCTTGCATTCGTAATGTGTATAAACATTACCTGTTCGACCCCCATAAAAAGCATCTCTAGGATTTAAAGGTGAATGTACCAGTAAAGGATGGTCTCTTAAAGCTTGAATGTCTTTATTCGTTTCCATCAGTCTGAGAAAATCACACTCCCACATCTCAATGACCTCGTATCCATAAGAACGTAAGCGTCCCGTCTTTGCGGTTGTTACTTCATATCGGTGATTTAGAGTATCGCTATGGTCATCATGAAGAGGTTGATCACGGTTGTGTTTCAAACATGTGGGGTGTCCATGGTAGTAGCATCCATGGAATTCAAAAATTTGATTAGACTCTGCACAATAGCCATCTACTTTTACTCCTTTCAGAACAACTTCTCTTTGTTTGGCTGCATGTGTAATATTAATTCCTCTGCGTTTTTCTTCAGATATTAGCCATTGAATTGCTATTGCTGACTGATTATCGGCATATCTATATCCCTTTCTTGGAATAATACCAATAGTATTCGGTTTAAGAAAATTGCGCCGAAAAACTAAATTGCATGCAGAGGCAATAGTTGTCGCCTCAACAAATGGATCAACTTTGCATTCTACCAACATTAATTTTCTAAATTTTAAGCATGCCTCTGTCAAAATCTGCACGTCACTAATGCAATAGTCTACAATATCACGCTGCATATCAAAGTCTTCATTTTTATGTTCCTCGTACCATTTGAGGAAACTATCACGATCTTCAGTTTTCATTGAGTCGGGACTGTAATATTCTATTGCCGGTAATTTCCCAATATATTTCCTATTCTCAAACGTGTTAAATAGATGAGGAAAGTACCCTTTTTTATACACTTCTGGTAGATCAAAGGCCTTCGGTAGTTGCGATAGGCTCATAGGAAAATAATTTAGTGAATCGATAAATTTTATGTTGTCCAACTGCATCATTATAATTTTCGTCCCCCGCATTATTAATTTGGGTTTCAGGTCTGTCTTTTTCAGAATGTGATTCAGCATGAATTGATGGTCAAACGCCTGACCATTATGAGCTATGACTACTATCCTTTTAAATTTGCCCTTCCTTAATTCCAGCAAATCTTTCAAAAACTCGGTCACTACATTAGTTTGGTAAATTTTCAATCTATATCCACATTTTTGGCAGAAATGTAACTTTTCTATATCAATGCAAAGTTCACAACGCCTCGCAGCTACACATAAATTTGGTTCATGTAGCTTTATGTCTCCAGCTGATTCTCCTTCTATATATTTTTGATCTACAACCTTCTCCTGCCTTGTTTCCAGGTCGTAAAAGACAAAAAGAGTATCTTTTGTCGGGGGTGTTCTGACATCTGGTTGTATAAAGCAGAAGTGTCCTTGTTCCACGTGTTTATCACAGATCTTGCAAAAATATTCACCGCATATATGAGTTTTATCTGCTTTATATGTCTTGAGACAATCTTTGCATTTTTTTATTACCTCGCAAACACTTTTCTTATTTAGAGATCCTGAAGCTTTATGATTGCTGAAGCAAAATTCTCCTCTAAAATGTCGATTACAATCTTTACACAGCTTTTCGGTACAGTCTTTAGCGCATGCTGGAGTCTGTTGGCAGCAAGGACAGGTTCCTCCACATCTATGATCATTTTTGGTATTGTATGGTACATGGCACTCCTCACAATAATAACTACAGCAAAATGCGGCAGTTAGCGAACCTATGACGTTGTAATGATTGTTGTGGTACAGTAAATTTAGTTTTTTTCCGGTATTTTGTCCCTCAAATATCACATCTTTTCCTCTAGCACCATATCTATACACTATAATCTTATAATCTTTCAGATGTTCTTGAAATTTTTGCAACTCCGGAATTCCGGCACCTTCATTGGGTATATTTATCCTGGATTCAGACAAAAGTTCTGTTGCTCGTTGAGTTTGTAATTTTCCAACATCCCTCCTTACTTTGACAAACTCTGTCTCCTTATTCACTTTGGATATGGCAACAATCAATGCTCTTGCTAGGCAAAGGTTATCCTTGTTTTTTATTACTACGATACCCTTTCTCTTTACACATTTCTCATCAAACGTGTTGTATTTCCTGGCTCTATCATTTCCTCTCCCTTGTGGTAGTCTAACTGTGGTAATATTTAAGCAGAACGTGTCGGTACTTAATCCACTTGAATTGCTTTGAAAAATTTTTCCAATGGTGTCCCACACATCAGATACTTTCAATGTGGAGGCCGATCTGTAACTTAACCACCCTGGACCTTTCTCCATAAAGGACGCTCCACAAAAGGTAAAACCAAGGAAATCATCCGGCTGAACTTCTAAGAGTGCGTGTTGAACAATATCGTCAACTGCACTTTTGATCCAATCTGAGGGTTCCACATTTGCAGGTGGGCTATTGATTTTGAAAGTAATTTTGCGTCCCCTCAGATTGAAACGCCTGATATGCGTTATCATATCGTTGGTGATGGAAAATTTACTAAACATTCCAAGCTCCTCGTCTACCTGAGCCCTAAGTTTCAACATTTTTTTCATGCTTAAATTAACTGGTTGCTCACCCTTTTTTATTTTTAAATATAAGTATATCCCCCACACTTTTACACTTTAAAGCAATATTAACACTAGAACTTCCTTTTTATTTTTGAATATATATTTACCCACAATTTTACACTTTTTAAAACAATGTTAACACTCAAAATTCCTTTTTGTTTTTAAATAATATCCACCCACACTTTTACACTTTTTTTAAAACACTTTCAGCACTCGAAATTCCGATTAGATTAAAACTTTTCAAAACACTTTTAAAGTTAAACTGTCAAGGTAAATACTTCCCGACTCACTTTTCGCGATTTTAAAATCAACCTTCGAATGACGGAGATGCATTCGGGCAAGATAAATAGAATACAAGGTATGGGACAGAAAATTTCACATTTGATGATGACGTCACAACGTACTTGACAGTTGTCAGCTGTATAGGAGGAATGCAAAAGTGCAAAAGTAAACAGAACTTTAAAAATGAATAAAATATTATGGTATGGTTTTATTTAATTTTTTTGATTTTATAATTTTTTTGTCTTAACTTAAAATTTGATTTAGAGTTTTAATTTTTTGGAAAATAGTACCAAAAACTTCAGCAGGTTGAAAACTTCTGCAAGAAATTATTTTAGTATGAAATGCATACAGGAAGGTAAAGTGATTTAAACATATTCTCTCGAGGTGTCCTACTAATCTATGTGTATAGGATCTTCAACATCCAAATGAATTCCTTCGTGAATCCACACTAAGCTTAAGCTTAAGGAGCCTCAACTTCTGAAACCACTAATACCAGCAATTAGAGCAGGTCTAGATCACCGAAATTCTTACGCGAGACGAAACGCTGTTTTAGCTATTATCCCAATTTATAAAAATTTCAAATGGTTAGCTCCCGATGGACCCGAGCTTATTGCAAACTTCTTGGAAACGCAACAGGTAAATTTGTGACGCAATTGCGTGGACCAATTGACTTGATACATTTCCTTCTAGGATATGTCCTGCAAGAGGAATTCATTTTTAATGTTATTGCATGCTGATCAAGAACGAACCTTAAATTACTTGGAGGAATAATTTCGGAGATATTTTGCAACTTGTTATAGTAGAATTGATTTATAAAGTATGTCATGGAAATCCGTCCAGTCCATAATTCATAAATTCCTCATCAAATGCTGTCAGTGTACGAAAAGCAACAACAATAACGTAAAGGTAATTGTTCTTGATACATTAATAGCCATGAAACAAAATGAAAATACGGAACGAGTCATGCAGGATTCAGTTATGGACATTTTGCGTGTCTTAGCTGCTCCCGATATTGAAGTCCGCCGCAAAACTCATGCCTTTGCTATGGTTCTTTTCTCGTCAAGGAACATTGAAGAGTTGGTGCTTGTATTAAAGAAGGAAGTTGTTGAGCCTGAAGATACTGGAAAATATAGGCAATTACAAGTTCGGGCATTGCATAGCTGCTATATTAATTTCCCGGATGTTGCTGCAACTGTAATTCCAGTTCTTGTTGACTGACTTTCAGATATGAATGAGTTAGCTTCCACAGAGGTTTCAATATTTATTCGTGAAGCAATTCAAAACTTTTCCTCGCTTAGGAATTTGATTATTGATAAGGTGGTTGAGGAATTCCCAGCTATAAAATCTTCGAAGGTACATCGTGCAGGAGTTTGGATTCTTCTAGGCGAGTATGTAGACAAGAATAATCAAATACTGGAGTTAGTTGAAGTTATTAACCAAACACTTGGTGAAATACCAATGGTACAAGCCGAAAAAACACGTTTACCTAGTGAACAAATTGAGGAGGATCAAATGAAAGAAACTCGGAAGGAAAATATTCCAAGTAATAAAGTAACTTCAGATGGAACGTATACTGCACAAAGTTATTTTAGCTTGCCACCGTATGTTGAATAAATTAAAATAGCATAGACATAATTAATCTTTCTTGTAGAATTGGGAGAAAGGAAAAACGACCGCCGCTTCGACAATAGTTAATGGATGGAGATTTCCTTATTAGCGCTTCATTAGCGGCTGCACTAACTAAATTGGCTTTGAGATTCTTTGACATGGAAATCCAGCAACAGCAAGGTACAACCCGATGATCCTGTTATAATCTCTCAGCTTATAAATGGCAAGGATAGCTTGGAGAGAATGTCTTGCTAGAACCAAATAGAATTTTGAAATTGAGTTTAAAAATAAATAAAAATAATCGTATATACTTATGTTATCGTTTTATTTAATTTTTTCAATGAATTAATTTTTTTTTCCTTACTAATACTTTGATTAAGTAACCTAATCCTAAAATGCATTCTGCATTTAAAAAACAATTTACATACATTTTCCTCCAAATTTGAACTGTTTATTACATTATCCAAATGATATTTTAAAAAGTTAATGCCTAAATATATTTTTTTTTCATTTAATTTGTTAAATATACTTTCTAATTTTTCTAATTCTGCGATAAATTCGGCTGTTGGTTTTATCAGTCCGCCTTCTGACACAGTATTGACCCACGTTAGATGACTTGAGGAACTGCATATAAACTGTTGGAGGTTACATCTTTTTATTAAGTAACCTGCTAAATATTCAAGTCCATCGCCATGCAAATCATTGGTACCACTGAGTGAAATATCTAACTCTGCTTCTTCATCTTCTTCAATAATGCTCAAAGTCCTTATCTTTTGGAAAAGTATGATATTTCACACGAATATCTCGTTTATCCGAGTGGTTTTTACAACAATTCACTGCACAAGAGACCATTGTTAATTTTAGTTTATTTTTATTTTATAAAAACTTCTATTTATCTTGTTGTTTCTTTTTTAAAATTAACTAGCCGATTACCAGCTAGGGAACCCCAATGGTTCCTTAACGATTTCGACCAATTAATTATAACACTGAGATTTTTGTTTATTTTAAATTAATAATAATAATGCATTGAGACTTTTGTTTATTGTTTGTTGAGAAAATTCTTAAATTGTTTGAGTTTTTTTGATAATAATTCGCTTTGAACACGTTTGTCTTGAATCAAATGCCAAATGTCAAATGATGTCAAGGGTTGTCAAGTACGACGTGACGTCACACAAATTTAAGGTTAGGGTTGATCTGTTCGTTGTCCCATACCTTGTATTCTATTTATCTTGCATTCGGGTAGGTTTTTATATACATACGCGACCCAACGCAAAACAAAACAAAAACAAACGGGCTCTTGCAGCCGCACCGGATCATGTGCAATTGCACAGCTGCGAAATGAGTAAAAACGCAAAACAAAACAAAAACAAACGGGCTCTTGCAGCTGCAACCGGATCATGTGCAATTGCGCAGTATATCTGCTTGCGTGATCGCAATTAATTATTAATGCGACTTGTTTCAATCTTTGGAAGTTGAACTCGCCTGCTTATTTATTTTAATTGGTTCGTTTGGCATCTGCATTTCTTAGCTAGATAATAATTTCATTTCTGCGAAAAACAAAACAAATACAAACGGGATCTTGCAGCTGCAACCGGATCATGTGCAATTGCGCAGTATATCTGCTTGCGTGATCGCAATTAATTATTAATGCGACTTGTTTCAATCTTTGGAAGTTGAACTCGCCTGCTTATTTATTTTAATTGGTTCGTTTGGCATCTGCATTTCTTAGCTAGATAATAATTTCATTTCTGCGAAAAACAAAACAAAAACAAACGGGATCTTGCAGCTGCAACCGGATCATGTGCAATTGCGCAGTATATCTGCTTGCGTGATCGCAATTAATTATTAATGCGACTTGTTTCAATCTTTGGAAGTTGAACTCGCCTGCTTATTTATTTTAATTGGTTCGTTTGGCATCTGCATTTCTTAGCTAGATAATAATTTCATTTCTGCGAAAAACAAAACAAAAACAAACGGGATCTTGCAGCTGCAACCGGATCATGTGCAATTGCGCAGTATATCTGCTTGCGTGATCGCAATTAATTATTAATGCGACTTGTTTCAATCTTTGGAAGTTGAACTCGCCTGCTTATTTATTTTAATTGGTTCGTTTGGCATCTGCATTTCTTAGCTAGATAATAATTTCATTTCTGCGAAAAACAAAACAAAAACAAACGGGATCTTGCAGCTGCAACCGGATCATGTGCAATTGCGCAGTATATCTGCTTGCGTGATCGCAATTAATTATTAATGCGACTTGTTTCAATCTTTGGAAGTTGAACTCGCCTGCTTATTTATTTTAATTGGTTCGTTTGGCATCTGCATTTCTTAGCTAGATAATAATTTCATTTCTGCGAAAAACAAAACAAAAACAAACGGGATCTTGCAGCTGCAACCGGATCATGTGCAATTGCGCAGTATATCTGCTTGCGTGATCGCAATTAATTATTAATGCGACTTGTTTCAATCTTTGGAAGTTGAACTCGCCTGCTTATTTATTTTAATTGGTTCGTTTGGCATCTGCATTTCTTAGCTAGATAATAATTTCATTTCTGCGAAAAACAAAACAAAAACAAATGGGATCTTGCAGCTGCAACCGGATCATGTGCAATTGCGCAGTATATCTGCTTGCGTGATCGCAATTAATTATTAATGCGACTTGTTTCAATCTTTGGAAGTTGAACTCGCCTGCTTATTTATTTTAATTGGTTCGTTTGGCATCTGCATTTCTTAGCTAGATAATAATTTCATTTCTGCGAAAAACAAAACAAAAACAAACGGGATCTTGCAGCTGCAACCGGATCATGTGCAATTGCGCAGTATATCTGCTTGCGTGATCGCAATTAATTATTAATGCGACTTGTTTCAATCTTTGGAAGTTGAACTCGCCTGCTTATTTATTTTAATTGGTTCGCTTGGCATCTGCATTTCTTAGCTAGATAATAATTTCATTTCTGCGACAGCTGCGAAATGAGCAAAAACGCAAAACAAAACAAATGGGATCTTGCAGCTGCAACCGAATGATGTGCAATTGCGCAGTATATCTGCTTGCGTGATCGTAATAAATTATTAAAGCGACTTGTTTTAACAGTATCAATGTATGGGTAGTTCAGGCCTATATAAACCCCACTTTGGCTGATGATTCTTAAGTAGAGTTTCATCAGTTTTAGAGGAAGGCAGAAGAAACTTTCCAAAGTTAAATCAAGTGAGGAGCAGAATTTTTTATTGAAAATCAAAAGAAACATTTGGGTAAGAATGTTTTAAATAAATAAATTTTCAATTATTTTACCATTCGACTTTATTCTTTTCAGATATGGCAGGCAGTATGAATAGTAATAATTTTGAGTTAAGTGCTGATAGTTTGGAGTCAGCTAGGAAATCGTCAACAAACAAAGGGGTAAAGAGGCGACTTTTCGAGGAGAAGAAGGAGGAGGATTTTTCTAAGTCGACTCTTAGCAAAAGGAAGAAAAGCATGTCCCCTATCATCTCTGTGAATGATACTGATGTCGATGAGGATGAGGAATGCATACTGGAGGAAATCAACAGTTTTCAATATAAGAAATATATGCCTTTGAAAGACATGAAAGTCAACGAAGCGTACAACATAATTGATGCCAAGAAGGTGAATACCAAGTTCGGGAAAAAGGTGCTGGTAGAGCTGGAGAATAGTATTATATACTTACCGGGAAGGTATACTGACCTCTCCGATAGGGGGATTAATTTATTAAAAAAGGGGAAATATGCCATAGAGAATTTGGGAGAGATGGGTAATTCCTTCGAAATCATAATTAAGAAAAGATCAGGAAATCCCCATGAACTGAATGTGGACGACGGTGAAGGGAACATTATTTTATCACAAAACAGAAAAAAATATTAAGTCATGTAAAAACTAAAATTTTAAAATAAATTTCAATGTTTATGTATTTGATTTAAAAATTAAAAATGTTTAAATAATTGTTTTTTTTTAATGTATCAAATTGTAGTCATTTTCAGGTTTCCAGTTCTACTTTCAATGCTACCCACAGAGTTTCAAAACCTACACCTCCCATAGACATGATGTACCCGTCGAGCCATCGAGTTCTCAACATTCGCCCCAGCCCCCGCCCCCGCCCCCGCCCCCGCCTCCGCCTCCGCCTCCGCCCCCGCCCCCGTCGTCGCCATCGCCATCGCTAATACTTCCGCTGCACTCCCCTCCACATCTCCGCACTCAAACTTTCACCTTCGCGGCGCACAAGTGGGCGTGCCTCACACACACAACAATAACAACGATGACCTTGATCTACTCAAACAATTAATACGTCTGGCACACATTCCAAGGTCACCCACTTACCATAATTACAGGTTAATGACCTGTCAACCAATTGACATAATTACATGTGATTAATCACCTTGACCTAAATCCCAAAACCGGTTTTGGTTCCCGTCCCAAACCGCCCTAATACCTACTACCGTCTTTAAACATCCTAGGCATAACACTATCCGAAGATCTGCGGTGGAATAACCACATATTCCAAATCGCTAAACAAGCATCGCAATGCCTGGGATTCCTGAAAAGATACAAATTTCTCCTCCAGCCGTCGGCCAGGGCTACAACATACAAGTCCTACATTCGTCCCCGCCTCGAATACAACTCGCATATTTGGGCTGGGGCCCCGAGAACCACCTTAGCCTGGCTGGACAAGGTGCAAAGTCGCGCTCTCAAACTTATTGGCGATAGCGCCATTTGCTCCTCAATTGACTCATTAAGCCACCGTAGGAATGTAGCAGCCCTTGCAAAATTTTACAGATTTTACCACAGCGATTGCTCTACTGAAATAAGTAACCTCATGCCTCCACGGCAACTTTTCTCCCGCAACACCAGACTTGCCCGCTCGGCTCACCCTTATAGTGTACAGCCCTTATCTTCGCGCACACTCCGATTTAGAAATTCGTTTATAACAAGAACAACGCGACTGTGGAACAACTTACCTCAGTCAATATTCCCGAACTCATACAACACCCAAGAGTTCAAGCGCAAGGTTCACCACCATCTCCTCCAACACCCACCCGACTCCCCCTAATCTATCCTATCTTTCTCTCTATCCTTCGAGCTAAGCTTACTACTAGACATTGCACCATGACGTAGGATGACACCTAAGCTTAGACTATCACATAAAAAAAAAAAAAAAAAAATATATATATATATATATATATATATATATATATATATATATATATATATATATTATAGGTATATATATGAGCTGGTTTTTTTGAAAGTGGTACAAGTCCATTTTTTCATATATTGAGATATTTAAGGGTTTGCGTTTAAATCAATTTAAAAATATTGGCCAACTTTACTCAGTTCGAGTGATGTTTTTTACACTATACACCTTTTAAATTTTATTATGAAATAATAATATACTACAATTATTTGAAAAAATAAACGATTTTTTTAGCTCCACATGGACTTATACCACTTTCAAAAATAACATATTAGAAGAAATAAAAACAGGAGCAAATTTAAGTCCATATTTTTATAGACATAAAAGCTTTACTGAAATGAATTTTTATGTAAAAAGTAATAGTTAAAATGAAGACATTTAAATACATGAATAACCAAATTTATTAAGAGTTTATTTCAGTTATATGAAACATATAAAAATTAAAATTACTTCGTTAAGATCTTTAAATAAAAAAAAGATATTTTAAACTTAGGCTGTGTGCGAAACCGGGTAATTCCTTGCTAATTCTAGTACGTTTTCATTTAGTAAATTTTCGAGCTTGCTAATTCTTCTTCTTCTCTTGCTTAATATTTGAAATATTTGTGCAGGAGTTGCTACTGGTGTGGTTTCGCACAGTACTGGAATTAGACTGGGAAGCTTCCAAAAAATCTGGAAGTTTAGCAAGGAATTAGCCGGTTTCACACACAGCCTTAGTTTTCTTTTGCAGTTAGCATATTGAAGTATTTATGGTGAATAGGCGGTATACAGGGTGTCTCAGACCACCCGTACCACCCCATTATTTCAAAGAGTTTAAAAAAAAAAAAATGAAAACAAAAAAACACGTATCAAATATTTTTTCAAACTCTATCCAGCCATACCAAAAACGCCCCCTACCCCCTACCCCCTGTTAGGGGTAGGGGGTGAAAATTCAAAAACTTAAATGGAAACCCCCATTTTTTATTGCAGATTCGGAATCTTCACAAAAAAATATGAAGATTTTGCCCCAAGCATTTTTTTACGATTCGCCATATATGGCGCTGTAATCAGAGGAAAACGTTTTTTATGCCGATTACAGCGCCATCTAAAGCGAATCACAAAAAATGTTAAGAATAAAATCTTCATATTTTTTCATGAAGAATCTAAATCTGCAATAAAATTTAGGGGTTTTTCAAGTTAATAATCAAAATGGTTCTCTACCCCCTATTTTTTGGGGGGGAAGGGATGCAGAATTGAAAACACAATAAAAACACTTATTTTTTATTGCAGATTTAGATTCTTCATGAAAAAATATGAAGATTTTATTCTTATCATTTTTTGTGATTCGCCTTAGATGGCGCTAACAGGGGGTAGGGGGCGTTTTTGGTATGGCTGGATAGAATTTGAAAAAAATATTTGATACGTGTTTTTTGGTTTTCATTTTTTTTTTTCAAAACTTTTCGAAATAATGGGGTGGTACGGGTGGTCTGAGACACCCTGTATAAGGTAATAAACTTATCGTATCGCTATATTTCTCTCTTGTTATGCTCCTTGAAGTTTTATAAAGTGGTAACATATTAATTTTGCTGAGGTTTTTTGGTCTTCCCTTTTTTCCAAATAAAGAAATTGTTTTAAATGGAGCATTTTCTTCTATACTAATTTTATAAAAAATTTTGTGAGGTTCATTCCTTTTGAACCTCATCCAACATAATTTAAGCCAGTTTACAATTTCTCCGTCCGTATTTTTGTTTGGTTTGATATTGCCTCCTTGTTTGATATTGGGTGAGACAAAATCTTCTCTTTTCATTTCATACAAAATGAAGCTGTTTTTTTTCGGCAAGCCTTTATTGCATTATAATAGTCTTGGGCAGTGTATAATTGGTCCTTTTTCTTTAATGCTCTTTCCACAACTAACGAGCAGCGTGCACTGAAGTAGCAATAATCAATAATAATTGCAATAAGAAAGTTGTTTTAATTATAATTACACAGGCCTACAAGGTTTTTCCCCCTTTCAATTTAATAGTCGTATCCTAAGTATTTTTTCGCGCTGAATCCGAATCCGTTGGCCAAATTGCCCTATCACGTCAGGATTTTGAGCAATCCTAACCTAAAAGTGCCAAAAAGCGTGTTTTTTGCACTTTTGCGCGTTAAATATCTCAAAACTGAGGAATGATAGGGCAAATCTGACAACGGGATCGTTTTCAGCATGCCAAAATCTACAGAAAACCATATCGAAAGCGTGAAATTTGAAAAAACTTTTTTTGTAATACTGAAAAGAAAAACGATGATATCATGTGTTAATAAAAATCGTCGATTTCGCGCCAAGAAGTTGCCAAGAAGTTTTTCTTTTCAGTATTACAAAAAAAGTTTTTTCAAATTTCACGCTTTCGATATGGTTTTCTGTAGATTTTGGCATGCTGAAAACGATCCCGTTGTCAGATTTGCCCTATCATTCCTCAGTTTTGAGATATTTAACGCGCAAAAGTGCAAAAAACACGCTTTTTGGCACTTTTAGGTTAGGATTGCTCAAAATCCTGACGTGATAGGGCAACTTGGCCAACGGATTCGGATTCAGCGCGAAAAAATACTTAGGATATGACTATTAAATTGAAAGGGGGAAAAAATGACCCGTTTTTTGTAGGCCTGTGTTATTAGGAATGGACTTATTCCACTTTCAAAAGAAATATTTGTGCGATAGAATTGTACAGCAAAACTGTTTTTGTTTATTTTATGTCAAGATAGAACTCTATTGTAATTGTGATTGTAACTATGGAGAGAAGGTGTCTATAGCTCATTAAAATTACCGTTAACTTAGTTTTTTTTAAAAAGTGGACTTATACCACTTTCAAAAAAACCAGCTCATATATATATATATATATATATATGGGTGATTGTCATGAAATGGGAGTTTTTGAGATTTGAACATAAATTTGTGAACAAAAAAAAAGTGCTGAAAAAAAATTTTCTCATGTGTTTTCAACATTATTTTGAAGTACTTTCTGTATATTTCCACATAAATACACACGAGGTATAGACAGTGAGAAGTTTATATCGAAAAGCCGAAATTATATGGCTTCGGAGGCGACAATTACGGTAGCGACATTTCATCGAAAAATCCGTCGCTTTCATGATCAATGAGAGCAAACAATTTTTCCGAAAATTTGCTTGCTCTACAAATGCAAACAAATATACCGAACCGAGTTAAAAGAGATTTGCAACACATATCACAACGAAAACACACATTACGGAGGCGACAGTTTTTTTTTCTTCGATAATTTTCTTGAGGGTTGCTCTCTTGTTTATAAATTGTTCACAGTCTAAACGTCCGGCGAGGATAAACATTCATAAAGAAACTTGTGACGATTCGTTTTCACTACTTAGTGCCACTTGACAACCAATTTGTCGTTGCGTGTGCGCTATTCTTATAGTTTTTATTGAAATTTGCAACAAACAACAGTCAGAATGTAAACACTGACATCTAACTAAGCAGGTATCCGCCCGCGTAATACATACCGGTGATCAGTTTCGGAACACTGCTGCTATCGTTTGAGACCCTAGGCGCGCGGCAATAATGCACTGTTTTTCCGTAAACGTAGTGCCGTGACGTAAAAGCGGAAAATGGACAGGTTACGGAGGCGACATTTTCGGTGGTCGAAGGGCCGCCATTTTGTTCAAGAGTGCTTGCCGCGGGAGGCGATGAAGGAGAGAATGTTTTATTACTGGATGGAGATTTTCACCCCAGAAAAAATTTGTTTGAGGCGTTATAGCTAGAGAACAACGGCCAGCCAGCCACTACCCCCATTTCATGACAATCACCCATATATATATATATATATATATATATATATATATATATATATATATATATATATATATAAAAAAAAAATCTCGTGTCACAGTGTTTGTTATCGTACTCCTCCGAAACGGGTTGACCAATTTGCATGAAATTTTTTGTGTATATTTGGTAGGTCTGAGAATAGGTCGTACGCTATTTTTTATACCTTTAACCAAAAAAACAGCTGCAAAATCCAAAAAAAATGGTAATTTTAGGAATTTTCACTTCATTTTAGTTTCAATAGCTTCATGGCCTACCTATTGTTTGACAAATGTAAAATTGTCATTAAATTGAATCATTACATTTAATAAAAATTTCAAATTTACGCAGCTGTCAAACAAGAGGTAGGCCATGACGCTATTGAAACTAAAATGATCCATGGCGGCCGTCTCAAGAGGGCGGTGTACCACTTTCTTCACAACCACCTCGACATGGGTATCAAATGAAAGGGTATGATAAGTAGAATACAATAAGCAATGTAGTATACAAAGTATATCTTTAGATCCATGGCGGCCGTCTCAAGAGGGCGGGGTACCACTTTCTTCACAACCACCTCGACATGGGTATCAAATGAAAGGGTATGATAAGTAGAATACAATAAGCAATGTAGTATACAAAATATATCTTTAGATCCATGGCGGCCGTCTAAAGAGGCCGGATTACCACTTTCTTCACAACCCCCTCAACATGGGTATCAAATTAAAGGGTATGATAAGTAGAATACAATAAGCAATATAGTAGACTCAATATACCGATTCATGGCGGCCGACGCAAGACCCATGTTCTTTGAGGCATTTCATCTGTGTAAAATTCATATATCGAAAAATATTAAGTCAATGGATGGTTTTTATTGTTTACTATTGACTTATGGGTGCAGCGTAGGCGCACCGGGTCCCAGCTAGTATATATATATATATATATATATATATATATATATATATATATATGTATATATATATATATATATATATATATATATATATATACATATATATATATATATACTAGCATAAAACCCGCGTGCCTTGCAACGCCTTTAAAAGCTGATTATTATGTGCAATGTTTTCCTTAAAAAAAACCAACAAAAAAGTCAGCTGTTATTATCCCTAAAAAGGGTTTATTATAGTGCATTTTTTTAATAAATATGGTAAACAAATTGCTGCGAATATCACCTCTGCTCCACAAATCTGCAAGTTTTGAAGCAGAGATTGGCATGTATATGTCATCAAGAAAAGTGACATTTTAGGGTTTGACGAACGTTCGTTAAGTTTGTTCGCCTATTTACGTGGATGTAAGAAATTATGAAGCAATCACAAATGAATATTAAATAAAGTGAATTTCGAGTCATTCATTTCTACGTGATTATAGGGATGCACTGTCAAAATTTCAGCCCTTCAGCTTCAGAGGTTTGGGTTAACCCCATTTCATCCCCTTCGGGGGTGCATTTCGAGTAATCGCCTCTTAGTGGATGTCCACGTCATTATAGGGATGCACTGTCCAAATTTCAACCCTGTAGCTCCAGTAGTTTGGTAACCCAATTTCACCCCTTTAAGGGATGAATTTCGAAAAATCGCTTCTTAGTAAATGTCCACTTCATTATAAATATGCACTGTCAAAATTTCAGCCGTTTAGCTCCAGCGGTTTGGCTTAACCCCATTTAACCCCCTCAGGGGATGAATTTCGAAAAATCGTTTCTTAATGGATGTCCACGTCATTAAGGGGAAGCACTGTTCAAAATTTCAGCCCTATAGCTCCAGCGGTTTGGGTAAACCCCATTTCACCCTCTTAGGGGATAAATTTCGAAAAATTGCCTTATAGTGGATGTCCACTCCATTGTAGGGATGCACTGTTAAAATTCCAGCCCTATAACTTTAGCGGTTTGGATAAACCCCGTTTCACCCCCTTAAGGGATGAATTTTGAAAAATCGCTTCTTAGTGGATGTTCACGCCATTATAGGGATGCACTGTCAAAATTTCAGCCCAATACGGTTTGGGTAAACCCCATTTCACCCCCTTAGGGGATGCATTTTGAAAAATCGCTCTTTAGTGGATGTTCACGCCATTATAGGGATGCACTGTCAAAATTGCAGCCCTGTAGCTCCAGCGGTGTGGGTAAACCCCATTTCACAGCCTTAGGGGATGAATTTCGAAAAATCGCTTCTTAGTGGATGTCCACGCCATTATAGGGATGCACTGTCAAAATTTCAGCCCTTTAGCTTTAGCGGTTTGTAAAAACCCCATTTCACACCCTTAGAGGATGAATTTCGAAAAATCGCTCTTTAGTGGATGTCCACGTCATTATAGGGATGCACTGTTAAAATTTCAACCCTATAGCTTCAGCGGTTTGGATAAACCCTATTTCACCCGCTTAAGGGATGAATTTCGAAAAATCGCTTTATAGTGGATGTCCACTCCATTATAGGGATGCACTGTCCAAACTTCAGCCCTATAGCTTTAGCGGTTTGTAAAAACCCCATTTCACACCCTTAGGGGATGAATTTCGAAAAATCGCTCTTGAGTGGATTACTGGATGTAAACGTCATTATAGGGATGCACTGTCAAAATTTCAGCCCTATAGCTTTAGCGGTTTGTAAAAACCCCATTTCACACCCTTAGGGGATGAATTTCGAAAAATCGCTCTTTATTGGATGCCCACGTCATTATAGGGATCCACTGTTAAAATTCCAACCCTATAGCTCCAGCGGTTTGGATAAACCCCATTTCACCCCCCTAAAGGGATGAATTTCGAGAAATCGCTTTATAGTGGATGTCCACGCCATTATAGGGATGCACTGTCAAAATTTCAGCCCTATAGCTTTAGCGGTTTGTAAAAACCCCATTTCACACCCTTAGGGGATGAATTTCGAAAAATCGCTCTTTAGTGGTTGTCCACGTCATTATAGGTATCCACTGTTAAAATTTCAACCCTATAGCTCCAGCGGTTTGGATAAACCCCATTTCACCCCCTTAAAGGATAAATTTCGAAAAATCGCTTTATAGTGGATGTCCACGCCATTATAGGGATGCACTGTCAAAATTTCAGCCCTATAGCTCCAGCGGTTTGGGTAAACCCCTTTTCACCCCCTTAGGGGATGAATTTCGAAAAATCGCTTCTTAGCGGGTGTCCACGCCATTATAGGGATGCACTGCCAAAATTTCAGCCCTATAGCTCCAACGGTTTGGGTAAACCCCATTTCACCCCCTTAGGGGATGAATTTCGAAAAATCGCTTTATAGTGGATGTCCACTCCATTATAGGGATGCACTGTCCAAATTTCAGCCCTATAGCTCCAGCGGTTTGGATAAACCCCATTTCACCCCCTTAGGGGATGAATTTCGAAAAATCGCTTTTTAGTGGATGTCCACGCCATTATAGGGATGCACTGTGCTCCAGCGGTTTAGGTTGTGCGTTGTCTGTCAGTCAGTTACTTTTTATACAATAGAAAAAAAAGTAAAGATAAAAAATCCCCTTACAACTTATTGAACCCCATTTCACTCCCTTAAACCCTTTCTTTCTCCATAAAAAGTAGCCTATGTCCGTCTCCAAGGTCTAAACTATGTCTGTAGCAAATTTCATCAAAATCGGTTTAGTGGTTTAGGCGTGAAAGCGTAACATACAGACAGACAGACAGACAGAGTTACTTTCGCACTACTTTATTATATATATATATATATATATATATATATATATATATATATATATGGCCGATTCTCCAGAACCTTTAACCTGCTTGTCGCTTCGAAATTTTTATGACTAACAATTTTTATAAGAAGATTAAAAATAAAAGAAGCTGTCAATAATGTTAAGAAACTATTAATGAACAATAAGATATAAGTACGAAGTCATTTAAAACGATATATTGCAATAAAATTTGAAAAAATGTTCCGTTACCTGTCACTTTTCGGCCTGTCTTTAGCGCTAATCTGAATGAAAACCTATTTATATTTGTGATAGGAAGCGTTGAAACAAATAGTGAAAAGTGAAAAGTTGTAGTTTAACTCTTAAGGAAAAATGCAGTTGTGTTCGGTGCAGTGTCAAATCGCTATATTTTCCAAAAAACAACTCTGAAGTTTGTCCCTAGGTTTTGACGTCAAAGTTGTAACCCGCATGGTAAGTCGAAGTACTCCGAATTGTCTCATTTTATCATAATTTTTTTTTAAATGCACTTATTGTTCAGACACTAACGAACATGTGCATACATTTTGTGACAAAAATAAGTTGAAATCGGTTGATTTTTGGGCAAAACTGGGTAACATGAACGTAGGTTACATTTAAATGTCAAAGTTGTAACTGCAATTAATTTGCTCATATTACATTAAATTCATCCCCGTAAAATTTCTTATGACGTATTGTAACTAATTAAATCATATGCAACGTTTCCTTCACTTAAATTGTTTCATGAATCTTAAAAAAAAGTAATTTAAGCGAATGTCAAAATTGTAACCATGTCAAATTTGATGTCAAAATTGTAACCATGTCAATACAACCATGTCATAAAAAAAAAATGCGCATTGAATTTTTTAATGTTCTACATCAGAAAACATTTATTTATGAAATAAGAAACACAAAAAATATCATGGCACGGTTGTGCTATCAATTTGAAATTTCATTTTTCCAATTAGCTCAGGTTAAAGGTTCTGGAGAATCGCCCATGTATATATATATATATATATATATATTAGGGTGGCCCTTATTTGCAAACGTGCTTCAATTTTGGGTCTCACCCCCTAGAAATATGCGAATAGGCAAAAAACTAAGAAATTTAAAATATTAGGTGAATCGGAAAAGATTTAGAGGTCGCTCATGGCGAACGAAATCTTAAAAAATGATGATTTTTTACCTTTTTTCACTTTGTTCAACCCTTATTACCATTTTATCAGCCCTAAAAGGGTCAATTAATATTTTTTACCCATTCTACAGATTATTACCTTTCTAAAATGATCAAAATCATTAAGATCAGTTTACAAATAATAAAGCTATGAAATAAAAAGCACAGTCTTTATAATGAAAAAAAATCAGTTCAAAGAGAAACTGCACTAGGGCCCACTAATTACCGCAGCCTTCGCATTGTGCTTTTCTGTTAATCTTTGATCGTGCATAGGTACGTGTACGATCAGTCATCCTCACTTAGCAAACAATCTACACGGGACTCTATAACAAACATGCGTGTTATGAAAAAGCGTGTTTTTATCATATTGTATAATATTTAACAATAATATCAGTTGAAACAACAATATAAATTTACGAAAGCTAATTTAACATAGTTAACTTATTCAACGTAAATTTACCAGTTCAAATCGGGTTATAAAGTTTTTGTACGATGAATATTATAGCTAATAAAAGGCATAAACTGTACTTCAATAGTGTAATATACAAAATACAAACAAAATTATTAAAATTGAAATTACTCAGGCAGTAGTTGCTATAATAACGCATTTTTTTTGTAATCAATTAGAATTTGTAATAAGTTTTGTTTATTGTGTTCGTCTTTACTCAATACTTTATTATATTCTTCGAATAACTTCACACTGCTTTCAGCTGTGTCGTTAACAGTTCTTAATTCATGAAGAAGGGTGAATGCTTGATTATAATTAATATTATAACTCCATTTATCTGGTGGGAGATATAGGAAGTCCGTTGAAATGTTAAACCGTTGAAAAAAATGGAATGTGTTCATCGTAGTGATTGAGTATTTTACGGGTTTCTTATAAATTCCTGAATTTCTACAAGTTTTAATGGAATACGAATAGATATTTTATCTGGCTCTACATCATTATCTGCATAGACATCATGATCTTCCTTTTTTTCATCAGTGGTAATAAAATGCTTTAATCTGTTACTCATTTTATGTTTGATTTCCAATGGAATATTTTCATCGAAAAATGCTACACCAAACTTTTTCGTCTGCTAAATACCACAAATGGTTACTCATTTTCTTAATAGCAATTTGTGAAAATTAACATTTCGATATTCCTACATATTTTGTAAGAAGCAATAGTCCTGGTATGCTGCTTCTGGCGCTATGGGACATTTAAACCAAGCCCTCACGTAAAAGCGAATGATAAAAGCACAAACATTAGCTTTTTCTTCTCCTCTTCTAAAACAGTTAATTTAAACTCATCTCTGAATTAATATATTTTTATACAATATAGTGCTTTTGAGATCCAACGAGCATGATGCATTGGACCTGGAGAACGAAATTTGACTATTAGAGCATGAGCCCGAAGCAATTGTGGTTAACTCTAATAATTATCGATTGTCATCTCTGCAAATTGGTTTCTTTAATTGTTCGTTGCAAAAATCTGTGAACTCATCTTTCAATTAGAATTTCTTTCAATTTGGCATTTTCTAGCAATGTTTTATACTCATTTTTGCTTATGTCGTTCCAATATAATTCAAATCTGTTGAATAAAGGAACACCTTTACCATAGGTACCAGGAAATTCTATTTCAAACACACCTCGCAGGACTAGTTCATAAATATGATGGCGACATGGTAAATACAGTAAAGATTTTACAATTTTTGTTGTAATAACGTACACACTCCTTTTAGTTTTCCAGTATTTGACCCAGTGATATCAAAACAAAAAGCAACAATATTTTCATCCACATTCCAATCTATTAATAATTCATAAATAGCATAAGCTATTTCTATTCCTGTTGAAGATGATAATTTTGGAACACCAAGTAATTGCTCACCATTTTTTCATCCACATTCCAATCTATTAATAATTCATAAATAGCATAAGCTATTTCTATTCCTGTTGAAGATGATAATTTTGGAACACCAAGTAATTGCTCACCATTTATATCACTAACGTGAAAAGGTAGGTAACCTATCCACTTCAACTTTTCCTGTTATATGAGCGCAGTCAGAACTAATGAAAATGCATCTGTCAAACATCATTCGCTTTGGCTGCATTCGAAAATTAGCCAACTACGCAGAATAAGCAGAATCGCAGTATCGGCTGCAGGGCATATATTCTTGATTTTTGGAATGATGTGCTGCCAATTCTGAGCAGCTGGTAAATTTTCGAATGCAGTCAAAGCGAATGATGTTTGACAGATGCATTTTCAAACTTCATAAATTTTTAAACATTTACAATTTATGTTAAACAATATTATGTAATAACAGTTATACAAAAGTTATATTGCTGTTTAAAATGATATTATTGTTAAATACATATCGTCGCTTATCCAGAATAGTGGTACAACTCAAAAATTTCCAATTTCGAGTTTATTTTAAGAATGCATAGCTAAATATGCATATTTTTATGTAGCAAAAATCCATATTAATACTTCTAAAAATGACCGCTGGAAACCCGCTGGAATCCAAGATCATAACATGGGCTTGTATGAAACTAAAAACTTTCAAATGGCTCCCCTGTAAAATTCATTGTTTTTGAGTTGTGACACTATTCTGGATAAGCGACGATATATGAAAAATAATGAAAACACGTTTTTTTCATAACACGGATGGATGGAACAGACTGCCGTGTAGTATATTTGTTCAGTGAGGATCACTGATCGTACACGTAACTTTGCAGAGTCAAAGATGAACAGAAAAGCACAACGCTTTATGCGAAGGTTGCGGTGATTAGTGGACCCTAGTACAGTTTCTCTTTGAACTGATAGTTTTTTTTATTTCCTTATAAAGACTTTTCACTGTGCTTTTTATTTCATAGCTTTATTATTTGTAAACTGATCTTTATGATTTTGATCATTTTAGAAAGGTAATAATCTGTAGAATGGATAAAAAATATTAATTGACCCTTTTAGGGTTGATAAAATGGTAATTAGGGTTGAACAAAGTGGAAAAAGGTAAAAAATCATCATTTTTTAAGATTTCGTTCGCCATGAACGACCTCTAAATCTTTTCCGATTTGCCTAAAATTTTAAATTTCTTAGTTTTTTGCCTATTCGCATATTTCTAGGGGGTGAGACTTAGAATCTTAGCAATTTTTTTTCTCTCCATACAGGAGAGGGCCACCCTAATCTATAATATAAAAATGAATCGCTAAATGTGTTGCTAAGCGCAAAACTCGAGAACGGCTGGACCTATTGGACTAATTTTTTTTTCGAATATTCGTTGAAGTACGAGGATGGTTCTTACGGAGAGAAAAATTTAAAAAATTGCCCGAAAAAACAAAAAAATGGCAATTTTAGGAATTTTCACTTCATTTTAGTTTCAATAGCTTCATGGCCTACCTATTGTTTGACAAATGTAAAATTGTCATTAAATTGAATCATTACATTTAATGAAAATTTCAAATTTACGCAGCTGTCAAACAGTAGGTAGGCCATGACGCTATTGAAACTAAAATGGTCCCTGGCGGCCGTCTCAAGAGGGCGGTGTACCACTTTCTTCACAACCACCTCGACATGGGTATCAAATGAAAGGGTATGATAAGTAGAATACAATAAGCAATGTAGTATACAAAATATATCTTTAGATCCATGGCGGCCGTCTCAAGAGGCCGGATTACCACTTTCTTCACAACCACCTCAACATGGGTATCAAATGAAAGGGTATGTTAAGTACAATACAATATCTATAATATAAAAATGAATCGCTAAATGTGTTGCTAAGCGCAAAACTCGAGAACGGCTGGACCTATTGGACTAATTTTTTTTTCGAATATTCGTTGAAGTACGAGGATGGTTCTTACGGAGAGAAAAATTTAAAAAATTGCCTGAAAAAACAAAAAAATGGTAATTTTAGCAATTTTCACTTCATTTTAGTTTCAATAGCTTCATGGCCTACCTATTGTTTGACAAATGTAAAATTGTCATTAAATTGAATCATTACATTTAATGAAAATTTCAAATTTACGCAGCTGTCAAACAGTAGGTAGGCCATGACGCTATTGAAACTAAAATGGTCCATGGCGGCCGTCTCAAGAGGGCGGTGTACCACTTTCTTCACAACCACCTCAACATGGGTATCAAATGAAAGGGTATGTTAAGTACAATACAATAAGCAATGTAGTATACAAAATATATCTTTAGATCCATGGCGGCCGTCTCAAGAGGGCGGGGTACCACTTTCTTCACAACCACCTCGACATGGGTATCAAATGAAAGGGTATGATAAGTAGAATACAATAAGCAATGTAGTATACAAAATATATCTTTAGATCCATGGCGGCCGTCTCAAGAGGGCGGGGAACCACTTTCTTCACAACCACCTCGACATGGGTATCAAATGAAAGGGTATGATAAGTAGAATACAATAAGCAATGTAGTATACAAAATATATCTTTAGATCCATGGCGGCCGTCTCAAGAGGCCGGATTACCACTTTCTTCACAACCACCTCAACATGGGTATCAAATGAAAGGGTATGTTAAGTACAATACAATAAGCAATGTAGTATACAAAATATATCTTTAGATCCATGGCGGCCGTCTCAAGAGGGCGGGGTACCACTTTCTTCACAACCACCTCGACATGGGTATCAAATGAAAGGGTATGTTAAGTAGAATACAATAAGCAATGTAGTATACAAAATATATCTTTAGATCCATGGCGGCCGTCTCAAGAGGCCGGATTACCACTTTCTTCACAACCACCTCAAAATGGGTATCAAATGAAAGGGTATGTTAAGTAGAATACAATAAGCAATGTAGTATACAAAATATATCTTTAAATCCATGGCGGCCGTCTCAAGAGGGCGGGGTACCACTTTCTTCACAACCACCTCGACATGGGTATCAAATGAAAGGGTATGATAAGTAGAATACAATAAGCAATGTAGTATACAAAATATATCTTTAGATCCATGGCGGCCGTCTCAAGAAGCCGTATTACCACTTTCTTAACAACCACCTCAACATGGGTATCAAATGAAAGGGTATGCTAAGTAGAATACAATAAGCAATGTAGTATACAAAATATACCTTTAGATCCATGGCGGCCGTCTCAAGAGGGCGATGAACCACTTTCTTCACAACCACCTCGACATGGGTATCAAATGAAAGGGTATGATAAGTAGAATACAATAAGCAATGTAGTATACAAAATATATCTTTAGATCCATGGCGGCCGTCTCAAGAGGCCGAATTACCACTTTCTTCACAACCACCTCGACATGGGTATCAAATGAAAGGGTATGATAAGTAGAATACAATAAGCAATGTAGTATACAAAATATATCTTTAGATCCATGGCGGCCGTCTAAAGAGGCCGGATTACCACTTTCTTCACAACCCTATCAAAATGGGTATCAAATTAAAGGGTATGATAAGTAGAATACATTAAGCAATGTAGTAGACTCAATATTCATTCATTCATGGCGGCCGACGCAAGACCCATGTTCTTTGAGGCATTTCATCTGTGTAAAATTCATATCTCGAAAAATATTAAGTCAATGGTTGGTTTTTATTGTTTACTATTGACTTATGGGTGCAGCGTAGGCGCACCGGGTCCCAGCAAGTCTATAATATAAAAATGAATCGCTAAATGTGTTGCTAAGCGCAAAACTCGAGAACGGCTGGACCTATTGGACTAATTTTTTTTTTCGAATATTCGTTGAAGTACGAGGATGGTTCTTACGGAGAGAAAAATTTAAAAAATTGCCTGAAAAAAACAAAAAAAAAACACTCCTCTATATTCCCATACAAAAGATTCGTAATAATACTTAAAAGTCAATTTGTACTTTAATAGCATACCATAAGATTTAAATGTTAGTGGAGGGGTTCCGTCGCTTAGCAACACATGTAGGTCTGAGAATAGGTCGTAGGCTATTTTTTATACCTTTAACCAAAAAAACAGCTGCAAAATCCAAAAAAAATGGTAATTTTAGGAATTTTCACTTCATTTTAGTTTCAATAGCTTCATGGCCTACCTATTGTTTGACAAATGTAAAATTGTCATTAAATTGAATCTTTACATTTAATGAAAATTTCAAATTTACGCAGCTGTCAAACAGTAGGTAGGCCATGACGCTATTGAAACTAAAATGATCCATGGCGGCCGTCTCAAGAGGGCGGTGTACCACTTTCTTCACAACCACCTCGACATGGGTATCAAATGAAAGGGTATGATAAGTAGAATACAATAAGCAATGTAGTATACAAAATACATCTTTAGATCCATGGCGGCCGTCTCAAGAGGCCGGATTACCACTTTCTTCACAACCACCTCAACATGGGTATCAAATGAAAGGGTATGTTAAGTACAATACAATAAGCAATGTAGTATACAAAATATATCTTTAGATCCATGGCGGCCGTCTCAAGAGGGCGGGGTACCACTTTCTTCACAACCACCTTGACATGGGTATCAAATGAAAGGGTATGATAAGTAGAATACAATAACCAATGTAGTATACAAAATATATCTTTAGATCCATGGCGGCCGTCTCAAGAGGCCGGATTACCACTTTCTTCACAACCACCTCAACATGGGTATCAAATGAAAGGGTATGTTAAGTAGAATACAATAAGCAATGTAGTATACAAAATATATCTTTAGATCCATGGCGGCCGTCTCAAGAGGGCGGGGTACCACTTTCTTCACAACCACCTCGACATGGGTATCAAATGAAAGGGTATGATAAGTAGAATACAATAAGCAATGTAGTATACAAAATATATCTTTAGTTCCATGGCGGCCGTCTCAAGAGGCCGGATTACCACTTTCTTCACAACCACCTCAACATGGGTATCAAATGATAGGGTATGTTAAGTAGAATACAATAACCAATGTAGTATACAAAATATGTGACTATTAGAATCAAAAGGGACACATTGTCATTTTGGAAAATTTTTGAGTTAACTATGTCATTTGTTTCTTGTACTAAATATCTATTTTCACATGGAAAACCATTTACGAAAAATGCTTTTTTCCTTTTGAAATTTAGTTGTAAATAATTGGTTTTGTTCCAAAATGGAATAACATTATATCACATTTCGCTCTATATCTCAAAATCATTTAGTATGACAATGTGCCCCTTTTGATTCTAATAGTCACATATATCTTTAGATCCATGGCGGCCGTCTCAAGAGGGCGGGGTACCACTTTCTTCACAACCACCTCGACATGGGTATCAAATGAAAGGGTATGATAAGTAGAATACAATAAGCAATGTAGTATACAAAATATATCTTTAGATCCATGGCGGCCGTCTCAAGAGGCCGAATTACCACTTTCTTCACAACCACCTCGACATGGGTATCAAATGAAAGGGTATGATAAGTAGAATACAATAAGCAATGTAGTATACAAAATATATCTTTAGATCCATAGCGGCCGTCTAAAGAGGCCGGATTACCACTTTCTTCACAACCCTATCAAAATGGGTATCAAATTAAGGGGTATGATAAGTAGAATACAATAAGCAATGTAGTAGACTCAATATACCGATTCATGGCGGCCGACGCAAGACCCATGTTCTTTGAGGCATTTCATCTGTGTAAAATTCATATCTCGAAAAATATTAAGTCAATGGATGGTTTTTATTGTTTACTATGGACTTATGGGTGCAGCGTAGGCGCACCGGGTCCCAGCTAGTATATATATATATGGGCCTTTCTCTACTAACTGGAA